>WBMZ01003586.1:0-21583 GCA_013400975.1 Atrichornis clamosus | reverse complement strand
AGCCAAGCCACCCTGCCTCACCAGCGCCCCCTGCTGGGTGTGTTCATAATTACACCACAGGGGAAACCACGTGATGGGTGGGAAATCTGTTATTAGTTTTTGGGTTTTGTTGTTTGTTCTGTTGCGTTACATAGATACATTCTAGTAAAGAATTGTTATTCCTCTTCCCACATTTGTGCTCATAAATCCCGTAATTTCAAAGTTAGAATAATTTGGGGCGGGAGGGGTAATTTCTTCCATTCCAGGAAGGTTCCTGCCTTCCTTGGCACATATCTGTCTTTCAAACCAAGACAGAGGTCAAAGAAGCTCTGAAGTAAAAAGTACACTTTTTAAAAATTCCACTAACTCATGTAACTCCTAAAGAAGCAAAACAGAGGTTAAAAGAAAATAGTATATTGATGAAAATATACTTGTATTATTTAAGAGCTAAAAATAAAGCAGTTAAAATGAACTTATTCTAAAACAGATAATCTCTGTCACCCTGTGTCCTGATGGAAATGATTCTGGCTATAATAAGCAAGATATCTATCCACTGTGAGTAGATTTCTCATAGACTAAAAGTCACATTTATCATGATGAAGGTTCTTTAGATACTCCATGTAAAGTTGTGGCAGATGATTTCAGTTTAACAAGTGTTTCACATCTATCATCTTCACATCTATTTTTTTTCTGTTTAAAAATAAAATTAAAAATTAAATAAAATTTTAAAAATCCAACCCTGAAATCCTGGAACTTACCATTTCAATATTATTTTCTTTTTCCCCATGTACAATCCCTTGAATTTGTCAGCTAACTTGTGCACTATTTTAAGTGTCTAATAAAGTAATGTTTGTAAGGGGAATCGCCTAGTTGCTTACATATGCAAGGAATAATGTTTAAAGATAGGCAAAATGAATCTGTCTCCTGCGGTACCTGTTTTTCTTTATTAAGCATAAAGAAAATGTAGGCTTCTACTTGTAGAATACATTTTGTTAGATTGTTCATTAGAAACACATTATTAAGGTGTTTAAGAGTGACAGAGCAGACCCAAACCAGGTCTGTCTAGTTTTTATCATTCCTTTAGAGAATTTACCTTGATCTATGTCTCATTTTTTAGCTTACTTCTCTGGAAAGAGAAATTCTGCAATTTCATTCTTGTCTGTGTGCACTTTGCCTGCTCTTTGAGACTTATCAAGTCTTATGAAAAAATTCTTTATAATAAGATTTGCTTGTATGGTAGGTAATTGCTTCTTTCAATGAGAAGGAAAAGAAATTTAGAAGTCAATGTAGGATGGAAGGATCCCCTGTATAGTTTGTGGGGAGTCCCTCCCTATCTGAAGTTGCTGTGAGACTCAAGAGGACTGTGCCATGCCAGCAACCAAGGCACTCTAGTGAGTAGGAAATCCTGAGGGCAGCAGGCACTGCCCTGCTTGCAGAGCACTGTGTCATTTGGGTGATTTGTTTGGGACTTCCTGTGCAGAATTGCACTGCTCTACATGGGCCTGATTAAATACTGGGTTTTCACTAGAGCAATAAAGAAAATTTTTAGGGAATCCTTGCTCACTGCAGCAGGGAAGAAGAAAGGCGGTACTACCTACTCCCTCCTACTTGATGAGAAAATGCCTTGAGCTACAAAAAAAGCAGGCATGGATTTATATTAGATCTACTGACTCTAGCTTTTATTTTCATGCACTTACTACTTATACTGAATAAATCCATGCTTGCCTTCTAAACTGGGGACATTTGAGTCTGAACTGCTATAATGTTTTATAAATAAGCTAAAAGGAAGGTCATGGATTGCTGCAGGAACAGAACCTAGGACCTCATAAAATAATTTTTAATCTTAACAAATCACCCATATGGCCTCTCATATTGAATATGCTTTTCATAGGTAATCTTGAACTACTAACCCACAATTTTACTCTTAAGTGAAGGATAACAACCAAGACAACTGATGTCTAGAATGTGACTGACACTTAAGGAGTAGTTATGTGATTCAGATTAAACATGTGTGTCAAGAACTCTTCTCACAACTGAATGTGATAAAATAAAATGTCTTTGTTATTTAAATGCACTTTACCTGTGAACAAAAAATGTCACAATTGCATGGATGAAGGAATTCTATTGTTTATATTTTTTTTCTACTTCTTTTTGTTTACTGTTGGTCTCTTATGAGATATTACACCATAACACACAGTTCTGATACAAGGATCTATAGTGTAGAAAAATTACAAACAAGTCCAAGATTAAGGTATTTCACCTCTCTTCTTTGTCTTGGTGATTTACTCACTGGAGTTAATAAATAGATTTCAAAAAACAATCACTAGCAAAAACTTTTACTGACTCTAAAAAGTACAGCAGGCACATCCTATAAACTCAAAATCTGGGAAATCAGATGTAGACAGAGGAGCTTCCTGAACTCTTTGTGACTTTTTCATTGTTTGAAATACCATCAGCAGCATTCCCTCAAACCACATGAAATTTCTACTTTCATCTGCAACAAACATCAAAAAGAAACATGTATTCCAGCTCACAGACTGGTTTATATAGATCCTCAGGGTCTCAGGCTTGCTAAGACAGAATGCTTCCCAAGCGCACGAACAAGTGTGAGTCAGAGAGACCCATCTGTTGATACAAAGAGCATGTGAGGTCAGCCTTAAGGCTCTGAAGTGTGAGTTTGATGAAGTTCTTGTTTATGCTACTACAAGGTTTCCAGTAAATGATACAAATCCCATATCTAGTCCATTTGCCAGTGTACATTTCCTGACTGCAGTGTATCTTCTGGAAAAAAGTTCATTTTTAAATAACATGAAAATATTCTTTTTCTTTTTTTTGGTCTCTTTTCTGTATTCACTATTTCACTTACAAATACCACTGTCACCACAGGAAGTGATAGAGTCTGATAAGATTTTGTATGGGGCTGACAAAGCATTAGGCAGAGCAGAGATGTAGAGATGATACACTAATACTAAATATTAGCATAAATATCTGTTGCAGATCCCATATTTATGCCTAAATCTGAATGAATCAACACACCCTGAAAAGGTATTAAAATGCTACTATAAAGGGCAGCACACGAGGATACCTCAAGCTTTAAAGCCATTAAACAATTTTCATAATGTGTAAGAAATTTTATAAAACAGTTACAAGTAAAATCCTCAATAAAATACAACTGCAACCACACAAAATATGAAGAAACTGATTTTCTCTTACTGTATATCATACATAGTTACTGAAGATTCAGTCTTGGAGGTAGTTAAATGCTTTGGCTGAAGAGAAGCATATTTATATGAGGCTTTTTCACTATGCTAATATAAAAATAGGAAAAAAATTGTGAGTATTAGCTGTTTTTGTGGGAAAAGAACCCCCTACCAAAAATACCATATTGTAGTAGTTAAAATAGGACTGAAAGGCAATGAGGTAGATAGATGTTGAGAATGTTTTCCATATGCAGGGAGACTAAATTGAATGGACCTCTTCATCTTGGAAACGACAATTTAGAGAAATATGACAGTTGCATAAATTTACTGTGGAGAAAAGGGAATACTTGTTGGATTTCTTGCAGTGTGGGAATTCAGGAGAACACATACACAATAAAGTTATCAGGTAGTGAGTTTAAAATAAACAGAAGGAAACACTTTTCCGTATTGTTGCATAACTGCACTGTGAGGTCATTTCCACACGATGCTGTGGATGCCAAAAATATAAACAGACTTAAACAGAGTTTAGAGAAATTCATGGGAATACATCCATAAGTAACCCACATGCAATGTCTGGCTCAGGAAATATTTAAATTGATTGCTGCTGTAGCTGAGATGACAGATCAAGTCAGACACTTTATATATGTCTTATTTTTTCAATTTTCTTTTTTATATATGTCTTATTTTTTCAATTTTTCTCTTTACATTCACTAGTAGACAGAGACTTTCAAATTCACGCCACCATAAACTTGAGAAAGGTCATGATTAGGAAAAATGAAACATAGTGTTTTGTATCTGTTGTTATTTTAAGATGAACTGTGAATGTTTAATAGAATCTATAGAAAATACAATATACACATAAAACAGAACTTTGAAATTAAATTATTTTTTGCTTATTTTATTTTCCTTTGCCCCAGTTCTGCTTCATAATTTTCCCTTAACACTGCAATGGGAGCAGTCTTGCTATCCACCATAGCCTCATGGTCAAGATGCTTGGGATCCCTGAAGGCAGGGGATGAGTGAGGTTTTGTCCTCCAGGGGACAATTCCAGCATCTTGTGAAGATAAATGAGAGCAAAGGCCATTTGATAAAAAATGCTATTTCATTAAAAGGAGGAATAGGAGCAATTTCTCCTAACATTAGCCATGGAAATGTGACTAATTCAAGGCCTCAATCTACCTACAGTGACTCATCATTTAGGCTTCTTCTGTAGTTAATAAAGAGGTAGAAGTGTTAAGGATGGAAAGGGTGGTTCAATTATCTTTATTTTGCCATTGATTATAGAACGTTCACAAATAATTTTTTCACAACTAATTATCAACTTTTTGTATAACTTAGGTTAATTGTGACCCATAATGTCCAATTTCCCAAGTGAATTCCCTTATCAGTACAAGGGGATTTTTCTCACTCAATTCTGTGACACATTCCAGGGCTGAATCTCTCTAAACATTTCTATGTCTCCTTTTGTCTTCACCCAAATATGATTTCCTTTCTGAAACAAATTATCCTTTGGTCAAAGACAGTGGATTTCCAGCCCTAAAAAGCCTTTTATTAATTCATGAACCAGATATAAAATAAACAGTAGCAATTTAATTCCCATCTTTCTATTGCTTTTTCAGGGCCTCTTTGTGTACACGGCATCATCATCCTAATAGTTGCTTGGTCAGTCTCTGCATCCTTGCATTTGCATTTAAGCTGAGGCTAACAATACAGTTTCCAGCAAGTGCCAAGTGAGTTGGTGTTCTTGTAATGTAAAACACTTCTCTAGCGGTCTGAGACCACACATCTCATTTCAAGTGGGATATTGAACAATTAACATCTTTCAGTCACTTAACCATCTGGACAGAATATGAAGTGACAACTTAGTCTCACCATGAGCAAGTCATGACCTACTCAGCTTTCCTGTATATGTAGTTTTAACACAGTTTAATGCAGTTATAACAGAGAATTTTGCATGAGAAGAAACATTTAATATTCTACAGCTTGCCTCAGCTGTGAGCCTGATGCTGAGTGAGGTATTTCACTCTTACTCTCAATACATATATGGTATTAAAAATTATTATGACAGGGATTTTAAGGCAATAAATTGAAAAGGCTACAGAAATTTGAAAAGGCTGCTGGAAAGTATTGTTTAGTATGAGAACAGATAACAGATCAAATCTCAGTTTAAACATTATTCAATGTAGGAATTTATCACATAAATTCATTCAGCACAGGAAGGATAATATACTCTCAGTGCTTTCAGTCTCTACCTGTGTATTTTTTGTACAATAGTGCTAGGAGAAACCTGGAAGGTTTTCCAGAAATCTGGAGAAAGTATGGTAAAAATCTCAAAAATTACCTATTGCCATTTTATGAACTCCAGAAGGTAAACAAAATTATATCTGTTTATGGAAAACTATCCAGGGTAGTGTCTATATTTGCCTTTGAAAAGTCTGCCTCCTTTTGCTACCTCATCATGTCCACTGATTGAAAGATACTGCTAAAGTGCAGACCACTGGTATTTTTAATTACTTCTTGATTTGGTCTCACGGTGAGAAAGGACCCAGAGGGAAGTCTGCTTATCTGTTGACTGTATGAGTCTTACAGGCTCAAATACAGCATATCCTGAAGAAATCTCACTGACCCTTGCTGTTCCTGTATTTAGTAGCCGACACACTTAGAGAATAATGTATATTTGCACATTATATAATTATTTTATATATCTTTATTGTTGTTAGCTTTTAGAATAATCTATAATAAAGAAACTGAGGCACTCTTTTGGGATGTGGCTTTTCCTAGATCTCACAGTGGTCCTTTCTCTAAACCAAAGCTGGAATTCCCCCTTAGAAACAGTTCTCTCTTCTTGACTCCCAACTTCCTTTTTCTTGTCTTCAAACCATTGTTTCTTACTCTAAGACAAGTACGTGTAGCACACTTATTTGTTCTTTATCTTTTGAATCCTGATTTGGAATTCTCTGTCTCACAAAGTAGATCCTGGTAATTTCCCTCATGTTATTTCAAAAGCGAAGAAATACTATTTCTGTTTTCATTTGTAGCTGGCTGAATTCTCACAATCAAACATTGCTTCCTTCAGCTTTGAAGGAAAATTAAAAGAAGCTCCTGCCCTGCAGTTATTGGCAGCCTCTGCAGCAGTTAATTATTCATGTTCAGGCTCAGATTTATTGTACTGCTTAATCAGCATTTCTCTAGGCTTGTGTAATCTAGGAACAGTTTTATGAAGCATGACAAAAGTGTACATACAGGGTCACACCAAACCACTGGACGAATGCACCATTTGAATGTCACTATCACCATTCTAATGCTCTGAGGGGAAACATAAATCTCTGTTGTCTGCTGTGGAAAAGATACAGATTCTCCCAAATTTGCTTTTTTTTAATTTAACCTGTATTTTGCTGAGGAGTCCTGGCAAACAAGTGGCCTCTCCTATTTGCTCCTGGCAGGAGGTCATGGCTCTGATGGCATCCTCACTGAGTCTATGTTAGTGCACTTCGGTTCTCTTTGGGAGGTGAAAAAAATATTTATTCTGTGATGAATATGGCACATGGATTCAGTAATTGTTTCGTCCAGAGGCTATTTCTGTTGGGTAGTTCATACCACCTCTCAGGTTTGATTGGTCACACATCGTCACCCCTCCTCCAGCACATCAGTATTCCTGCAGGACCACAACATACCTATGGCTACCCTCTTACTTTCTCTATCCCCATTCAAAGACATGTGTGATGTTATCAGAGCATATAAAAAACACTCTAGGTAATAATGACAGAGCACTTGCACTACTGCAGGGATTTTGAAATTATATGTAAGAAAACAAATTGGTATTTTGTCTCAGACCTAAAGATTCACTTCTCTGTTAGTAAATGAAATAACACAGGGAGGAACCCAGGTATTGCACCAACAGTGAAGGGATGAGACCAAGTTTTGCACCCTGATCTTCTTGAGTGTTAAAGTGGTAGAAGAGTCACCTGCACAGTTTTTGTTTAGACCATCTAATGTAATCATAAATTACTGTTAAGCAAAGTTCAGAAACACATCCAGGCTCTGTTCCCAATATGTAGTCTGGATGCTATGACACTCTACACAAAGGTTAGAAAACTAAGAATGTAGCCAGTTCTCAGGGCCAGGGAAAGGGCTTTGTGGTGATGTAGTTTGGTAGACACGCTTGTATCTAGAGGTGTAATGTGAGATGCATAGAAGACCCTGGTCAAATGTCCAGTCTGATCCGGAGAGGCCATGTGGACACAAGCCATCCTGAGCCACCAGGCTTTGGTGCCAGACATCACTGTGTGGACCAGATGGCTTTAGCACTGGAGCTGTAACCTAAGTTGTACAGGGTGCTTAGTCATATTGCATTTACAGTTTGGATGTGATTTTCAAGAGAAATCTTGGATGTGTCCTATGCCTTATTGTGAATTAGGTGCTTCATACACTTCCTCTGAGGTCTGGCTTGGCAGTTTGTGTAGCCTCTGTCCTGTCTGCACTTTGCAAGGCTCTGGCAGATTCCAACTGGAGTTGCTGATGTTGCCTGCAGCAGGTGAAGGGGAGGTGTGCAGGCATCCAGAAAGGAAGGCTGTGGTGAGATCTGCTGCAGCAGTGAGGTGCACAGCAAAAGCTACAGCTGTGGAATCCATGTAGGTCTGACATGGTTGTGAATCTGGGGAAGAGACCCTTGCCCAGACCCCCTGGAAAGTGCAAATAGTTCTATATCCCCTGACTAAATGGCATAGGTTAGCATTCTGTGAAGGTAAAAGCCTCAATAAACATACCTGCCACAAGCAAGACCTTGCTTGCATGGGGAACCTTGGTCAATGTATTTTACTTCTATGTGAAAAACATCAGCTCAAAGCTGTGACAATTGCAATTCGCATGTGCATTTTCACCCAAGCAAAGTCGGAAAACTACAGATCAGGTTGCACAGGTTTTGGCTTATTATCAGAAGCCTGACATCTCATACATCTGACGTGCCACAACAGCCCCTCAGGTACATAATTACAGAGTTTAGGCATCAGATTTCCTTTTCAAAAAATGACAAAATTTTGATGTTTCTCACAGAATAGGAGTTCATATTTGTTAAATCACTACTACAGTTTTCTCTCATTATGTCAAAATTTTGTGTTTCATAATTTCAATTAATCTCATTTTGGCATGTGGGGTAGGATACACTAAGCATTATTTTAATTATAATGCTGCTGACTTTGAAAATTAGCTATGATATGCAATTCACAATGAAAAAAATAATAAATGGAAATGAAATATAAAAAGGTTTCAATGCCTTTTACAGAGAGCTGCATTTGTTCTTTATTTTTCTCATTCTGATAAAACTGTAGTTTGATAGAAAAGCCATCTCTTGAATATTTTTCTCATTCTCACTATAAACAGAGTACATTTGACATAAACTAGTAGGAATATTAGGCATAGAAAACATCCAAATATTCACAATGCCTCAACTCAATTCTTCTTTTTTAGATTTGTGGAGAGGAACAATTTGACCCAGAACTGTAAAGAGTTATCTGGAGTTGAAATGATTTACCGTATAGTAGTATATAACCCCAGGACTGGAAGAAGACAGGAGAGATGACAGTTACTTTCCTTCCTGCTTGTTTAACTCAGAGCTCAACAGCAGGTACAGCATGTTCTGAGGTATTGCAAAAACTCATTAGTTCTCTATAAGGAAAGTTTGCCCTGGAGTTCACAGTTATTATCCTTGAAGCTAACAATGTGAGTTGAAATTCTATGCAACTTTGGAGCAGCATGTTTCTGCACTTACTGTATCACCTCAGCTGAACCCTTTTGGCTCCTAGATGCTCGCTGCAGCCCATCAGCAAAATTACAGGTTATGGTGAACAAATGCTTCAAGTTCTTGGGTAATTTCTGGATTAATCAATGGAAATTTTTACAGCTCCAGTATTTTTCTGCTGAAAGGATAATTATTTTTCCTATTTTGCCTTGAAATGAGCAAATGGATAACACAGACTCCAAGATTAGAGCATAAACACACATATTTTTACAGCATCATGTGCTCAAAATTTTATTCAGTTACATGAATGCTCTCTGTTGAATTCCTCAGTATCATACTAAACCTGGAATTACTATTGGCACTGGACGGCAGGTAGAATGCTCTGTGCTTGCCGGTGCAATATGCTGAGCAGCATTCATAACACTTTTCCCCACAAGAATCATTTATTTGGATGGTAATACTCCCATTTTGTTCTGTTTACACATTTGTGCTAGAAATCTGTGAAACCTGGATCTATATGATGTGTTTGTGGATACAAGAGGCAGATGTATATGCAATGGACCAGATTTTGAGAGGCTTGTGCTTGGCTGTGAGAGCTGAGTTGTTAAGTGGCCTCCATCCAATGCTGCTGGATACTGCTGAGGTCTTCATTCACCATGAAGCACAAGACAGAGCTGGCTTATATTCATCTCACTGGGCTGACCCAAGTGAGATCTGTATGACTCCTGTCTAAGCAACCGTGTGCACTTCTCACAAAGAAACCAGATTAAAACACTCAGCCAAAACACTCCCACGACAGCCCCCTTACACAAAATTCAGAGCTAGACTGAGATTTAAAATGTGCCTATAGGAGTTTTAGTCTAAATGCTTACAGCTTCCCTGCATGAGAAAAGAATCCCAAGAAATTCAGACTCAAATGCTTCATCATATTATAAAGCAACATTTTGCATATAAACCAACTTTTTCAACAGTTTGGCATCTTCATATTTAGTTCCCCCTTGCTAATCCCATTTTGCTAAGTGGATAATTCAAAAATAGGAAATAGGTGCTATTGTGTACCAGAGTAAAATCCAAATCTTATAGGATACATTTGATCAAAATCCAAGACTTCTAAACCTCATTATAAAGTAAGCCAAGGTCAACTGCTTGTATACAACCTGAAATCTATGTTTGTAATTTAATTTGTAGCTTGAACAGGGCTTGTCATTTCTTCATTAGAATCTGAGGTATTTGTGTTGTTTTGCACGTAATAGAAGAAGCCCAAATTTACTGCTTGAGATAGGAATAGAGTCTATTACTCTTGTGAGGGTGATATCAGAGGGAACATCCTGGAGTCAGTGATAGTTTCTGAGCTGTGTAGTGAACTCTAAGATGATCTGCAGTCCAGACTGCAAACTCACCTTAGAGTGTGCTTGCTTTTTTGATGCAATTTTTATACTTCTAAATTATATGAAGTACAGCAAAGTACAGTGTGTCAAGCAATGACATATAGAAAGCTAAATGGAATCCTTTGAAAGGCAGTGGACTTTAGTTCAGTATTCCCATTTCTGAAAGGAATGTCAACACAGGGCAAAGATGTGTCTTCATCATAGTTTTGCAACAGACTTGTCTTCTTTCTTGGCAGGTGAAGGCTTCTTTGCCAAATTTTCCTATTTTGGCATGATTCAATGAAAGGGACTCTTCCTCTCACCTTTGTGCATCAGGGCCCTATCCTGAAGCATTTGTTCCCTCTGAGACAGGAATTTACTAAAAGTGATAGACTGGGGCTCTGTATCAGGAATGTGGGCAATCAATAAGAGAACTGGAAGCATTGCCAGACAGCAAATTATTAAGAGGAAGTGTCAGCAGGTAGTTTAATTGGTTATAACCTTTTTGTTATGGTCAATGCATAAATCTCACAGTGGATCATAGCTAGTGTTAAACTCACAAGCAAAGAAAGATACAAAGAAAGAGCAGAGTCTTGGTTTGATCCAATTGCCTTCTACTAAGGACACAAACCCCAAAGTGAGGCAGCCTCACTGAAGACTGAATATGAGCTAGACCAAATTTTAACTGAATTATTAAAGTGAACTCTCTGATTTTAAGGCAAAGGCTGTCACTGTATTACTTCCATGCCATCTAAGGTTTAGAAGCATTCAAACACTAATTTTGCTGTGGCTTTTCTTGGTAAATATGGTTTATAATTCTGTTATTTTCATCCCTGTAGTCTGTATCTACCAAAAGGGCTGTCAAAATGAAACCAGATTGCAGTGGTGGTTATTTGCCTGTACCAATGTCTTGTTCACTGACTTTATTTTGGTCTTTAAGACTGGACTGCTGTTAAAGACAATGAGAAAAATACGAAATCTTCATGTTTGATGCTTCTCTGGTGTTCATGTTTCATGGCTATGCAATAAAAATGTTACAGTGACCTGACAGATCCACAACTTTATGCAAAGTTTCATGCCATAATATTGACAGACTAAACGACATGAAGCATGATGGCAAAAGCTGCTATACAAATAATCACATCTCCTGAGCATCTTCAGTCACTGACTATGAAGGTATGCCTATGTCGGGTATTTTTCTTCCATGAAAGTAAAAACTGAGATGGCTGTTGTAAATTAGATTTGGAGGCTGCTGAACAGTTGCAGTGAAGACCCTGACTGGATCCACACTATGAATTTGACAGGTGTGTGCTCTTTCCCATGTAATGGCAAGAGCCACCAGCTATAGTAGTCCATTAAACTGAGCCAATGAGGCAACTCAGTTGTGTATTTGAAGTGTGAAAGCAGAGTGGTACTAAGCTCTACAGTGGGACTGACAGCTGCCTCACCCTGTTTACCTGTCCCTCTTTGAAGATAGGCAGCAGTGGTGATGATGGGCCACACACTTGATGATCTCTCTAGAAAGTAGAAAATTGTACTCTGCTTTTATCATCAACAAGGACAAAATTTTTTGTTCCATGAAAAGGTTTTTTTAACTTTGCAGCAAAATATGATGACACATAAAATTCTTTGCAATAATGCAAGGCAGTCAAAATCTCAGCTCACTGGCTTCTCTAGAGAAATAGAGAAAGTCCAGGATGGTGCATATGTAAAATCTGGTCCATATTTTCCATCTTTGATGCCTGTGATGTTGAGATAACCCCTTTTCCCACTCCTGTTACTGTTATTGCCTCATACATCTATGCCTTGGTTACTTATGTCATTGCAGTAACCTCACCAGAACTTTGATTACATTTACGTTACTTGGCAGCATATATCACGTCTATACAAAAACTTCCCAGTCCTCATGGACAAACTGAGGTGGGCCAGTACCACAGGAAGTGGCAAATGTAGGGACTATGTTTTACCAGGGATTTTACATAGCAGATGAAGAAAAACACAAGGATGCCTAATTAATAAGTTAAAGCTGAAAAATCATTTAAATGTAACAATATGGAATCAAATTAATTTTGAAAGAATTTTCAAAATCTTAATAGTTTCCATCTTCCAACTTTCCATAGTTTCCATTTCTACAGAAATCATGTAAAACGTATCATGGAAAAGATCATATTATCCCTTATACTTTAACCCAGTCAAAATTCTGTATAAAATTAAAACAAAAAAAGTTTATTCTTTGTGAAATTTGATTGCATTGTGTTCAGTAACTTATTAAAAGAGCAAGAACAACAACATAGTTAAAAAATATGATATGCAACTAATTATGCGTAAGTTTTGAAAATCAATATAAATTTCATGTACTGTACAGGTAATACTCAAATTACATGATGGAGATTTTTCTTGCTTTGAACTACAGAAACCTCCTTTGCGTCATGTGCATGTTCATTTGTTAGTGGGGAGATAGGTATAAAACATGAGGTAGAAACATACAGAAAAGTTGTAATTCTGCATTTTCCTGTATGGAGTGAGTGTCCTTGTAGCAGAACCAAAGAATGAGACACTCCAAGTGCCACATCCTGGGGTGGTGGCTTAGGAGGAGTCACAGTGTGATCTTCAGCCACCCACATTCTGACCTGGCTCTGCCAGCTTTTTAATTGAGGCATTGTCTCAGGTCAATGTAGAAACTAATAGGTAAATCCAAATGTTGTAGGACTGTCAAGACTGTAAGGGCAGTTACTGCTTTCCTCTCAGCTTCAGAATGTAGCCATAAAATATGGTTTGATAGTCTGCAATTTCCTTAAAGAGCACTCAACTACAACTAGACTTTTTCCAGACAGCTTCAGAAAGAGATACGGCACAGTCTCAGTAGCTGCCACATTAATTCTGGATGCTTCTCGACCTTTCTAGCTGAAATGCTCTGCAGTCTGTGTTTATTTAGAGATATTGTGTTCAAATATAAATCCACATCTCCTTCTCTCTGTTTTTTCCTCTCTGATGTTGAAAATAAAATAAATAAAATAAACCAAAGTAAAGTAAAACTAAATAATACAACTTGTTAAAGATTGAGGTTATCTATATTGTGCTTTGGCAGTATATAAGGAGAGCACCCATGGGACCTCTTCCGGATGGGATTGATTTCTATTCCACCATCCATTTCCTCATCACAAGGTGATGCCAGAACAGCTCAAGTACCCACAACTCTGTGGGCATGACGATGATGCAGAGGAATCTCCTTGCCTGTGGTCTCTCACTGTACCGCAGTGAGAATTCAGCATTACAAAGGCTTAGATCTGCTGTATGTTTTCTTCTTTTTCTTTAATTGTTTACTCATGACAGTGACTCAGACATTACGCAATATTCTAATTATCACAATTGTGTCCAAAAGAAGCATTTCTATTACCACTATCTCGATTTCAGTGTTTGGACCACAGGATACCACTTAACTGCAGCTGTTGAAATTGGCTGGAATTTTATGATACCAATTGCTGAAGCTATAGTATGTTTATGTTAATCCTACAATTTATATTAGCACAAAAGTAATTGAATAGTAAAGCTGTTCAATTTGCATTACAAAATTATTTCAGTAAAATAATAACAAGTATGAATCTTTATTCTTATGGCATCAAATAAAACTGGTCCTTTGTGCATAAGAGTTATTTCAGAATAGAATTAACCATGAACAGATCCACAGGGAATTCCTGCCCTTTTATCACACGAGTTTTAAACAGCTTTTTCTAAGGCAGGAATCAACATGGATAATATTACAATTCAGATGGGCAAAATAAACAAGTGCAATTTCCTTTAATCACCTATGAATATGCATAAATAAAATATCTCCTCTGTGGTTTAGATATCAGAGGCATATTGCTAGTACAGGAAAGCTATGGAAAAAAAACAAATTGAGGGAAAGTCAATCAGCTGAGAATAGTCAATCAAAAACCATTCCTTCATCCCAAGTAGATTAAGTGGCAAGATGATTTAGGTATCATGTAAGTATTCCACAAAGCCCACAAGCTTTTTTTTTTTTTGATTTTTTCAACCTTAGTTAAGACAGCATCCTGGATAACTGTTACAACAACCCCAAACAAACAAAGAAGCCCAGAGAATGGCATGTTTATTTTCAAATATTTATAGAGTGACTTGGATAACTTTGGCAAAGGAAGAGCAAATCTGTCTTAATTGGTATTAAACAGCAAATAAAACTACATAAGAGACTCCTTGGTATAAAGAGCTTAAAGACTAATTGCAGGCACTGTGCAATGAGCAAAAGGAAACAAGACACATTGAATGCAGTGGGAGAAGAAAGGACAAAATCATGTTTTCAAGGTCGCATAGTTAACAAATGTTAACCACTGCAAGATGCCTCTACACAGGTTATTGAGGAGAGTCTGATTCTCCTTTGGACATGGCTTTACTTACTTTACCAGAGCAGCAAAGAAAGCTTTGTTTGAAATAACATTTAACTCCTGAATGGGCCAAGGGTCCATTTGCCCCTCTAAGCAAATTACCGCATCAGAAATTTGCAGATTACCTGAACTGCAGCATCTGTCTATATGTGCATCAAATACAGATGTATTCAACCATGGGCAAATGGGAATGATATGCCACACCCCCATTTGCTGAGAACATGCACAAATCCCGAAGGGGCTACTCAGATGTCAAGAAGTAACTTGTAAATAAAAAATAACAGTGTTCATGTTTGAATCTTAAGATAATCTTGTAGGGAACATGCAGGAGAAACAGTACCGTTAATAGTTTGGTGAAAAAGCATTGTGAAGATATTCTATGTGTAAGGGAAAGGACTTCTACATCCAAGAAAATGGATGCTATTTGTGGAGCTGTGGCTGCACACAGTAAAAGTTAATGTGCTTAGCAAACCTATATATGGGAAACAGAATCATAGAATCATAGCATGGTTTGGGTTGGAAGTGAACATAAAGATCATCCACTTCCAACCCCTCTGCCATGGGCAGAGATGCCTTTCACAAGACCAGGTTGCTCAGAACCTCATCCAACCTGGCCTTGAGCCCTTCCAGGGATGGGGCAGCCACAATTTTTCTGAGCAACTTGTACCAGTGCCTCACCAACCTCACAGTGAAGAGTTTTTTTCTAATGTCTAATCTAAACCTACTCTCTTCCACTCTGAAGCCACTTCCCCTTGTCCTGTCACTACATGTCCTTGTAAATAGTCTCTCTCCATCTTATAGGGCACCTACAAGTACTGGAAGGCTGCAATTAGGTCACTTATCACTTTGAAGTGGGAGAGGTGATGAAGGTATTCAAAGAGCATAGTACTGGTTTCCATTGACTTCTTTGGGAGTTATGAAGTTATCAACAGTTACACTAAATCATATAAACTCTTGTACAAAGAATCATAGTAGCATGTTTGATACATTTTAATGCTAATATCAATTATCATCAAAAAATAAAATAATGAGGAATCAGGCTTAGTGTTTATAAAAACCTTTGAGATCTTCAGATGAAAGGCACTGCAAAAGCTACACATTTTTTTAGTAACATTAGAGTAAGACTTTTTTTTTCCTCCTCTCCAGTGTTACTAACTGTAGGATGAAATTGGAAACAAAATGCCTGGCTGTAGTCTCTTTGATCTGTAAATGCAATACAACTCTGCTATATCATTTCAGCTGGAATTCACATATGAGATAAAGAATAATAATTTTGTTTGGCATGTGTGATATTGTCCAGCTATTTTAACAAGAATGCTGAACACAGCTGTAAGTTTCGGTCTCATAATACACTTCTTGCATGATTACACAATTCAGCTATTTCATACCCAATGCTGTTAAAAGGAAATAGGGTCACTAACTTCCTAGGTAACATTTCTGGCTCACGGAGTTTTTCAAATTGACAAATAGGTTCAGTGTGGGTTCAACACATTTTTTGAGCCTTGCTTTTTGCTGGTGCTTCTTAAAATTCCAGCTCCTTCTCCATCCTTCTCCCCAGGCATTGCAGATTAGATGTAAACAGACACCATTCTCACCATTCATGTCACTTGTAGTTATGATTGTCTTATGACTCCTGAACTGCTGAGAATGTATTCCTTTTTCCAGAAACTTTCGCCTTCAGTATTTACTTGCTTGTCAATTTTTACATTCATTTTCCTTATGCTAAGATATATTGTGGATAATTCTATTCAGATTCCAGCTTGCATTTTTCTTCAAGTGGTTCAGAGAATGTAAGTAAACAGAAACTTGACAGAAATACATTTGTTCTGCCCTTTTTGCGAAATTTGGTTTTAATTTTCTACTTTTCTCTCCAGTATTAATACATGTCACCTGTGAAACCTTCATCAGGTGAAAATGAGTACAAGTCTATTTAGCTGAATAAAAGATGTTAATTTATAATGGATGAGAGTGTGGTCCCAAGGTTAAAATATAACAATGCTTTAGCATACATTTTTCTCTACTGTGATTCTGACAACTTCATTACTGTATTAGTTTCTACTGTGAAGAAGAATATATGCCTTTGCTTTACTCTAGGACAAGATGAATCATATGGTTACATACTTATTATCTTTGTCTATTGTACATATGAGTGTGTAAAGAGCAATCCCATGGTAATCACAGAACCGCAGAATCAACTGAGTTGGAAGGAACCCACAAGGATCGAGTCCAACTCCTGGCCCTGCACAGCACCATGCCCAAGGATCACACCATGTGTTCAAGAGTATTGTTCAAAAACTTCTTGACCTCTGTCAGGCTTGGTGCTGTGACCACTTCCCTGGGGAGCCTGTTCCAGTGCTCGACAATGCTCTGGGTGAAGAAACTTTTTCTAATGTCCTAACTAAACCTTCCTTGAGTCAGCTTCATGCTGTTTCCTCAAGTCCTGTCACTGGTCACCACAGAGAAGAGATCAGTGCCTGTCCCTCCTCTTCCCCTCATGGGGCAGTTGTAACTGCAGTGAGGTCTCCCCTCAGCCTCCTCCAGGTTGAACAGACCAAGTGACCTCAGCCTCTCATATGTCTTCGCCTCCAGACACTTCACAATCCTTGAGTCCCTCCTTTGGACACTCTCTAATGGTTTAATGTCTTATATTGTGGCACCTAAAACTGCCCCAGCACTCGAGGTGAGGCCTCCCCAGTGCAGAGCAGAGCGGGACAATCCCCTCCCCTGCCCGGCTGTCGATGCTGGGCCTGATGCCCCCAGGACAGGGTTGGCCCTCCTGGCTGCCAGGGCACTGCTGACCCAGATTCAACTTGCCACCGACCTGGACTCCCAGGTCCCTTTCCATGGCACTGCTCTCCAACATCTTTTTCCCTAATCTGTAAGTAATAACCCCTGGCCTGATGAGTAACAGGTGCACTGTGCTGATAGCTGAAATCCTTTAATCAAAATGAATAATTCAGCAAAAGTGATTTCCCAGTTTGCAGCCATATTATAATGAAGATTTTTAGGAAAAAATATTTTGTACTAAGTTCTAGTGGCTACAAACAATTTTATACCAACCCTCTTTATCCTGTATGATTTTCTTCACAAGATTAATAGTACAGATCACTTTTGTCTGAACACTGTCATGCACAACATTCATTTTTGTGGTGTGATGTTCTGCCTTCTTTTGAATTTAGTCTCTTTGAGTTGTGTTTCTGTAGGTAGTCTCTCATATCTGATGGCACAGTCAGATCAGTCACACTGTTCTTAGACTGCTTTACCATGATTATTTTTGTGGAGATCCTGCACATCTTGCTTTAATCTTGCATATATGAAAGGTTCTGCTAAATTGTGCAAGCTGAACTTTGTTCACTAAAGAGAATGCATTGTGTTCACATTTGGCTTTGATTTAAGGTTTATCAGTACTTATTAACTGTTTACAGTTAATATTATACAAAATTTTCAGTATGAAAACTGGTTTTATGATTCTTAAAACTTTGAAAAATACTCATTATGTGGTAGAAACCTTGTATTCAGATTAAATGTTTTTATCATTGTGACCTAAATCAGCTCTTTTCTTTCTGAAAATTCCTAGTCTTGCACATCTAAAGAGAACCTTAGAGCTGCTTATTTGTGAAGCTCTAACACCTTCAGGTGTGATTAGCTAGGGACTTGGGATATCTCTGGGAGGGAGGAAGGACATGACCAACCTTATTTCAGAAATTTGCCTTCTGCTGTGTTTTGAAAATTGTTTCAATATGACAGAATGATCACATTTTTAAAAATTCCATTCACATACCTTCAGAGTAAAAGTCTAAAACTTTCTAGATTATTTCTTTGAGGATGTCATTGCCAGCAAAGGTGGACACAGTAAGAAGAACTAGGAAGAGAGATTAGGGAAGACAGAGATGAGTGTTAAAAGAGTGACAGATATGGGGGAAGGGATATTGTCAAAGGAATGGATGGAAAGCAGAAGGAAGCAGAGCAAACAAGCCTATCACAGCTGGAGTAAATGTGTTCCATAGCCCAGGATGGTACTTCACATTCTTTTATTGTCTAGCAAGTGTCTCTAATACATACAGGAAATAGAAAGTTATTTACCCTATGGAAACTGGGACTCTACAAAGAACAGATGTCTCACCCTCATATGTGACTTTTTCTCCCATAGGGTGTCTGCTCCATTAAATCCATAGGTCAAATTAAGACACTGACCAGATACCTCCTGCAAATTACTTTTTATCTTCATGATTGAGTTCATATAGCTTCCCACATAATTAACGCTGATGTTAGGATTCAGAGAAGTGATGATGATTTTTCGTTATGACACTGCAATATCCAAGACGTTTCAATGCTGTGGAAAAAGAAAACAATTCCCTCCCTTCCAATCACCTCCATCCAGCCTGAACTTCACTCTGAAATAGCCCAGAGACTATCATTTAGGGCAATTGCCTAGAGTGTGAGACATCATACTTAAAATTTCTGCTTTATACGAAGATGAAGATGACTTGAACCTTTGTCTTTCACAGTATTGCCTGGACTTCAGTGTTACAAAGTAAATTCTTCACTAACTTTGACAGTACAGGTTTCATTCAAACTGATATGCTTCTATGGATGTGTTTCAATGTCACTGAACACAAAAAGCCTTTACACTGAGAAACTCTTGCTGAGTTCTCCTTTGGAAAACCTCTAGATATGACAGTGGTGGGAAGTAGAGAGTGTAAGTCAACTTTTACATCGTTTGGAGGGTGAAGGCATTTGAAAAAAGTGATAAGACTATGATCCTTTTATCACTTTTTGGAAAGTAGTGCAGGACAGAATTTTAAGGAAATCTGTTTCTTATATTGATCCTAACATTCTCTTAATTATTACTTTTTGGTATTTTTTATAACTGCACGGAAGTCCCATTGTGCAAGAATGGTATAAACTATGACCTAAAGAAAACATTTTCTAAATTCAGACAAGACAGAATTAAATAGAGGTTGTGAGCAAGAGAACAAAGAGTTGTAGGAAGGGCTGTCATCACAAGGGGAAGAAAATACAGTTATATAGGTGAGCAATCAGCTAATTTAATAGCCTTAAAACTAATAGATGACATCAATTTCCTTTAATGGACTTTGATACCTAGGCATTAAAGAACTTGCTATAGAAATCCCAAATATATTCAGTATAAAGAAAGAACAGGTGACTTTTCTCGCACACTTATTTCCATCAGCTGTTAATAATTGGTGTAGTTATGCATATTTCCATTCACTCTACAGAATAAGGAAATGCCTTATTCTTCTTTCTTCATTGTGGTCTATTGATTTTAGCTGGAAAATATATGTGGCAGTTATGAAGAACAGACTTTAATAAGAAATGATCTGTAATTTTACTGATGAAAGTCAAAATATAGGGAGAAATGAGCAGTAAGATGGATAGAAAATCATATATTCCTTAAAGGAAAAAAACTCCTCAAAACCAAAAACCAAACCATAGAGTGAGGTATGTGGTTTTATTCTGTTTATTTAAAGTAAATAGTGTTGCAAACTTTTTTTGGTGACATTTTATTGATTTTTCAATTATGAACTAGACCTTAGCTACTGTTAAGAAAGATCATTCATATCAAAATTATGCAGATTTACAGGACCTAAGAGTCCCGTTTATTAACCTTAAGTTTCTACTCAGGTCAAAGTCATTTTCAGCTGATTTAGATTTAGGATTCTTGGATCTTCACTGCCAAAATAAGAATTTGTGGGGTTTTTTGTATGTTTGTTTAGCTTAGAATAACAGAAGCACAGAATGATTTGGGCTGGAAGGGAACTTGAAGATCTTCTTGTTCCACCCCACCTACCGTGGACAGCGACACCTTTCACTAGATCAGGTTGTTCAGTGCCCCATCTAAAGTGGCCTTGAACACTTCCACAACTTTTCTGAGCAACCTGTTCCAGTGCCTCACCACCTTCACAGTAAAGAATTTCTTCCTAATATCTAATCTAAATTTACTCTCTTTCAATCCTATCACTATTGCTTGTCCTGTCACTACATGTCCTTGTAAAATGTCCCTCTCCAGCTCTCTTGTGGTTCCTTTAGGTACTGGAAGATTTTCCTGCAGTCTTCTTCAGACTGAACAACTCCAACTCTTTCAGCCTTCCTTCACAGGAGAGGTGCTCCAGCCCTCTGATCACGTTCATGGCCCTTCTTTGGGATTGTTCCAACAGGTCCACGTCTTTCTTGTTCTGGGGCCCCCAGGGCTGGATGCAGCACTGCAGGTGGAGTCTCACCAGAGCAGAGCAGAGGGGCAGAATCCCCTCCCTCTCCCTGCTGCCCACACTGCTTTGGATGCAGCCCAGGATATGTTTGGCTTTCTGGGTTGCAAGGGCACATTGTTGGCTCATATTGAGCTTCTTGTCCACTTACAAACCCATGTCCTTCTGCTCAGGGCTGCTCTCAATAATTTTTTTTCCCAATAAAAGCTGTGCTTGGGATTGCTCCAACCCAGGTGCAGGGCCTTGAAGTTGGCCTTGTTGAACTTCATGAGGTTTGCATGGACCTACCTCTGAAGTCCCTCTGCATGTTATCTCTTTCCTTCAGCATGTGACTGCACCACACTGCTTGGTGTTATCAGGGAATTTACTGAGGGTGTCCTCGATCGCACTGTCCATGTCGCCAAGAAAGTTGTTAAATAGTGCTGATTCTGATACCATACCTTGTGGAATGCCACTTGTCTCTGGTGTCCACTCTGTTTTTCCCTTTTTTTTTTTTAATGCAGTTGTCAAGGAAAATATTATGAAATAAAACTAAGCACCTGATATCACTTCATGTCATAAAACTTATTTCCTACAACGTACTATATGGACTTCCTACCGCCAGTCTAATTCTATAATAAACAGCAGAAATGTATGTTTAGGTGTGCTGGTTTGAAAGTGTCGTGGTTTT
>WBMZ01003585.1:0-14453 GCA_013400975.1 Atrichornis clamosus | reverse complement strand
ATTAATACAAATATATGTACACTATATTTTAATACAACTACATACTCACTATAATATATATTAATATATACGTTTATTGGCTGAAGTGCCTCCCCGTTGCTCCATTCCCTACATTAATATCCGGGGATGGAATAAATGAATTCTGCTTTTCCTCTGGCACCCGGAGCAGTTTAAGCCCCTGTGGAATGCCGGGAGCGGCTGCATTCCCAGTGGGAGCTGGAGCATCCCGGGGGGCTGTGTCCCAGCCTGGAATTCCCTCCGTACCTGCTCCTGTAGGAATCAGCTCCTGGGAAAGCCTGGGCAGCCCTGGGCCCTCCCGGGTTCAAGCAGCACCGAGCCCTTGGTGTAAAATTGCATTTTGGTCGCGCTTCGTCAGCTTCCACAACGAGCGTTAGAAAAGGGATTTTGGAATTTCCCCCGTGGTTCTGTGATTCCAGGACTTGTGCCCGCAGGAAAACAGGGAGGTCACTGACAGATTGCTGCTGCTGTGGAAGGAACGCCAGGAGTGGCCACTGAGCCAGTTTGTTTTCCTGGGAGGTTGTACCTGGAGCAGGGAATGGGGCTGGGATGCACCTCCAGCCTCTTCCTGTTGCTTTTCCCCCCTGATCCTGGGGCAGGGCTTTGCTTTTCCACCTGGATGCAGAGCTCCGGTCCTCTTGGAGACTGGGATCCCCTCATTTGGGTGGTGGGAACCAGATGGATGCAGGAACCTCCGTTGTTATAACATCCACAAGGAGAACATTCCATGTTTTGTTTTTATTGGGAGCGTCCAGGGATGTGCGAAGGCTTTTCCCTTCTCTTCCCCCCTGGAAAAGAGGGTGGCAGGTGAGTGTCCCCTGTCCAGCAGTCTCAGTCTGTCTCTGGAAAAAAAAAAAATCATGGAATCTTCCTTCCAAGAACTTCCTTAAATATTTTGCTTTCCCCCCGTAGTGGAGAAACAGCAAATTGGCTTTTCCTGGCAAATCAAAGGGTGAAAGAGAAACCAAAAATGCTGATTTATGCCTACTTAGGGAAGGGAAATTATAGGGAAATTATAGGGAAATTATAGGGAAATTATAGGGAAATTATAGGGATAGGGAAATTNTTATAGGGAAATTATAGGGAAATTATAGGGAAATTATAGGGAAATTATAGGGAAATTATAGGGAAATTATAGGGAAATTATAGGGAAATTATAGGGAAATTATAGGGAAATTATAGGGAAATTATAGGGAAATTATAGGGAAATTATAGGGAAATTAAAATTATATATAAATTATACCAAAGAAGGTGATTCTAAGGTATTTTTCCAGTTTTTTTGGGAAGAAGGTTATTTTTTTAAAGCTGGCCTGGTGGGAAAAGATTTGTATTAGTGGCATGTTTTCTGAAGTCTCCTAAAATTCAGCTTCATTGAATTTGTGTTAGAAAGATCTCCTATGAAAATTTTGTATTCCTGGCAATAAAAAAAATTATATCTGGAAGTTGGGGCACCTGGGAAATGAGGCAGATTTCTTGGAAAAAGAGTGGGAAAAAATTTTTTCCAGAGTCCCTGTGAGAGCTGCTTTATCCTGTTAATAAACAATTCCCCGTGTGGAAGGGATCAAATCCCTGATGTGAGGGACAAGACCATGGAGCTGTGGTTTCATCCTGGCTGCAGCTGGGACTTTAAATGCTAACGACAATTAATTTTTTATATTAATTTTAGATTAATTTTTTAAACTTGCTGAGCTGTTTGCAGCAAATGGGGCATAAACCACGTCCCGTTAAATGAAGAAACCTCATAAAAGCACTGGGGTTGTCCTTTTGGGGTGTTTTAGGTGTTCCCAGAGCAGAGCAGCTGGTTGCAAAACCCAAAATTCCCTTCCACGTGGAGCGTGGGAGCAGGAAAAGCAGCTGCCTTGTTTTTCCATGGATAAAAGCACAGGGAAATGTGTCTTTGCTAAAAACCTGCCTTAGCTGGGATAAATCCAGGGCAAAATCAACATTTACTGGTGCTCGGCAGAGTTTGGAGGGCTTGGACTTCCTCCTTAGTGGTGATTTCTCCGTGGTTATGGCACAGCCGCTTCCAGGCATGGAAAAACTCCTGGGTCACGGCTAAAAATCCATGGAACTGCTTTGGGTGGTGAAATACTGAAGGTGGCAAATTCTCTTTGCATTTCCTTCCTGGGTTCCCATCTCCTGCTGGGACTGGGGCGTTGTTGGGAAGGGTTTGGCTGGGCTGGGTTTTGCTGCTCCCTCCTCCTGGGATACTGGGAATTCTGTTCGTGTGGCTCCTGCTGGCCCCTGGCTGTGTCCTTGGATTAGGGTGTCCCGACTGGAAGAGCCCCTGGGAATGGGCTGGGGCTGTGGCTCTTCTCCCAGCTTGGCTTTGGTGGCACCTGGGAATGTTTTTAACCTTTTGGAGGGTGATTCCAGTGGCAATTCTGGGAAATGTCCTTGCTGATGCCTCAGGGGAATGGTCTGGGAATCATTCACTGGCAGAGAATTCCCAGAGCAGCTGTGGCTGTCCCTGGATCCCTGGAAGTGTGCAAGGCCAGGGATGGGCCTTGGAGCACCCTGGGATAGTGGGAGGTGTCCCTGCCCGTGGCAGGGGTGGGATGGGATGGGATTTAATGTCCCTTCCCACCCAAACCATCCAGGGATTTTCCAGAGCATTTATTGCAAATGATGATCCCAGATTTTGTGTTTAGTGCCAATGGAACGCCCGGTTCTCCTGGGCCTGCTCTCATCCTGCTCCCCTTGATCACTCCCTCAGAGCCATAATTTGGGGGTTTTTCCATGTGCCCTCAGTTCACCGGTCCCAATTATCCCAAAGATTTTTGTGCCATCACCTGATCAGCTTTTCCATAAACCAAAAGGTCACTGGCAGAAAATCCCACTCCTTCCAGAGGAGCCGAGAGAGGAAACCACAGCTGCTTTTCCTCCCTGGAATTTGCAAAGCTGCACTTTGGGACAGATTTTTCTCCCTTACCCCAGAACAGAAGAGGATTTCTGGGAATAGGAAACTGGGAAGTGGTGAGGGAACACTTTTATTCCTGGGTCCTTCCTCAGGGCTCTCCAGGTTTCTGCAGGAATCACCTTTTCATCCACACACACCAGGCCACACTCGCAGCATCTTCTGCTCCTATTTCCTTCCCAGCTTCTCCAGCCCTTCCTGTGCAGTGGGAATGAGGATAATCAGAAGAATTCCAGTGAATTCCTCCCCAGCTCTGCTCCTGCACAGTCCCAGCCCCTCCAGAAGCAAATGCTGAGTATTTTGATTTATTCCGTTGAATTCTGCACAGGAACGCTCTTGGAAGGAGCAGTTCCACCCGTTGGAGGTTTTGGGGCTACTTGGGGCAGTTCGGACGTTCTGATGAGCGATGATGGGTTCTGCAGAAAAACATTGGGCTCAGGAAAGTAAAATTATCATAAATATGCATAGAGCACATGGGGAAAAAAAAAAAAGAAATCCAGCAATTACTTTGGCCTTAAAAGCTTGAAACAGTTTAGCAGAACAGATGGGTTGCATAAATCTGGCAAAAATGAGGGCAGGAGGGATTTGGGTGTGGAATGCAGCAGGGGATCAGAGCAGGGCTGGAGTGAGGAAGAATTTCCTGGGGCTTGGGAAGTGTCCGTTTGCCTGCGTTTTCAGAGGAAAAGCAGTGCCTGGGATCCCAGGATGAGGTTTCACCTCAGCAGGGGGGGTGGGATCAGCTGGAAATCTCCCACCCCCACCCAGCTGCTCCCTGGCACCTCAAACATCCCCAGCTTTGGGAGTTTCCTGCCCTTCTCTGCTTCCAGCCTCTCTCCCGGTCACAGAGAATCCCGGGATGGTTTGGATTGGAAAGGGACCTTAAATCCCATCCCATCCCACCCCTGCCATGGCAGGGACACCTCCCACTATCCCAGGGTGCTCCAAGCCCTGTCCAACCCGGCCTTGGACACTTCCAGGGATCCAGGGGCAGCCACAGCTGCTCTGGGAATTCTGTCCCAGCCCCTCCCCACCCTCCCAGCCAAGCATTCCTTCCCAATATCCCATCCAACCCTGCCCTCTGGCAGTGGGAAGCCATTCCCTGTGTCCTGTCCCTCCATCCCTTGTCCCAAGTCCCTCTCCCGCTCTCCTGGAGCCCCTTGAGGCCCTGGAAGGCCACAGTGAGGTCACCCCAAAATTTCCCTTCCCCAGGCTGGACAATCCCAGCTCTGCCAGCCTTTCCTCCCAGCAGAGCTGCTCCATCCCTCCGCTCATCCTGGAGCCTCCTCTGGATTTGCTCCAGCAGCTCCAGGTCCTTCCCATGCTGGGATCAGCTGGAGGCAGCTCCCAGTGCGGGGCAGTTTTCATCTCTCGGCCACAGCCAGGTCATTTGTTGTGGATTGCGTTGGAAATTTGGGAATTAGTGGTATCCTGCTGTGTTTTAATTGGAGAAGGGCTCTCCTGCTCTCTGGACAGAGCTGTTAATCCATGTTTCCATGTCTTTATCTCCCTGGGAAGGTGCACCCTTTGGAATCCACACCTTTGGCACAAACCCTTCCCTGAGAGACACTTGGGAATGGTTTTGATGCCATCAGCTTTCCCACCTGTGGAAATGTCCCTGTTGTGCCCAGCTGGAGCCTGCAGGGGTGGATTGTCCCAGATTCTCAGATCCCCGAGGATGGAGAGGTCCTGGCTGGTCAGAAGTGGCAGCCCCTGGTTCTGGTGTTTGAGGGCTGGGTTTGTGCCACCTTCACTGGGAGAGGCTCATCCCATCTGGTCTGGGAGGGAATTCGAGGTTTTCCGGCCTTTCTGCAGGAAAAATCTTCCTGCCTTTGTGTCTCCTGGCGTGTGTGAGCATTCCCTGGGGATTTGGGACAAAACACTGGGATTCTACCTTGACTCCAGCAGCCTTGGTGTGAGGCAGAGGACGCAGCACTGAATCCTCTGATTATGATTTTTGGAACATCCCAGCCCACGCTAATCCAACCTAACCATTGCGAGGGTGACATCCCAAGGGAAATTTTCCAAATTACTTTTCCATTTTATTGCTGTGTGTTTTATTTCCAGGTCGACTTGAAAATCCCTGGAGAGATTGTTCCATCTTTTTAGGTGGTTTACAAATAAACCTGACCTTTCCTGTAGTTGTCAGCAGCCAATTTCAGAGCAGCTTTTCCTGGCAGGAACAGCTTGTTTTGTGTCAGGGCTGGATTTGGGAGCCCCAGGATGGATTTCACAGGATGGTTGTTATGCCTTCATTTTTTTTAAAGCTTGGGAAAAATCTTCCTTTCCTTTGTTTTTAGGGATTTGGTTATTCCTTGGGTTGAGGTGAAGTAAATGGAAGTTGAGGAGGGCTCCTAATTAAAGTTGAATTTTATATTGTGCAGTTTGTAGAAAATAAGCTGAATTCCAAAGGAAACAAATTACGGAATTTGCATGGAGTCATGGAATGGTTTGGGTGGGAAGGGATGATAAGGATAATCCCATCCCACCCCTGCCATGGGCAGGAACACCTCCCACTCTCCCAGGCTGCTCCAAGCCCCGTCCAGCCTGGCCTTGGACACTTCCAGGGATCCAGGGGCAGACACAGCTTCTCTGGGTATTCTATTCCAGGGCCTCCTCACCCTCCCAGCCAGGAATTCCTTCCCAAAATCCCACCCATCCCTGCCCTCTGCCAGTGGGAAGCCATTCCCTGTGTCCTGTCCCTCCATCCCTTGTCCCAGTCCCTCTCCAGCTCTCCTGGAGCCCCTTGAGGCCCTGGAAGGGGCTCTGAGCTCTCCCTGGAGCCTTCCCTTCTCCAGGGGAACATTCCCAGCTCTCCCAGCCTTTCCATGGATTTTTTTCCAGGCTGGCTGTGTTTGGGATGGACACAACTCCTTTGAAACAACCGAATTTGTTCCTCCTTTGGGAAGCACCAAGAACCAACAATTCCTCCGGTTTATCTTCCCTTTGAAGATGATCCCAGTGTTTGTTTTCCTGGATTCAAAGCAGCTGCTGAGAAAGGACAGGAACAGAAAAGGCCCATCCGGTGTTGCAGAGAGCTGCTTTATTCCTGCTCCATCCCAGTCTATCCTGGGTTTTTATGGGAACATTTTGGTCCCTCTCCTCAGTGTCAGCAGTGCCTCACCAATCTCCCAAACTGCTCCTGGTGGATAACGTTTTTCTTTGGTTGATGGTGCCACTTCCAGCCCAAATCCGGGATGGAAACGTCAGGTGGCTTCCCCGAGCCCCCCACGGCTCCGTGGCTGCCAAGATTTTGGGAAAGATTTTGTCCCCATCTTCCCTGGGACACTGGCAAGTTCTGGAGGTGCATTAGCAAATCTCCTCCCTGTAATTATCCAGCCTGGAAATGGCTTTTCCCTGTGCCCATTTGCGCTCTGATCATCCAGGTGGGATAATTCCTGCCTCATTATAATCTCCTGGATGAAATCCTCACTCTTTCTGGGCTTGAACATTTGGAGACAACTCAAATTCTGCCTCTAAATTGTTTTTTTTCTATTTAGCTTCATTTATTTTTTTTTTTTAATTTTGGATAGATTTAACCTGTTTTCTGTGGTATAAAAAAAAAAGAGGAATCTGTGTTTGAAAGACACTTTTGGACTTGAAAGCACCGAAATTCTCTATTTCAGGGTTTTCAAAGCACAACCTTTTGTTATTTTTGATCTGTGTATAATGAATCCTTACAAAGTGCATTTTTGTTTTGTTTTAAGATACTTTGAGCTTTAAACCAACATCTAACCCTATTATTAATAATCATAATAATACTATAAATGTCTTCATTATTAATGTCTTTATTTTCACTGCTTTGTGGGTGAAACCTTGGGAGTTTCCTCTTCCCTATAAAACCTTTCATGAACAGGTTGGACTCCAAACATTCCAGGCTTATCCACGTGAGTTTCATTTGGGTGCTCGAAAATCGTTTCCCACGTTTTGTCTGGGTTTTGTTTTCCTTGAGATCCCTCATTTGCTGCCCCCGAGCTCCATGAATTTTTCCTGAGCCTGGCAGGGGGTGAAAGAAATGAGGAGGGAAGGTGGGAGAGCAGATCCTTGGATGTGGCTGGAAGATGTCCTGTGGTGACACTCCACGTGCTGAGCCCTGTGACACACCAGGAATTGGGTTTTTTTGGAGGCTTTTCCCATAAAAAAGTGGCTGCTTGACTCCCTATCCCAACAAATTAATTAAATTCTTTTTATTTTGGTGCCGAGGCTGGGCCGGTTTCAGTAACGCCCTTAGAAAAAAACCTGATGTTTCCTGAATTTCTCCTAAAAATCTTCTTTGTGTTCAGCTTCCTCTCCTGGATTGTGAATCCCTTTGGAACCCAAGATTTTGGATTCCTCTGAAGGTATTTACCCACTTAACCAAATGTGTTCCTTTTTCCCCCACACCACCACGCTGCTTCCTGCAAATCCCTGATTTTTATAGCACCCATTGCAGAGATAGTGGCTTGAATAAATCTCTCATTTCCTCTGGAGCTGACAAGAACAGGGTTGTTTGGGAAGTTTTATTAGCCCAAACAGGACCTATCAACAAATAAAAATTACACTAAACCTGACAGGAGAATTATATTCATTAGGATTGGGTAGAGGCTCTTCGCAGCACCTACAGAAATAAATCTGTAGAAGTGCCCCTCGAAGATTTTTTTTTTTTTTTTTAATTTTATTCTTGCACAAAAAATTATCTGGGAATTGTTAATCTAAGTGGGACTTTTTTTTTTTTTTAAGTCTAAAGGAATGAAAGGGGAATTTGGGAAATGACAAAATGCAATCACCAGGTGGAGTCACCCTGTTTAGATGGAGCTGAATTATTTCAATTGCATGAAAATTATTTGCATTTCAATGGGAGAGAAATATGAGCCTGTTTTTAGTGCTGTTTGTTTGGTGGTGTTTTAGGTACAAAGGAAAATTTGCTGCGGGAAACACTGAAAGTTGAGGGGGAAAAGCTCCCGAGGGCAGTGGGAGAGTGGCCTTGCCCTCCAGAGCTGTGGAATGGGATATCCTGAGTGGGAAGTGGATCCCAAGGATCATCCAGCCCAGCCCCTGGCCCTGCACAGACCCCCCAACAACCCCACCCTGTGCATCCCTGGGAGCGTTGTCCAAAGGCTCCTGGAGCTCTGGCAGCCTTGGGAATGTGCCCATTCCCTGGGGATCTGGTCAGTGCCCAGCACCCTCTGGGGGAAGGACCTTTCCCTAAAATCCACCCCAACCCATCCTGGCACAGCTCCAGCCATTCCCTAGGCCAGGGGAACCAGTGCAGATGGGAGGGAGCAGCTTTTGGGAAGGGGGAGTGAGCTGGGGAATCTCTGGGATGCAACACTTCCCCACAGCCTGCCGGAGCCGGCTTCCCTCGTTTCCCTTGGGAGCCGGTTCCTGATGATGTCGGGGTTTGGAGCGGATGCAGGTGGAGCTGCATTAAAAGGGAAAAACTTCCCATCTGCTGGTGGTGGGAAAAGAGCACCTCGTGTTCCCTGGCAAATATTGGCTGGGAACACTTGGAATTGGAACCCTCCTGATCCGGTGCCAGAAAATTGATGGAGTTACGACCAGGATGTACTTTGAGATCCCTGTCGTTATGGTGTCAGCAGGACGTCCTGCTTCCCTGGAATTAAACCGGCGTGGGAATAGCTCCTGGGGCTGCAGCTCCCAAAGGTGGGCTCTGGAAAACACAGAGGAGGGAGAGGGATGGGAGGAGCTGGATGTGGGCAGGGCGGTGGGAGCCGCCCTGCTCCCAAGGAAGGATGTCCTGGCTCGGGATCCGGGTGGGATCCCTGGGTTGTGCAGCTCTGTGGGACAGGGAGGAGGGGCTGGAGGCACCTCAGGCACGGCTTGGCCTCTCTGGGAGCTCCTGGTTTATCCCAACTCTGCCCTGATCTGTCCTTAGGGATCACCCTCGGTCCCAAGTGCCACAGCTGCCTTTTGGGAAGAGCGGATTATCCTCTGGGAAGGGGGGGCTGCTCCTCAGTGTCAGAATCCCAGACTGGTTTGGTTGGAAGGGACCTTAAATCCCACCCATTCCCACCCCTGCCATGTCAGGGACACCTCCCACTCTCCCAGGGTGCTCCGAGCCCCGTCCAGCCTGGCCTGGGACACTCCCAGAGGATCCCAGTGCTCCTGTTGGTTTGGTTGTTGGTTTTACCCTGGATCTCCTCTCAAATCCTCCTCTATTCCGGGTGTTCGTGCTGGATCTGCAAAGAGCCCTTCCTTGGGCTGGAGAGAGGGCACAGAGCCCTCATCCATCAGTGGCTGCTGCCCTTTTCCTTGGAATTTCCAGCCCTTCATCATCTCAGCAAGGAAATAAATCCAGGTCTGTGCCGTCCCCACTGAAGGGCAGCAGCTGGGAGCATTTTTGGGTGGAATTTGGAATCCTCCAGCACAGGAACCTTCTGCCTGCTGTCAAATAAACATCCCTTAATTGCGAAATGCTCTTCCCTCCAGGAAAAGGAAAGTCAGCTGGCAAAGGGGTCTTTGGGATCCAAAAGACAACCCAAGCACTCCCACTTTTTCTGGGAGAGCCCCTGGCGGCTCATCCCGGGCCTCAGGCAGCTGTTTTTCCATCACAGGTTGTGCAGGTACGGCACAGCTGGTGCTTTTGGCTGGCGTCAGGTGTGTTTTGCATTTCCTGCCTGGCTCTGGATTATGGGAAATTCCTTGGGAATGACAGGCTCGTTGTCCAGCGGCTTCAAGCAGGAGCCTCCTTCCCTGCTTATTGATCTCGTGGAGAAAAGCAGGAGTGCTGTGCAGAAATCAGCTGATCGCTCTGCTGCTGGGATATGGGAAGGATTTGGATGAAGGGAAAACGTTGCTGCATGCTGAAGGACACACCCAGAGCTCCAGTGGGAAAATGGGATGTCCTGAGGAGATTTCGTTGGATTGGGAAGCTGTGCAAGGGCTGAATGTGCTCCCACGGTGTATCCAGAGGTTCTGCCCTTGGCTGTGGTGCCTAAAATCCCAGAGAAACACAGAATCCATCCTTCCCTCCCTCCTCTCTCATCCTGCTGGCTGTGAACGCAGCCCGTGGAGATCCCAGCTGGGAACTTCAGCTGGAAGTCAGGGAGAAGTTGTGTCCTGCAGGAAGCAGAGATTCCAGCTGCCTGGGGACGCTGGGATGCTGCTGGTGGGAAAAGCCTTCCTGGCAGGTGGCCCCCACACCCTGGGATGGGGAAGGGTCATTTTCCTGCCAAGCTGGAGGGGGCTGAGGGAGATTTCGTGTCACGATTTGTACTTGGGCCTCTGCTTCCCAGCTCCCTGAATTGGCAGGAGTCCATCCTTGGTCAGTGGGATTTATATCCTGCTTAAAACATTGTCGGTACAACCTTTCCGTCTTATTTAGATGAGGAGTCTCTTTTCCCTGCTCCTCCAAAGGTCACCGTGTCCCTTTTCCCAGGGCTGAGAGGACAAATCCACCTTGGAGCAGTGGGGCAGCAGTGGGAGGCACTTTCCCAGGATTCCAGGGGTTTGTTGTTCCTGTGCCTGGAGCTCAGCTGATGTTGATGTGCAGGGTTCTGGGGGTGGATGGAGCTGATCCTTGGATATTCTCCCGTGGAGATGCCACAGCTTGGATCAATCCATGGCGTGGGTTCCGCGTGGAAAAGGAGGGAAGACGTCCACTGCTTCCCCTGGAACTGCTCTGCTCCCAGAGATGTTTTCCAGCTTTATCCGGGGGGCTGCAGCACCCCCGGGGTTGTTCTGGCAGGGATTTGTTGATATTTATTGGTATCAGCTCGATTTCCCATCCAGGCGATAAGAGCCACCCAGTTGTGCATTGATCCAACCACTGCAGGGGCTGGATCGGTTTGGGGGGGGGAAAAAAAATAATCAATTTAAAAAGTGATCTTCCTGAACTGGTGAAGCTCCTGGTGCACAGGAACAGGAGGGGAAGGGCCGGGAAAGGAGATTTGGGCAGGGAAATGAAGGGACCATGCGGATTTTGGAGCTTGTCATCAAGCGGCACTCGTCAGCCTCTTGGATTTGGGATAAGGATGAGTTCCCACCGTTGTTATGGATGCAGGAGTGACATCCCTGTCCCTGCTGCAACAAACACAGCCGGAGAACAGAGGCTCCCTGCTGTATTTTGCTTTTTTTCTGATGTATTTTAAATAAGGGGTGTCAGCTTCAGAATCACTGGAGCTTTGCCTTTTGCTCCTTTTTGTGTTTTTGTGGTGGGGTGTTTTTTATTTTTGTGGTGGTTTTTTTTTGTTTGGTTGGTTTTGTTTTTTGTTTTTTAAGCTGTTTTGGAGAAAAATCAGAGCTTCTGTTTCACCAACCACACAACCAATTAACTCCTCAGCCTGGGCTGGCTTCGTGTGCAGCTCATTTATTTTGTATCTGCTGCAGAGGCAGGGGGGAAATCAATAATACAAATGTGGTGTCATTTTCATAGATCTCCTTCAGAGGAGCAGGGCAAACAAAAGCTCCTCCGTGTTTCATATTCCCCTGGGAGTTCTGCAAATAACGGATGCACCCTGGAAAAAGGCCGCGCTGGAATGTTGGTTTTCCACGTGCCCGAGTTAGGGAATGATGTTTCTCATCTCTGCACAATTAGAGCAGTCAAATCCAACCAAAACCAACGCCCTCATTCATAATCTTAGTTTAGAAATTAATTTATCAAAAATTTCATTTTCTTGGAGACTTCTTTTTCTTTTTTCCGGAAGTGTTGACATTTTGCATAGTGAGATTTTTCATTTCAGGTTTTAAAGCAAAGGAAAAATCTCTTCCTGCTTTGCTGTCGAATTTTCACCTCAAAATTGTAATCTCATTGATGTGGTTATAAATAATTAAATCCAATTTTAGGAGCATTTCTCACTGCTGACCTTCAGGATGTCAATCCTGACGAGAAGAACTGGATTGAAAACTCTGCTCTGGGATTTTCTCTGGGGAGATTCCAGGATGGGCGACCACAGCACGAGACTGGCACCAAAAATTGCCGTGAATTCCCAGTTTTTCTGCCTCCCGAGCTTGGGGAGCTCCAGGAGTGGAAGTGTGGAGAGGAGCTGTCCCTGCAGGGAGCTGCTGGTGAGGCTCAGACCTTCCTGGGATGAGAAAATGCCAAAAAAACCTCTCACGGACAGGGAAGACATCCCAAGGTGGCTGCTCCAGCATTTTGTCACCTCTTAGGTAGAAACTTCTTGTCCTTATGGCCTCCAAATCCTGCCTGAATCCTTTCCCAGCTCATCCAGAGCAGTTCCCTGATCCTGATTTTATCCAGGTGTTCTCCATGCCGGGGGCTCTTTCCCTTCCCCTCCCGTGGGACTTTTCCAGCCTTCCCTCAGAAGTCACATTCTCTGAATCTGTCCCTTTTCCTCCCCTTGACACTTCCCAATTAATTGGGATTTTTCTGGATGAGCAGACTGAGCTCCAGTGAATAATGCTGGGATATTTCCTGTTCCTTCAGGATCCATTTGAACCCTCAGCCCACAATTCCTGCCACGGTGAGCAGCTGAGGGTTCTCAATCCTTTTTTTCTCCTGTATATTTAATTTTATTCAAATGCAGAGCTCTTGTGCTGATGGAATTTCTCTGTTCCCTTTTTTTTGGGATGCTCTCTCTCCACTGCTGCTGCAGCTGAGGTTTTGTTCCTGCTCTCCAGAGGTGCTCCTGGTGTGTCCTTTGCTTTTTTGTCTCCCACAGTTTTTGCAGTTGTCCTTTTTTAATTCTTTTATTTAACTCGTTTAGGAAAGGAGGGAATGGAAGCATGAAAATCAGGGAATTCTGCGCCTCCTTCCCCTGCTCTGTCAGTTTAATATTCATGGAGTTTTCTCCCAAAATATTCTGGGAATGACGCCGTAGGTGATGTCATGAGAGGTACTGTCAAAATTATAAAAGAACGAAATATTTTCCGTTTTTCTGGCCACGAGACTCAGTGCCAGGAGCAAAGGGAATGAAATCCCTTAGGATCAGAACATTTGGGCTGGAAAAGAGCTCCGAGATCAAATCCAAGCTGGGATTGTCCCCACTTTGTCACCCGGAGCAGAGCACTGAGTGCCACATCCAGTCATTAAAACTTGTCCTGGAATGATGGTGTGGGGATTGGGAAGAGGTCAGGGGGTTCTTTTAATACAGAAAAAAGGCACTTCTGGCCATTTAATGTGCATTTAATTTGCATTTCATTTGCATTTAATTTGAAGTGGTGCTTTGTGGCGCAGCATCAGCCAAATGTTACTGTGGTCAGATAAAAGGAAGCGGGCAGGACAAGGCTCGGGATTGAAGTGGGGATTGTGTGATCCCTGCTGGAAGTGGCCTGGCAGGGATGCGGCTGCTCCTCCACCTTGGAAGCCACAAGCAGCCCGGAGTTAATGACTGGATTGTAAAAATGTGGATGAGATGGGAACATGATCCCTGCTGAGCGTTTGTCTGAGGGCACAAAGATCGCTGCGAGGGAAAAGTGAGGGAAAAATCGGCTTCAGAAACTGGGAAAAATTGTTCCTGAGGGGAAGGATGCTGGAACATGAGGAGGTTTGAGCTGCCCTGGGGCCCAGCTCCGAGGCAGGAGGGCAGGTATCCCACAGGGATCATCCATGGCCCAGGGGCACGGAACAGCTTCCTGTGAGCAATGGAATCAGGCTCTGGAGTTGTTCAGATTTAGTGAACTCTGTCTCCAAGAGTAATTCCAGGCAGGCATTTCCTGCACAGGATCACTTCCATAACTTCTTTGCAGTTTGGTGTCTCCTGCTGGCTTTGCTGCACTGGGCAGGTTTCCAAAGTCTGGGATGGGATGGGATGGGGGTGGACACCAGGAAAAGCTGCCCTGGATGTGTTTGCTCCAGGAGGGTTTAACTCCAAGGATCAAAGCTGTGGCTGAGGCAGTGGGATCCGAGGGTACCCGTAGGAAAAGCTCCTGCTGTTGGAACAGCAAAGGAATGTTTGAACTGCAGCCACTCTGCTTTGGGATCTGTCACAGGGAAGAATTCCAAGAGGAATGTGGGATGTTTTCCAGAGGTGCAGGCTGGTGGCTGCTCTGAGTTGCTCAGCCTGACATGCTGGAGAACCATCCATGGGGATGTGGAATTTGTACAGGGCTTCTTCTGGATGTAGAAATGACTTTCCTTGTTTTGCTCCCCGTGGATGGGGTGTAAATCCTTGGAATGCCCGTGGCTCCCTGAGCCCGTGTCCTCTGCCCAGGGCTGGGATGGAGCTGTGCTCAGCAAGGCCTGGAGTGAGCGTGGGGCAGATTCCGAGGACTGCTTCCCATTCCTGATGAGCACCAGCTTGGATTTGGGCTCCTTCTCTTTATTGGCACAGGGAATGGGTGAGAGCTTCCAACAGGAGCACAAGTTGTCGGGAGCAGGTTGTGGTTTCATGGATTCATGGAATGGTTTGGGTGGGAAGGGACCTCAAAATCATCCTGTGCCACCCCTGCCATGGCAGGGACACCTCCCACCATCCCAGGGGGCTCCAAGCCCCGTCCAGCCTGGCCTTGGACACTTCCAGGGATCTAGGGGCAGCCACAGCTCCTCTGGACAATGACGTGTACAGGACTGCGATTGTACCTGCCAGGACCTGAAGGATCCAGCAGGAAAGATGGAGAGAGA
>WBMZ01003582.1:0-13635 GCA_013400975.1 Atrichornis clamosus | reverse complement strand
CGCGAAGGGCGTGGCCGGGGCGTGGCTCCCGGGAGCGGCCGGGGCGCTCCGCCACCGCCCCGGCTCGGCGCTGACAGCGGGGACAAAGGCGCGGAGCGCCGCGCTGGGGCGGCCGAGTTGGGCCGCCCACGTGTGAACCGCGAAACCTCCCTGCGGCCGCCGTCCCACCCTCCGCCCTCCCGCGGCCGCCGCCGCAGCCTTTTGTTCCCTGAGACGCGCAGCCTTCCCTGCCGCAGCAGCGGGCGTTGCCGTCGGGGGCGTGGGAGTGGGAATCCCGCGGCAGCCCCCGCCTCCCTGCCGGTGCCTTCGTTCACACGATGCCGGCGGGAGACTCCCCTCCCCAAGGGGGCACCGTGCACCCGCCGGCATCACCAGGCGCCCGTGGTTGCCGCCACTCTGCCCTCACAAGCCCGCATCGACGGTCAGGGCCGCCCTGACCCGGTTCATCTACCCCCGGCACGACGCGGGTGGGTTTCCCCACCGGCACGGGCTGTGCAGTGTAGCCTCTCGCAGCCTCTCGTCCGCCAGCCCTGTCCCCGAGCGATCCCTGCCTGCCTCAGTGCCGAACTCGGCTTCGCTTTCTATGCCTAAAAAGGTCGGATTTAGTCCCCGAAGCTGAGCCAGGAGCCGCTCTCTAGCCAAGCGCCCTGCTCCGCGCTGTCCCTCGTCCGGCCGCAGCCACCGGCGACCCGCAGCCAGACAATAGCGCGGGTGGTGCTGCAGGGGGCCAAGGGGCTTGCGGGGCGGTGGTTCCCTTAGCTCTGCAGCAAGCGGGTCTTGCTCTTCGTCGCTTAGTTGCGGGTTTACAGATGCTTAAGGATGAAGAAAGGAAATGGGGGAGGCAGGGGAACATGTGCTCCCCAGAGATGCTCCCCAGTTTATTTTTGAGCAGCTCCATTTATCACCGCGGGCATTACAGTGGCCGCAGGGAGGGCAGGCGGGGGTCGAGGCGGTGGGCAGGGCACGGCACATGCCCACACCGCCGGAGGAGGAGGAGGAGGAGGAGGAGGAGGAGGAGGAGGTTGGGGGGAGGAAGAGCACGGCAGGGTGGCACGGTTCCCGCAGTGCCCGGTTCCGTTCGGAACGGTCAGCCCGGCGGGTCGGCTCCTCGTCGGCATCGCCTGTTTCACACCACGGTCTGGGTGTGCGTGTGCGGCGGAGGGAGGGTGCGGCCCCCCCGGGAGGCTGCTCCGAGCCCCGGATAGCCCAGGCGGGCTCCCCGTAGCCAGCGCCGGGCGGGACTCCACTAAACCCGCTAGATGAAGGCTACTTCTATTCTATACCAGCCATTCTAGAGGTGCAGATAAAAGCACATCACCATTTCCAACCCATATTTCTTCAATATACTCTCTCCTTTGTTCTATCCACGTGCCGCTGTCCCTAATCTTTCTAACCTGGTTTGTGCAGATCGATAGTCTTGCCTGTGGATCACTCCAGATCTGATCTTACATTCTTCCAAGACAATCTGCAGCACAACCCAGTTTCCTCTGATTGATATGCCAAAGCATCCACACCTTTCTTTTGTTCGCTTTACGGTAAGAATGCATCCCATCTCCAAAAGGCATGCTAGAAAATACACTCTCACGTTTGTCTCTTCAACTGTGATTTTGAGAAAAATAAATCCAATCATTTGCACTCTCTGTGAAATCTGTTTTTACTGGCCTAAGCCAGGAGCAATTTAATTATTTGGTTGACTACACTTCACAAACAGTGTGTAGCCATAATTCCAAGCGAACATTTTTTGTGGCATGCTAACTGCATAATCAACATCCACATCTATAATTACTTGTTCAAGAACAGCTTGCAGATTAGTAACTCCAGCGGACCACTGACCGCTCCAGGTAATGATTCAAAGTAATGCCAGTCTTTCCCATGGTTGTGATGGATGTGCTCCTGACAACACTGTCACAGCAAAACTCACTTACAGCAGTGCTGGTGCAAAATACAGGTACTGTGACTGTTTGCTACTAATATTTCCAAGTATTCTGCATGTTGTACACTGGATATGAGTTTTTCCTAGGAGAATTACTGACATTTCAGCATGAAGGAGAGTAGCTCATTTTACACACTCTCCATGCCTACGTTAAGCTCATTCCTAACAGCTTGAGGCTTCAAAGGAAGCCATTTTAAAATCCAATTCAGGCAAACAGATTATTAACAGCGGAGGAAAGAAACCCACCCCAACAGCTTTACCTTAAAGTAAAATAATACACATTTTTGAAGAAGGAAGAAATCAAGTATATCTTCTGTATAGAGAATGTTGAGACTGTAAGAAAAACAAAAAACCCCAAGGAAAATAGGTTAAATGTTTATTTCTAAAATAAACAGCTGCTTTTCAGAGGTGTGAGGGAAGAAATCCAGGTCTAGCTTTTCTGCAGCCCTTAGACCAGACTCCTTAGAGGTGAATAGCAGCCTTTTAGATCACTTCAGGAGACTTCACACAAGGTCCAGTTTAATTCGAAGGTGAGAGTTTGGGACGGAGTGTTTCCCGAAGGTTCAGCATAGCTTGTTGTGTGTGAATTACTTGCAGGAAATGCAGTGTTCATCTGTCCGCTGCCCGAGCCTCTCCCCCCTCCCTGGCTCTGCCTCACACTGATGTGTCTGTCAGCGCAGCCCCTGCCCCAGCTCCGGGGCCGGCCCTGGCTGGGTTCCTTCATCCCCATCTCCCCGGCAACCGCCCCCCCCGGCAGGAATGAGCTGCACANAGAAAAAGAGGAAAAAAAAAAAAAAAAAGAAAAAAAAAAAAAAAAAAAAAAAAAAAAGCCTGCAACATTTTCGCTCGCCAGGCTGATTTCCCAGGGTGTAAAAGCACTGTGGGTAGGGGACTGCGGGAACGGCGGCAGGGCGGGTGAAATGCCAGCTCTCAAGGTTGTTCACAGCCGTTGTCCATCTAAGAGAGGAGGGATAACACGGTGACAGTCAAGAGTTTGTTTAATGAAACTCAGAGGATCAACCCATTTTTATCTACTGTGTCCTCTCCTCACTGCCTTTCGTGGTTCCCATCCTCCCACTACAAGTTTGGGTGTGATCACCGTCAGAGCCTCTGTCTTAAGCTACTGAAGTGGTCACTGATGAAAGAAAGTCCTGCCTTCCTTGCTAGATGCAGAAGGCTGCAAAAGCCAGCCAACAAAAGCCCAAGGGAAGGATTTTTAGTCATTTCACTTTATAATAGAAAATATGTGCATTTGTGGGATGTACTGCAGCATAGTTTGTGGGTCATTAGAACATTTTTTCTGCAAACTTACACCCATCCCATGGCTCAGCATCCCATTTCATGGAATTCCTTGTCTAAGTGTCCTGTCAGAAGGATGGAAACGACTTACAGACCTCAAAGTTATGCCCAAAACCTGAACAGACACACCTAGCCTTTCCGCATCTTGATGGTAGGGATGCTGTAGAATATAGAAATGAGACAGAAGTTTGGATTACAGACCAGGCTGTACATCTAGGGTGGCTCAATAGGTTATTTAGGGCAAACCGATATTTTGCTCCTCAGTGTGAATCACTGTAACTCAGCAAAGGGCCGGTGAGGGCAGGGCTGGGATGACCCTGAGTACATTTGAGAGGAACTCAGGGCAGTGCAAATGGAGCAGCAATATTTTGCAAACAAAAGTTTGTTTGGTGTCTCAATTTCCATGTGTCTTTGTGGTTTTGTATACAGGCTGCTTGCCGGCTCTGCCAGTGGTTGGAGCCACTTGTGCCAGCTGCTGGGAAAGGACAAGGCTGGTAGTAGCCATGGATGTGTGCTAACTGTGACACTTGTTAACATTGCCCCCAACAAAACCCCTGGCTGTTACATAGCCTGACTGCACAGCCCAGACCCAGGATGCCGAGAACGTTGCTAAGCTATGGGAAAGCCAGCTTCACAGCACCCTGCCTCATAAGAAAAGGTACAAATGCAGGCAGAGAGAAGATTATAGGAACGTGATCACCAGTAGGTCAAGGACAGGGGAGGATCAACACCAGCATGGAAAGCTGTGAGATCCTAAAGGAAGGGAACAGAGAGGTGGAAGAGAACTGCAATGCATCAACACTGAGGATGCGCTCATGGGAGCAGCGAAGGCCAGCCCTCCTCCCTCTGCCTGCACCTGCTCGGCCAGCACACCAGCATCTGTCTCTGCCCATCAGTGCAATGCTCAAACCCCAGAGCTCATCAAGGCCAAGCTGTCTTCAGGCCACAGTGTCCAGGATTGATGCCAATGTGTGCCCAATGACACATGCACTGGGTGACCCAGGACGGGACAGTGCGAGGCGGTTACACCACCAGTGGTGGCCCCACACCATCCTGTCTGCTCTGGTCACCCAACAAGTCTTCACGGGTGAGGCCTATGCCATGGACATTCTGTATCCTCAGCCCCCATGCCCTCCTGGGCAGCACCCCAGGGGAACAGGGTCACCCCTATGGTGCTGCTATGCTTCCCAGAGGGCCCCAGGGCCAGGGCTGCTGCCCCGTAGCCCCTGCCAGTGCTGCCCATCCTGCAGCATCCCTGGCCTCAGCAGGAGTCATGCCAGGGACTGCTGGTGCAGCCATCTGGGGCTGCTATCTGGGGCTGCATCTTCCCCGCAACTGGTCTCAGCCAGAACACAAGATTACTTTTCTCCCTTCTACTGCTGCTACAAGCCATTGTTCCTAGCAAATAGTTAAAAATGACTGTTTAATTTTTTCTGACAGCACCTGCCTGCTCACCAGTTCTTCTTTATTAGACAGTGTAAGGATTGCTTTCATGAAACAAAAGCTGGAGCAAGGGTCTCAGCCAGAACTCCACTCAGCAGTCTCAGAAAGGAAACCCCCCAGCCTCATCTTAAGGAATCTCACTGCAGCACCTCGTCAGCAAAAGTTACAGCAGTAAGAAGCCCCAAAGGAGACTCTGAAGGACGTCCCAGCACCACACAGCACCTTTCATGTGAGATGTGCTATGTATTGTGTACTTAGTCTCCCCTAGCATGTAATGGACCTGTGAAACTGTTATTTCTTATTTAACTAAGGCTTACAGGTATGCTCCCATATAACCATAATAATAATAATAATAATAATGATAATAATATTCAAGCATCTAAAAAGTCTTCAATAGGTGGGAATATAAACTACAGAAGCGCAAAAGAGAGATGAAAAAGGTTTTCTCCAATTAGGAAATTACTAAATGACGAGAAGCAAAGAGCAGGTAGGAGGCAAAGGGCAGTTTTTCTTCTATCAGGTGAGTGTTGATGAGAAATTGATCTGCTGTCTAATAGATCTGCTTTCCTGGCCACCAAACGTGGCAAGATGTTGTATGGACGCTGGGGTTCCTGAACCAATGATGGGAAGGCATTTTGATTCCTGTGTGCTCTGCTTGTCAGGCATAAATATTAATAAGGTTCCAGCCTCAAAGCTGTTGCTGATGCAGCTGTTTCTACATTCATGTGGAACAAATTCAGTAAATGCAAAAGAGCAAGGCATGAAAGAAAATATTCACTTGCTTGTCTGAGTTATTCTTGAGATGTGGTCTTGCTCCTTTCTTCCCTAAGCAGGATTTTTTTGGGGTGTGTATGTGTGTGTTCGGACTGAAATTAGATGGGGCAAATTTGCATAGTTTGAGGATCTTGTTGCAAATGGCAGTGTCAGAGGGTAGAACCGCTGTCAGACTCTCATTTGCAGCCGTCAGGTCAGAATCTGGAACCGCAGCGCTACAGGAGTCACATGCCTAGCAAATACTCCTTTTTTTGTTTCGGTTTTTCTCGGTTAAACAATTTTTCTTTCCATCCCAACGACTCATCCTCGAAACCCCGATAGCAACGCGCTGCCCTGCATCAGTACCAAGTCGAGTTTCTACTGAATCCGTTGCCTCTCTCGACCAGCTCGGATTTGGTACGTTAGGGAAGCAGGAGTCTTTGTAACCGGCTTGAACAAAGAATTTTTTTTCAAGGTCTTCTGCCACCACCCTGCTCTCTCCTCCCTGCAGTTACATTGCGGCTGGCAGCGCTGCTTGCTGTAAGAAAGAGTGTGCTTGTCAACTCGTTAACGCTTTCTTTTTTCCTTTGCTAAGGGCATGGTAGTGCAAATGAATTGTAAAGACCTTATCAAGCAGCGGCATTGGCCTCTTAGGTGCCTCTGATACGCATTTTCAGAAGACTGGAAAGAAAAAGCTATGATTTTAAAGGCTGAAAAAAAATGGCCCCAGATCACTCAAATGTATATTAAATTTCTGTCTCACTACCGAGACATTTCTCTCTCCCCGGCACCAGTTGCCGTCCCGTGTTGGGCTGGAGGGAGATGATCTGGGTGTCGAGAGCTTGCAGGCGAGAGAAGCAGGACTGGGGGAGCGGCACAGGGCTCTGCTGTGCTGCCAATACAGCAGTACAACCGTTCTCCTGATGGCAGGATTTACACAAAGGCTTTGATCGCCTGCTTTGCTAAAGCTGGGAGCATCCTCACCAAGCCAGAACCGGCAGCAGAGATGAAAACACCGTTTCCAGCCCTTCCTTCCCCTTCTGCTTTGAGGAGTCCCCGCGCTGGGGTTGCAGTGATGAGGAAAAGGTGGCAAAATTGGGGTGTGGTGACACAGGGCCACTGCGCCAGCGCTGACATTGTCACTCGGGGAGAGCAGTGTAGGTGATTGGTAGGCGCTTTTGTAGGGGAGTGCAGGGGAGGGAGTCAACCTGTGCCCGCAGAGCTGCCCCGGTTTTACAGGCTGAGGCCTCACCTTGGCACAGGTGGGGATGCAGGTAGGGAAGCCATCCAGCACTACCTCAGCAGCCCACACTGCAGCATTTTCACAATTCCTAAGTAAAGTTCATCATTACGAGGTTTATCTTCTGCTCACAGGAGCAGGTATTCTTTCAACTGATGTGTGTAGAGGCTGGCTCAGATTCTGAATGTATTAAAAATAGGTATCACTCTCAAATGTCATTAATTCCTTTGTCCTTCTCTCTCCTCCCATTTTCCCATTTATGGTTCTCCACAGGATGTAGGGACACTTTTCACCCGATTTGTGTTTGCCTTACAAGTAACATATAACAAATGTCCCTTTGTGGGACTTTATGCCCTTTCCATCCTGAAGAAAGCCACCATCCACTCCAGGACAGTGTAACAACAGCAGCAACAGTGCCTGGCACCAGGCTTGTCAAGAACAAAAGTGGAAAAGGGACATAATTTCTCATGCTTTCTGAGAAGCAGCAGAGAAGGATATTTTTCAACTGGATGGGTGTACAAGGGTAGGACACAGACTTTTTGAAGATGTAGTTTCAGCCTCTTGGAATCCTACTTGACTTTGAAAATACTCTAAAGGGACTGATAACATTTTCCTAGGGTGGTGTGTTCTGACAGCCAAATAATTCTGTCTGTTCTGTTGTCATGCAAATGGGAAACACCCCCTTCTCTGGCTATTAATATGAAGTATTATTTTAAATATTTTTTAACTCAGGAGTTTGGAAACAGATCACTGAAACGATGTTTGGGAAAGTTATATTCTGTGTAATCATCAATAACATCAGACACACTGTTTAGGTGATAGCAGTAGCTGTTTGACATACTTTTGCTAGGAAAAAAATACATCCCTGATCCAAATCGTGCTTTTCAAGTGCTGTACTAGGATCTTGGAGAGTCTGGCTGAAGCAGTCATATCCTTTTTGGATCAGGTGACATTGAGCTGCTCTCTAGCAATGTACAAACTACTGTTTGAGATATTCACTCTTTCTGCTAAACCACTGTGTTCAACAGAACACAGGAAGGAAAAGCCAAGAGAAAAAACTGGATTGAGCTGATGCACTTCTGAGTGAAGACTGGAAGGCTGCTAAGGGACAATGCCAGGCCTGTTAGCTTCCCTCCTTGCCCAGGGAGTAGGATGCAAAATAATCAAAGCTGATTTTGTACAGCTAGTTTTGCTTGCAAATGGAAAATTGAAAAGGCCATGGCATTACTTTAAAAAGTAATGAAAGCGAGTGGCTGTTTGGAGAACCAGACTGAGAGGCAGGCCCTTGCTGGCATGCTTGAGAATAGGAGAAGCCGTATGCAGGCATGTCCAGTTGGACCTGTAGGGTAAGGGTATTGTGACAGAGATTATTAAATCCAAGGCCCACTGTAAGAAGCAAAAGAAGATTCATGGAAATTCTGTCATCAGCAGAGGGAAAGTACCCAGAGGGTTGGGGAAGAGACCAGAAGTGCAGCAAGTCCCATAACCATGGCAACAGCAAACTATCTTTCAAAAAAAGGAATTTCATTCCACTCCCAAAGCATCCTGAATCTCGGTCAAACCCCTGTTTATGTGGCTGCCAGGGCTGCATGTTGAATCAGCAACCTCCATGGCTAAGAACATGACTCTCTGCAGCCTGAGCAGACAAGTGAACCCTTGAGTCTGCAGCAGACTGATGTTCCCTCTGGTTCAGGGACACAACATACCCTCCACATGTTCTGTACCATGGCCTTACATTGTGCTAGGTGACACAAGGACAGGAAAATATCAGGATCTTCCAGATGTGTTGTATGTCACATAAGATCTAGGAATTGAATTGAATTGAGGAAAACATTTTTCAATACTATCTCATGGGTTTTTTTCCTTCCCTTCTTTCAAAAGGTCAGTTCCATCAGGCTTTCACACCTGTGCCCTTCCCTGTAAGGTCACAGGTGTGTAATAACCCATTGCTCCTGTAGACCTCACTACAGCTGCCGATATTTATGCACCGGAGTCGGTGTTGGCAAGCTGCTTTGGGATTCTCCACCATGGAGTGGTCTATCTGCATGCAAAATATGATTTCCAGTTGACTGCATAAACCTCTTCTTGTCCCTGAGGGGAGCAATGAGTCACTCCGTGTTAGTGCCTCCTGTCCAGCAGCTACGAACACACACGTCTCAAATGCTCCAACAGTCTAAGACAAGTTCCTCCCATGACTCAAACAACAATAAAAGGAAACTGTCTGGTTTGATAATGGCTGATATTTAGGCTGGACTCACAAAGGTCCTTACGAGCTTAGTGTCACACAGAGTTTTGTTCAGCTGCAGGGAGATAGGCAACAGTTATTGTACTCTTTCTGCAGAGGAGTGAAATAAAGCAGAGTAGAAGGGATTTGCACAAGGCTACCTTGTCAGTGGGGCACAAAACCTAACAGTCATCATTTCTAGTCAAACACCCTGAGCAGAGAATCACAACAGGAAGAGAATCACTGTGCCACCTGCATTCCAGGCCTCATCCCACCTGTAGAGAAATCCTAACAGCTGAGGTTACAAACGTCAACAACAACAACAACCATCAACAAAAACAAACAAACAAACAAAAAAAACCAAAAAACAAAACCAAAAAGTGCTGGTACCTAAAGTCTTTTGGAAATCAGGAATGCCTGCCTGCTTAGGTATCTACAGGTAACACTGAGCAGTTGTTGTAGCAGTTCTGCCAGTGCTGTCATAGCAGCTACTGCAGCTGTGGAATTGCTTGTACATCTATATTTTGCATCTGCTTGCTAGTGGTTTTCAGACTTTTTTTTTTTCAGGGAGGACTGGCCTCGATATTGCTTTGGATTGTAAGATTCATAGCATGAACTTGGTGCAATCCCATTGCAGATCTCTTAAACTGATTTTCATACAAGTTCACAAGTCTGATTTCTCCATTTTCTGCTACACTTTCAAAATTTCCAGCCTGGATTCTCTTTCCGTCTTTTTTCTGTGACCACAAGTCTGGCTGATCAACACTTAACAAAGTGTTTTGAGTCCTCAGGTTATCCCTGCGGCCACGGTTGAATGTTCCAGAAGCAATTTCCTATCACGTCTAAACCAACACCCCAGGCCATGATCCCAGGAAAATGTTTTAACCAGTTTGGTTCTCCAAACTAACTAATGATCATATTAGATGAGCACTACAAAGCAGAACTGGGTCACCTCACTTTAAATTGGCTTAGGTGGCCACAGCATCACAACCATGGTGACCATTAAGTGTCAGCAGAGACACTTCTGCCGTTCTTGCTTGCCTGATGCTGCCCTCTGTGATGCCAGCACAAGTTTTTGAGCAGTGGCACAGCAGTCTACATCAGAGGATGGATCCAGCTGAGAAAAACAACCCAATGATGGCAAAAAAAGGAAGTAATTTTTCCAGCTCCTCAAGTGCCTTGATGGCACAGGGAGAGAAAAGGACCTCTTCAGCCATCAGTGTCACTGATGAAAGCCTACATACAACTCTCCAAGTCTCACATGAAGTAGATGCCTAAAAGTCTGGGACTGCAGCACAGCTCCTGCAGCAGCAGCCTGGTCCCATGGACCCTTACCAGAGCAGCTGGAAGATTTTGTTTGGCTTTATTGAGAGTCATTTACTCCTCTGCAAAAGGATGACAAATCAAGAAAACTGGAACATCCTGAGGCATCAACAGGAGGTTCACTGACACATGCTGATGGTTAACTGCCTTCTCACACATCAGATTTACACTTTATTCATGCAGAAGCCAAAGCATAGAATGCATTCTGGAATCAGAAAAAACTGTTTCTCTCAGTGATCTCCCGGTTCATAATGATGTGCTTTACGTCACTTAACTCCACAGTTACCAGGAATGTTTACTCCTGACTTACAACTGTACTGGAAGGGAGATGGTGACCAGTAAAAATCAGGGCTTAGGATCTAATGACTCTCGTGAGCAACCTAAATTTTGGAGAAGAACAAGGAGCATAGAGATAGATTCCTTTAAACCACACCTCCTGGAGCTTGGCTCTCAGCCGGGCAGCAATATGTACACATCCATACACACGTGCAGTGCTTTTGCTCTGGTGTGTTTGCTTTACCATTCATTTGCTCTCCAGTGTCTCACTGCAGCTGAGGCTCATTTTAGCCTCATACCTGACAAACAGTGCTGCTTTCAAGGCTACAGGAAAAGAGATGAACACGTTAAAAGAAATGCAAGAGGTCCCATACACTTAAAGAGTGCTTTTCCCCTCTCATTTTGCAGGGATTCTGATGACCTTGCAGTGCTGTATTCAAGAAATTCATTTCACACTTGGTGGTCTGGTTCTGCACAGCTCTACTCTCACACCTGCACTGCAAATGAAAATGCTTAGCCAGCATTTCACTTGCTAGATGAATGGTTTTCCTTTTCTGAGCTTAAACAAGGATTTAGCATCATTTACAGAGCGCAGCTGCATTTTGCAGAAAAGCATTAAATACGTAGAACTGCTTATGTGAAGAGGAACCCTGTGACTTGCTTTTGGAGGTCTGCAGGGTTTAGGATAAGGGAAGTTACAAGCACTTTGGAGAAGACTCCTGATGAGAAGAGGAACAGATCACAGCGTGAAGAAATAGGGGCACTTCCCCTTAGGGAGAAGCAAGCCTGTAGATAGGCTTGGAAGCAACACAAAAAATTTGTACCTGATGTGGAAAGATGAGTGAAGAAAACTCTTACTTCAATCCAGCTGATGACTTTAACAAAGGCTTAGCACACAAGGAGGCCCAAACTTCTATTTGGTGGGAAGTGACACACCGGGCTGGAACTTTGTTAGAACAGACCTTCCACTAGAACTTCATTGCAGAAGCCAACTCTGTCTCCGCATAGCAAAGAACCTGTCTCTGAACATTTAAAGAAGGATTTGCCTACATGAATAAATCTGTCTGCAAAGCTGTGCAGTGCCTCACCTTTCACCCTCACCTCCTTTCAAGTCAATGGAAAACAGTCAAGAGGGGTTGCTTCTCTCTCAAAAGAGAGACCTAAAGCAGTTTAGGTGAACTGTGCCCTAATATTTCTTCTCTCCACCGATCAAGTGAGCCTGGGGCAAATTCCTCCATCATCTGCAGGTGTCTAACCACAGGAATCTCACCACCACCACCTGTGTGGCTCCAAGCACACAATTTATCCTGTTCTTAGATTTTTATTCCTGCAATGCTTCTGGCTCCTGGCTGTTTTAGCTGGCAGCCCTACCTACCCATTAAGTGCAGAGTGAACCTGCAGCTGCAACAAGCAGAGAGAGGGAAGGATTTGGTGCACACAGACAGCACTATCTCCTTTCCAAGGTGGCTTTTGTCACCTATTTGCCTGCCTGATTTCACAGTCACCACAGGCAAAGTGTCAGTTTGCAACAGGCTGCTGGGACAGGGAAAGGATGGTTTTTGAGCCCCCAGCACAAGACTCAACTTGTGCACTACCTCACCTTGCAGGAGGCCAATCCATGCCGAGGGAAAGTGCTGGGAGTGGCTGTGGAGTGGAGGCATGGGGGAGAGCTGGGGACCAGCACAAGCCTGATGCTGCCTCAGCAGTGAGGCAGGGGACAGGCATAGCAGGGGGCTGACACCATACATCCCATAATGCTTTGTGCAAGCAGCAAGTGACAAATGTAGGGCAGGGGAGGGGGTGTGCGACTGCCCTCCCCTCCAAGCTGATCCTGTGCCATGGGATGTTGGGGTATGGCAGCTGAGCCGGGCTTAGCTGCCTCCCAGGATTTAGCGTCAGTGCAGCAGCATGGACAGAAATTAGCAGGGCTGAGGATTTTGTCCTTTGGAAGATGCCAGAAGAACCAGAGCGGCTCAGGGAAGAAAAGTGATGAAGGGTTCCTTTCCCTCCACCCATTTCTTCAAAGGGAAAATGAAGCCTTAGCATTTGGAAATGGGACTTTTGATTCCTAGCAGTATGTAGGAAACTGGAAGCATAGAAAATGCTGATTAAAAAGCCAATCTGTACCATTAACTTGCTTGTTCTTTATGCAGCAACGATTGCCCTGCCGGTGGCGTGAAGATACGTATTTCCAATTGTAAAGGGCCCACGGCCATCAGGGAGCCGGCAATATTCTTACCAGCAACAGACGGTACAGTTACAGAAAATCCTCTCCAGTAATGACCGACTTTGCTGTGCTCCGTTTGAAAGAGTCGTGAGCACAAAATTCACACCCAAAGTAGGGCTTTTAATTATTCACGGCTCCATATTCTCTAGAGCTATGCAAACCCGAATCACTTGCTTTGTAGATCCCCAAACCTGAAAACCTCCACAGCTGAACGAAGCCAAAGTCGCCGTGACCTTCCGCCCCTTTCCCGAGGCTGCACAGCTCCCCGCCATTCCCTTTCCCTTTAGTCTGAATCGCCGGGGTTCGTCCCGGGTGACTCCCCGGAGACAGCAGTGTGCCAGGCGCGCCTTCGCACGCAGGGCTTCACCTGCCATCTAGTGGGGTTTCCCCATCCCTGCGGCTGCCTCCGATGTATCCCTATCCCAGGCGGGGAGGGGGCAGCGCCCGGGGAAGTGTGAGCCCCGGGGAAGCCGTGCACGTAGCGGGGGCGCGCCGGGGCTGCGGGTGTGTCCGTGCTCGGGGGGTGTGCACCGAAGGGGGGCCTGCGCACCGGGAGGAGGCTGTGTCTTTCGGGGTGGGGGGGAATAGTGGGACACGGAGGGGGTGTGCACTTAGGGGAGGGAGTGTACATTCCGGGGGTAGAGGGCACGGAGGACGCGCGCTCCCGGGGGGCTGTACCCGGAGATGCGTGTTCATGCTGGCGGGGTCTGTGCGTGGGCGGAGGGGTGGCCGGGAAGGGGCCGTGCACGGAGCGGGTTGCGGGCGTCGATCCGTGTGTGTGTGTGTGTCCGGCTATTCCCCGGGGGAGGGGGAAGTCTGCATGTCCCGGGAGCCGGACGGGGCGCACGGCCGCGCAGGGCCGGTGCCGGGGGCGGCTCCGCCCGGCGGGGCGGGAGCGGAGGAGCGGAGCGAAGCGA
>WBMZ01003579.1:0-13488 GCA_013400975.1 Atrichornis clamosus | reverse complement strand
GCTCGGGCTGCGAGTCCCCGCGGGTAGTGACACCGGGGCCGGGTCCCACGGGGACCAGGTGCCACCGGAATCTCACCAGGACTCCCACTGGTGGGGGCACCTGTGCCAGGTCCCTCTGACATTGGGGTCTCACTGGGACCCCCGTGAAGGGGGCATCTGTGCCTTGTCCTGCTGACATTGGGGTCTCAGTGGGACCCCCGTGAGGGGGGGCACCTGTGCCATGTCCCTCTGACGTTGGGACCTCACTGGGACTCCTGTGAGGGGGGGCACCTGTGCCAGGTCTTTCTGACATTGGGGTCTCACTGGGACCCCTGTGAATGGGGGCACCCATGCCTGTCCCACCAGGATCAGGTGCCACTGGGATCTCACTGGGACACCCGGAGGTGGGGGCACCAAAGCCAGGTCCTACTAATATTGGGGTCTCCCTGAGTGGAAGCTCTGGGCCTTGGGGCACCGGCCTCTACAGCTCCGTGTTGCTGAGGGAGCTGTGGGTGGGGGCTCAGGACTGTAGAGGATCCTCATGCTGCTGCTGCCAGCACCATGGGGGTCACAGGTATTCGCAGAGGGGTTTGGCCGCCCTGGAGACACGGGTGGGTGGGTGGGGGTGCTTGTGTGCCAGGACAGCCTGGGTACTGAGGAGCACAGATGCGGGGCCGGGCTCTGCCACCAACCCTGACCTTCCTCAGGGGCTGGCACATGGCCGAGTGCCCACCCGCAAGGCCAGGCCCTTGTTTTTCCCACGCCCCAAGGGTTTGAGGGGTGGAGGTCCCAGGAGAGGAGCCACAGGGGCTGTGGGTGCTCCCCTGGGTGCTGATCCCCGCTGCCCCTGTGGGCATTGAGCTGGGTGCCAGCTCCCACTGCCCGTCCTCGGCGAGATCCCTTAGCAACTGCCGTGCAGCACCGCCTGGCAGAGCCGAGTGCCAGGTGATCTGCACCCCGGCACACGTGTGCACACACGAGCGCGCTCGCACCGGCGCGGGCACACGCTGCTCAACGCCAGCTCCCATACGGGGCTGCGCTGGGCGCGTGCACGTCGCCAACACTGGCCCGATGGCCTCTGCCCCGGCAGCGCCAGCATCGCGCATCACCTGGAGCTTTGGCAGCCTGAGGAGCTTGTGAATGAAACCAGGAGGCTCCCGAAACCGTGGCTGGGCTTGCTGAGCCGGCCTGGGCTGCTCCTGGCAGGAGCTATCTTGCTGGTGCGGTGAGTGTGGCCAGGGTGGTGCGGTGCCGAATGTCATGTCCCCAAGTCCCCACTGCACCTGGTGACTCCCAGGCCTGGGCAGGTGCCTCAGTGCCGAGTCCTGGGGGAGCCTCCTGACTCCCCAAAGCTCTGAGAGGAGCTCAGTGTAGGAACAGAGCCACCCCTCCTCTTCTCAGGCTCCCTTTGGCCTTGTGGATGCTGCCCCAGCTCATGGAGAGGGACAAGGATGATGTTTGGCAGGGCCCCCCGTCCCACTCAGCACTGTGGGAGACCCAGTGCCCTGATGCCCATCGCAGGGCTGTGCCTCAGCCCCCAGCCCCCAGCCGTACTGGTGGCACTTGGAGCCCAAGCCCCCACCACAGCCCTGCCAGGAAGGGGGAGGGGGCCAGCGGAAGGGCCCGGAGGACCAAAAAAGCCTCTATTAATTATTCATCCGAAGAAGTGAAGTGAAGAAAACACAACACGTGGAAAAGGGCTCTGGCTGCCCGGGGGTGGAAGCAGGGGAGTGCTGGGGGGGCTGCAGGGGCCAGGGCACTCAGGTGCTGGGGCGCGGCGGCAGCGGCAGCGGTAGCATCCCGGGGTGCTGCACACCTCTGGGAGGACCCGCAGCACCGCGCTGCCGCCATGGAAACGCCTTGGCTCGGCAAACCCATGGCAACACCCACCTCCACATGGAAACCCCCCGCTCATGGCAACGCGCACACGGCCGTCAGCACCCGCACAACACTGTGCTCGCTACGGGGGTCCCCCGCACCATGGCACCCCCATGTGCGGGGCCACGGGGGGACGCACTGAGAGCCCTGGAGCGGATGGAGGGACCCGAGTGGCAGAACACAGCCCCGGTGCATCGCAGTGTGAACTCGTGCAGGTGCCAGCACCCACCAGGAATCGCTCCCAGAGCCTGGCACACAGAGGGGGCTTGGCTGGGTTTTGCCACAGCAGGATGTGGCATCTGTGGTGGGATGGCTGAGGGACACAGCCAGCCAGGTGGCTTCGCTCTCAGGAAGACACGAGGCCTCGGGCTCTCCAGGAGAGCTGGGGCATGGAACAGCCGTGGTTCACCCTTCTTTCCATGCCTCTCTGCCTCCTCCACCCTGTGCCTGTCACGCTGAGGACCAGCAGCTTTCAGCTTCAAAGTGGTGGGGACCGGAGCAAAGCCTCCCACCTGCCATCCACGGGCACCGAGGGGCTGGAGTGGGTGCGGGGGTCCTGCTGCTGCGCGTGCCCGGCAGGGCAGGGGACCCGCTTCGCCCGCCTCGGTTAATATTTAACAGCGGCTTCCTGTGACAGCGCGTCGCAACCGCAGAGCAGAGCCGGCATTCAATAAATCATCGCACCGGGCTGGGAGCTGGGCTGGGGGAGTGGGGGGGCAGCGCCCAGCCGAGCGAGAGGGGGAGCCGATAAATAATTCATTAAATAAATAAACATGGCGAGAGCACGGGGAGGAGGCAGGAGTGTAACCAAGAAAGGGCTCGGTGAATGCGGGCATGAAATATTCACCAGCCACACCTACCAGGCCCCAACGCGCTGAGCTCAGGGCTCCCGACCTGCCCGCGGGAGCCAGGTGCTGGCACGTGTCCAGCCAGACATGGCAAGAACATGCCAATGGCATGCAGGGCGGATGGCCTGGGTTGGGGAGCTGGCAGTGCTGGCATGGCCATGTGGACGTGAACTGTCCTGGCTCCTGCCAGCTCCTCCTGGCAGTGTTTAGGGCAGCGTCTCAGAGCCCCACACCGGTGTTTGGGCACAGGGCCGTTCTGCCAGGCTGCAACACCTGGGGCATGCTCAGCACATTCTGTTGCCCACCGGCTCCCAGCCCCGCTCCTCTCTGCCCCTTCCCTTTTATATCCCGTGTCAGTCGTTAAATTTGCCTTCCGGTTTCCCAGGGAGAAGGGGGAAATCCCCAGCTCTGGAGAAATCCTGTGGGACACCCTGGGTCTGGGCTTGGAATGCTGGCAGCATAGACACAGAGGAGGTGAAGATGGGTGGCAGTGCCACCAGCCATGAGGCCACTTCCCTGGTGAGCCACAGGTTCAGGCAGAGAAGCCTCGTGCCAGGAGCGCCAGAGGTGAGCTCCACTGCACAGAGGGCCATGGGGGCTATTTGTTAATTAGCACCTCAGTGGCCTTAGCTAATTGATGTGGAGCTGGAGGTAGTGGGATTGTAGAGGAGAGTTGCCACCACAGCACTGGCCACCAGCGAGTGAGCAGCGGTGCCAGGCGGCAGCGCCGGGGCTGTCGGAGGAAATCAGCTTCCTCATGGAGCCGCTGGATGAAGCCGTGCGTGGTTCCCGGCCCCGCCGCCCGCCCACCCCGGCGCTGGGGCTGCTCCCGCTGCCCGGCGGGAGGAAGCTGCAGGGTTCCTGCCCTGAGCGCCAGACGCCTGCTTGCCGGAACCCTGGCTCCAGCGGGCTCTGCTGTGCCAATTCTCACCCGCCCTGGGCGTGTGGGCACCGGGTGGGAGGTGTGAGCCACCAGCTCCTCATGGCTCCCACGGCCAGCAGCATCGGTCCCGACATTGTCCCGGGTGATTCCAGTTAGAAACGGGTCACCATCTGGTGCAGCACGGCCACACACACTCCCACTTTGACCCACCCTGGGTGCCGCACGGGGTGCCAGGCGGTGCCGCGGTCCTGGCTGTCCCCTCTGCCACGTCCCGTGTCCCAGCAACCCACACGCCGGCGGCGGAGGTTACCTGGCAGGAAGCGCCTGAGTCAGCAGCCGGCACCGGGTGACTCAGCCGGCTCCTCTCCTCGCCTCCTGCATGGCAAACCTCTCTCCTGGCCTCAAGATCACTCCAATATCATCCGCCGGTGGCAGCCCCGGTCTCGCTCCCAGCCCCTCCTGCTCCGACACGGCCACAGCACGGATGTGCTGGAGGGTGTGAGGGCCATGCCAGCTGGGAGGTGTGGGCAGGGCGAGCACGGCGGGGGCTGTTACCTGGCCCCACTGCAGCCACAGCTCCCTGGGGGAAGGACAAGGACGCAGAGATGCGTCTGTGGCCACTAGCCCCAGAACCTGGCTCCCCACTGGCCCTGGAGCACAGTGCTTCACTTGTCCCAGCCGTGCCACCCTGGTGTCCCCTGCAAGGTGTCTGGTGGTGTCTAGGTGACATTAATCTGATCAAAGGGTGACAAGTGGCGTCGAAATCCTGCTCTCACCGTACATACATCATGCTACGATCAGCATCTGGGAGCACCAGCAGAGGTGGGGGTAAACCGGGAGGTGCCAGGCTGGGGGTGACGGACAGATCCACGCTGTGCTCTGCCCCAGGTTGTCCCCATGCCTCTGCCCTGACCCTGCAGGTGATGGTGCCAGGGTACCCACAATTCCTCAGACCCAAATGAGGGCACAGGGGTCCCAGGGAACACGGGAGCCATCCTAGGATCCCCCAGCTGGCACTGAGGTTGGCAATGTGGGGATGCTCTGACTCTGCCATGGCAATGGGCCACCAGCCCTGGCATTGCTCACCTGCCCCTTGGGAACAGTCCATCCCCATCCCACCCCAGGCAGGAGCTGTTGTGGGTGGGTGACAGTCCTCAGGGAGAGGGGCTGGGTGGCACAGTGCCCCTGCCATGCTGTGCCCTTGGTGCTGGGCAGAAGCGCAGGGAAGCAGAGGAGCTAATGAGCTGGGAGAGCAGAGGGGGCCGGGGCTAAGGCGTGCAGGCGCAGGAGATTTCAGGGCCTGAAATATTCATCAGGGCTGATGCGGCGCCTGCCGTCACGCCAGCCGTGAGCGATGGCACGGGGGGGCTTCAATAATGCATCGCCTGGAAATAGCTCATGAGAAGGGCCAGGGGCACAGTGAAAATGGGGGATCCTTCCACCAGCTACAGCTGCCCCAGGCCCGTGCTGCTGGCCAGGTGACACTGTGGTGCTGGGAGCTGCGTGCTGGGCAGGGGACAGAGCAGGAGGCGCTGGTGGCACCACTGGGGACAGCCAGGAGAGCACTAAGAGGTGTTGAGGGGAGTGGGGTGCCCTGTGCTGCAGGCACCCACCACCCAAGGGGGTGGCAGAGGACCCTGGATGGATGCAATGCCCCTGCAGCCTGGCAGTGAGTGCCCAGTTGCTCCATCTGGGCTGGGTGGGGGTCCCACGCCCAGGTGTGAGCGTGGCTCTGGGTCCCGCATGCAGGGTGTTGCCGTCACAGCCACTTTGTGCTCCTGTGCTCAATAATTCAGGGCATTGATCCGCCTGTGCTGCGCTTGCCTCTGGCCATGGGCCGGCCAACATCGTCCTCCCGCCAGCTGCTGAGACTGGCCTGTCCTGTCCCTGTCCCTGCGCTGGGATTGCAGGGACCCAGGGGGCTGCCCATGGCAGAGCAGGGCACACCAGCCCCGTGCCCAGCAGAGCCAGATGTTGGCCCCGCAGCACCGGGCTCTGCCGTGGCTGACAAGGTCTTTGCCAGGGAAGCTCAGGGAAGCTCGTTAGCAGCCTGAGGATCAAAGGAGCATGGGGCAGATCAATGGATGTGGGGAGAAAGCCTGAGACACCCCCGGGCTTCATCTCCACCACATGCCCACAGCATCCTCCCAGTGGACACGTGCCCAGAGAGGATGGACAGCAGTGAGGGTGGTGTGACCCACCCACACCAGGGCCATGGTGACACGCTGGCACAGAGCCCCTCAGCATCCACTCAGGCACCCTTGGGTGGGCACCTACCCCAGCCTCTGCCCTCACCATCTGTCTCCCTGAGGGACGGGGACACAACATGCTGGAGTTATGCCCCATGTCATTTGCACCCACCCACTGATGTCCTAATCGTCCTCTCCAGGGATCCAGAGAGGGTCCAAGCACGGGGACTCTGTGGGCCCTCAGTCTGCAGCACTTCCAAGCAACGCTGGCAGCAAGGGCAGCCCATCCCTGTTCTGGCACAGCAGGATTATTGTCCAGCAGGATTACATCAGACGGGGGGTGCACTCCAGCATGCTCAAGGGCACAGGAGGATGGACACAGACACGGACAGGCACCCCGGCCCAGAACAGCAATGGCACAGGCAGCATCATCTGTGTCCACACCCCCACTTGTGCACACCACCAGTGCCAGGCTGCCCCACGCCCCAGTGACCCTCCCCACCAGGCCAACTGCCACCCTGGAGTGGACACAAGCATCCGTGCCCGCTGAGCCAGGACTGAGCAGTTGCTCGCCCGGCCCCACGGGATGCGGGTGGGATGTGCTGGCCTGTGCCGTGCCAGCGCCAGCCCAGTGCCCGTGCCCTCATTGCTATGGCAGGAGTGGGCTCGGTGCGTGCGGCTCCGGTTAATTAACTGGCGCAGGCCGGCTCCCTCCAAGCCCCCGCTGAGTGTTTTGCTAAATTATAACCTTGACGATGCGCATCATCAGGCGGCTGCTCGGGGAACAGCCGCTGCGGCCCCCGCACCCTGTGCTGAGCACTGGTGTGGTGGTGTGGAGCTGCCCAGCCGTGATGGCATCACACCAGGGTGGCATTATGAAGAAGTGGCATCCCTCAGAATGCCCGTGACCACTGGGTAATCAGGGAGCTGGTCTGAGGTGGGTGATGGGCTCCATGGTGTGGCCCCAGGGTCCTGGGGAGACTGTGGCCAGTGCTTGGTGACCAGTGCATCGTACCCCGTGCCCGGCACGCCCGGTGCCCTGCTCCTCAGGGCTCGGCATGCGTGTCCCCTCAGCACACGTGTCCCCTCGGCATGTCGAGCCAGTGGCCCCGTTTCCATGGTGACACGGAGCCATTTCCCATCTCCGGGATGCTCTCGACAGCTCTCCGTTGGGCGCTGCTGCTGTTGCCCTTCGCCCAGGGCAAGCAGGCAGGGATGGGCCCCACTGCCCGGGGGGGCCATGCTCCTCCCTCTCAGCCCTCTGCGAGGGCACTGTGCCCCATGTCCCCTGTGTGTTTTGGGGCTGCCCCGGGATGGCTGCAGTGCCTGACCTCACCCTCACCGGGTGGTAAAGAGTGTTGGGGCACGCTAGGGCCCCTGTCCTGGCATGGCTGGGCGGGGGGACCCTGGAAGTGTGTCCGGGTGAGGGATCTGGTGCCGGGAATGGAAGCCCCTGGATACATCACAGGGCTTGGGGACTGTGCCCAGGCTCATCCCGGTGCCACGGTGCACCCATGGTCCCTGTCCCAGCAGTGAGCCAGGGCATGGGGTGAGCATGGCCGTGCTGTGCCCCCACCCCATCACCTCAGCCACAGCTCCCAGCCCCTGGCACGACACGGCTCTTTATCCTGCTCTTCATCTCAGTGCTGCCTATTACCATTTCCCACCACTTGCTGTTCTAGGTGATAAATTTTTCCTTCCCAATTTATGAAGGCTTAACTCCCACCCACCTGGGGCACCCGACATCCTCACCCCACACTCCTCCCCATGGCACCCCGGCATCCCGGCTGGTGTGGGTGGCACTGGGGAGGGTGGGGGGGCCCTGAGGCAGGGGGATGGCGAGACAGAAGGGATGGGCTAATGGAGCCCATTCCTTGAATAGATTCAATTTCTGCCGCGGCGGCTGCGGGGTGCGGAGCCATCAATTGGATTCAGGGGACGGGGAATCTGATTTGGAGCGGCCGCGCCATCAATTAGCCGTTATTGATGGCATTGCTCATTGGAAGTCGATGGGATTTGAAGCCGGTGGCAGCTCCTGCATACCAAACAACGCCGGCTCAAGGACAGGGCCGCGCTGCGCCCGGACCCAGCACCCACCCCTGGGGCCCCACAGGGACCCCGTGGCCTCGTCTGGGAACCCCAGGGGGTCTGGGGAAGGGGTGATGCAATGGGCAGCCCCCCCTGGAATTGCTGCATGGGATCCAACAAGGCACAGCCCCCCAGCATCCCTGCGTGGGGGTCCTGCAGGGCACAGCTGTCCCCCAGCATCCCTGCATGGGGGTCCTTTGGCGGATGCCCCCACCCAGCATACCCACATGGGGATCCTACAGGGCACAGCATCCCAGAATCCCTCTACAGGGGTCCTAAAGAGAACAGCCCCCAGCATCCCTTCATGGGGATCCCACAGGGCCCAGCTGACCCCTGGAATCCCTGCACAGGGGTCCCACAGGGCACAGCCCCTGATCCTCCCTGCACGGGGGTCCCACAAGCCACCATCATCCCTGACATCTCCACATGTTGGTCCTGCAGGCACCATTGCCCCCATCATCCCTGCATGTGGGTACTTTGGGAGATGCCCCTAACCAGCACCTCACATGAGGGTCCCTTGGGTACAGTGTCCCCCAGAGGGTCTCACCCCCTCTTGGTCCCACAGGATCTGCCCCCTCCGCACTAGGCAGCCTCTGTCTCCCCCCGGGGTGCCCCTGCCCTGTGGGGATGGGGCACAGAAGGGGGTGCAGGATGGGGTACAGGGTGCGTTAGGGGAAGGGCAGGCAGTGGAGGGGGGGGAGGGGAGCGGCACGGTCGATGCTTTCGCTCAGCCTCTTGCCAAGCAGCTTCTTTCTCCCAGAAGCCATAAAACCTGTCTGACGTGCCCGGCACCACTGCGGCAGGCGGCCGGCAACGCCTGCGCAACGAGGGGCTGGGGGCCCCACTGCGGGCAGCCCCGGGGGGCGTTGGGCCCCACTCGGGCCCCCCAAGAGGGTAGTGAGGGACTGCACTCATGGGATGGGGGACCAGGAGCCTCACGGAACCCTCCTGACAGTGGGCAAGCCCGGGACATGCGGCCGTGCCAGAGCCATGACTCCAGCAGGGATCCGGCTGTTCCATGGGATCGGCCCTCGCAGCAGCCTGGGCGCCCATTTGGGAAGGGGGAACCCCTGCAGCTCCCCAGAGCCCGCCGCTTTGGGGGTGCATCTCATGGGGTGTGTAGCAGACAGACGGATGGAGAATGGCTGCTCTGCGGGCACCCCAACCATATCCAAGGGTGGCAAGAGGGACAAGAGTGCCCGGCTGGGGGCTTTGGGTGAGTGACCCCCAACCCCACTGCCCCCTCCCCCTGTCCCAGTGCTCATCCCGCCGCCAGGTGTTAATTACCGGCAGCTCGTCTGTAATTAAACCTCTCCGGTGACAGGAGCTGACGACTCAGTATCACTACCGCAATTAAGCCCTCAGCCTTAAAGGCTGTGGAGAGAGCGAGGGGCAGGGAACCCCCGTGGAGAGGCCACCCCCGGCACCGGTGCAGGGACGGGGGACACGGGCAGGGGCACGGCGGGGAGGCTGCACACCCGGGGCGCAGCGATCTTGCAAATACTGTATTGCTCAGTCACTACCAGGGGTTAAAACCAAACTGAGGGCACAGAGGAAGGCGTCTTCCCAGAAGACAGATCGGTGTGTCCTCGCTGGAGGAGGACACGGCAGCGGCGGATGCCGCTATCGGAGCTGCCGCCCCGCTCCAGGGCTGGGGGTCCCTGGCCCCCAGGGGCGGGGGGTCCGTGGGGGAAGGCACGAGATGAGGCGGCAGCCGTGGGGCAGAGCAGGCGTTCGCTGAGGGGAGCCCAGCGCCAGGGCAGGCGGCCGGCAGGGCAGTGCCGGTGTGCGGCGATCCCGGCGTGCGGCGATGCTGACTCGTGGCAATCCCGATGTGCGGCGATGCCGGCGGCAAGCGATGGCCCTTGGAGGGAGGGAGCCCCGTCCAGGGATGCTGCAGGGCAGGAGGTGGGTGCCCACCTACTGCCCCGGAGCCCCCCGCTCCCTCCTCACCTTCCAGCCCGGAGCTCCCGGCCCCAGCTCGGCTTTGCGGAGGTCCGGCAGGTGGATCGTGGCCTGGGGCTGCCCCACGGGCTTGGGGGGGTTGGCGGTGAGGAGGAGTCTGGAAGCGGCGTCGGGGCAGAAGAGCCCGTCCCCCGCCACGGGCAGCGCCGGGGTCAGATCCAGAGCAGGGCCAGGAGCACGAGCGCCAGGCACGGGGTGCAGGGCTGTGAGGGGACCGCGGTGCCCCGGGCAGGCACCGCATCTGCCAGGGCAGAAGCAGGGCTCAGGGCGAGCCGGTCTCCGACCCCTCACTGCCCCCCGGACACCCTCGTACTCACCCTCGGGGCTCCCGCGCCCGCGGGGCTGCGAATTGGGCACCTCTGTCACCGGCTCTGGCGCTGAAAAAAGCCCCGCCGGTGTCAGGGAGCGGCTCCCCCGGGCTACGTGGCGTCGCCCCCGAGGCCCCGGTACTCTCCAGAGGGGATCGGTGCTGCCCCGGGGGCGGGGGAAGGGAAGCCCCCGAGTTTTGGGGCACAGCCCCCCCAACCGGACTCACTGGTGCCTCGGCAGCAGACGGAGACGCGCAGCTTCAGGCATCGCCCGGCGCTCTCGGGGCTGGGGACGGCTGGGTGGGGGGAGGTCAGCGGGAACCCTCCGGCGCGGCCCCCCCAGCCCCGACGGGACCCCCGACGGCGGCTCAGCGCGGGCCGGGGGCGCCCCCTCCCGGCGGAAGGCGGGGACGGCGCCCGCACCCCGAAGCATTCAGAGCCCACCCTGCACCCCGAACCCAGGGGCACTGCGACCCCTCGTGCCCCCATCCCGGGGCATCCAGACACACCCTGCACCCCACCTTCCCATGCACCCCCCACCCCAGTGCATCCAGGCCCCACCCGTGCACCCCGATCCCCTCGTGCCCCCACTCCGGGGCATTCAGCACCCTCCTACACCCCCATCCCCTTGTGCCCTCCTACGGGGGCATCCAGAATCCCTCTGTACCCCACATCCCCCGTGAGCCTCCCACCCCAGGGCATCCAGAACTTCTCTGCATCCCCACCTCCTTGTGCCCCCCACCCCTGGGACATCCAGAGCCTCCTGCATCTCTGCCTTGAGATCATGCAGACCTCCCGTGCTCCCCTCTGCCTCAGTGACATCCAGGTCCTGGGTGTACCCTGACCCTCCCATGTGCTCTAAACCCAGTACCATGGGAACACTGGTGAGACCCAACTCCGGGAGGCTGCACCCACGACCCCTGACATGTTCTGAGTCTGGGGACTGCACCCAGCACCCCAACGTGCGGTGACCCTGGCGCAGCCCCTGCAGCACCCAAAGGAACTCACAGATATAGTAGTAGGTCTCCCCCGGCTGGAACTCGAAGCCGAGTGAGAAGGGAGTGAAGCGCTGGATCTTCTCGGAGAAGCGGACGGGCCCGAAGGGTGCCCGGGGCCGGTTGCACTCCCAGCGCTTGAAGGCTCCCGGGGTCTCGTAGCAACCGCGATAGCCCTCCCGGTCCACCATGAAAAGTGTGAAGGTCTCTGCCCGGCCGGCGGGCACGGCCCCCTCGTAGTGCGGGCAGTAGATGTCCAGGTAGTCATTGATGGCCACCTGAATGGAGTAGTCGTCCCGCAGGAACCTGCCGGGCAGGACGAACCGAGGAGTCGGGGGTCTGCCGGGAGGGGTGCCCTGCTGCCTCCTGCCCCAGTGGAGCAGGGAGCCGGGCTTTTCCCAAAACCAGCGACCGGACACCGCCCGCGCCCCGCAGCCAGGCATCAGCTCAGATTAGCCGCAGGCCGCTGGAGCTGAATGGGCTCGGCCACCGCGGCCGGGGGGGGTGGTACAGCCGCGCTGCCCAGGCACAAAGCCCCTCGCCCCAGGCACCCGCGTCGCCGCTGATCGGACATGACACGCCGGCAGGGGGGCCGTGCGGCGGGACGCTCCCGCTCCGGCACGGTGCTGGCAGGGGGTGGCGGCCGGGGCAGGGGACACGGGCCGGGCTCAGGTGGCGGGGCAGGCAGTGGATTGGGGCCCGGCCCATGTACCGGCGCAGCGGTGGGGATGCATGAGCTCACGGCTGTGCCCACAGCATGTGCGGCCAGGCCAGGGTGGAGCAGCTCTGCGGGCACACACGTGCACACACGTGTACACACACATGCATGCGCGCACGCTTTGTCCTGCATGCCTGGCACATGCGACAGAAAAGAGACTGTCAGGGAGACCTTGGCCCCCATGTCCGCCCCGGTGAAGCCGGTGTTCACAGACAGTGAAGAGTCCTGGCAGAACCCAGAACGTTCATAACTGGGATGGCAGCGCTGGCAAGGGGGGGCCTTGAGGCTTGAGCCCCTGAGCCCCCCACCCCAACTGGGGGCTCCTCGAGGGCAGGATGGAGCATAGACTTGTGCTGACTCAGAGCATCCCACGGGCGACGCCGGCTGGGACGGGCCTGGGCAGGGCCAAGGGCTGGGGGATTGGGCCCTGCCTGGCCTGGCAGAGGGGCACACAGAGTCCCCCTTCCCGGGGCACCCATGAGTGGTGAAGTCCCACCTCTCCCATCTGCAAGAGGGGAGCAAGGCAGCATCTGTGCCCCCAGCCCTGCCCATCATATGCCCGTCTGCCCCAGTCCTGCAGGCCCAGAGCACAGGACCTTCACGGAGGAGCCTCCAGGATCCTGACCCGGCATTCTGACCCTGCCCCCTGCTCCGTGAGCAGCCCGAGCTGGGAAATACCTAAAATGGAGGAGGCCAGGAGAAGGGATGGAGCCAGATCCCAGCCTACTGGTGACGGTGGAGCCCATGGGCAGCACATGGGCCCCGGGGCAGGGTAAGGACTGGGGTGAGCCCCACCAGTGTGGGGACACCCGCCATGGGAACCCTAAGTCCTAACAGTGCCACCCACCAGCTTGATGCCACCAGAGGGTGCCTGGAGTTCAGTGCCACCAAGGGCATTCGGGCTCAGCACAGGTGGGTACCACTTGGAAATTGACAGCGCCAGGAGTGCCCACCAGCTCAGTGCCATGGGGACTTGGTGTCATCAGGAGTGCCCACAGGCTTGGTGCCTCCGGGGCTGCCCACCGACATGGGAACACGCAGAGCTCGGTGTCACTGGGGGAGACTCAGGTGTTGGATGCCACCAGCAGTGCTCGGGGCTAAGCACCGCCCAGGGGTGCTCGCTGTCCCAATGACACCCAGGGATGCCCAGTGGCTTGGTACCAGTGGGGGTGCTCAGCGGCTCAGTGCCCCCCATGAGCACCCGGGGCTTGGTACCAGCTGGGGCACTCACCGGCTCTGTACTGCCCGGGGCTCGGTACCACCGGGGATGCCCGGTGGCTCGGTGCCACTCAGAGCTCAGCACCCCCAGGGGTTCTCACAGGCTTGGCAACGCCCAGGGCTGCCCGGTGGCTCGGTAGCACCGGGGCTCGGTACCACCGGGAGGTACCACCCAGGGCTCGGTGCCGGCGGGGATGCCCGGGGGCTCGGTACCCCGGGGGCGCTCGCCTGTTCCGCATTACCTGGGGGCTCGGTGCTGTCGGGGATGCTCGGGGACTCGGTCCCACCGGGAGATGCTCCCCGTCTCGGTCCCACCGGGAGGTGTTCCCCGTCTCGGTCTCGCCCATGGGCGCTCGGTGGCCCGGTGCCCGGCAGCCCCGCCCCCCCGGAGCCCACCGCCCGCCGCCCCTCCCGTCCCG
>WBMZ01003573.1:0-54214 GCA_013400975.1 Atrichornis clamosus | reverse complement strand
GGTCTAGCAAAACCACAACAACAGTGTTTAGATGTTGCTATTTTAATTATTTTTCCCAGAGGTTCACAGCAGCAGCACAAGCCTAGCCTTCATTAGTCCATATTTCCTGAGTAATTCCAAGAACACCCATCTCTTAACATGGGAAAAGAAACTAGCCTTGCACCTTTAATTTCCCTGTCTCATAAGCAATCATTAACTATACTTCTGAAACTTTGAGTTTCTCATGGACATTTCTTCTTTAAAAATTCACACTGATGTGGGAGGCAACATTACTGCAACACCTCTTTTGGAATCTGATTCCCAGTTCCTTCAAAACAAATAATCACTACATGAATTGGTAATTTTTGCAAGTCATATTTTGTAATTGTCAGAATATCTTCATAATCAAATGGTACCTTTTCTTTCTCTAATATATCTCCACATACAGTCTGCTACATAATTATTTATTTTTTTAATCGAACACAAATTTCAAGTTTTCAAGCCTTCAAGGGGTTCTATGTAAATGTTAAGACAATTTAAATAAAACATAAAATGAAATACATGTTTAAAAATTAAAGAAACCTTTCTTATTCTGAATGATGAAATACCCTTAGAGATTTCTGATAGGCAGCACAGACAGCCCAAATGGAATTTTCATGTTTGAACTTTTCTACCATCCAAAAATATTATGTTGACTGAATTACCCCACATTACAGGGAGTATAAAATATAAACATTAAATATTGAATGAAACCTCGTGCCTCTCCTTGCTTTAAAATTAAAAGCTTACATGTATTTTTGTGAGGACAAAACAAAAATAATTTTACAATGCAACAAATTATATTGGCATTATTCTATTTCTTTTCCAAAAGAGTTATGGCATGAGTCTTGCCTAATGAAAGAAAGGGGAATATAGGGGTGTTATGGGGCCATTATGGACAACAGAAAAAAATTTCTTATGAACTGTCTTTTTGCATTTGCCACATTTTGGACTTTTATTCACAGTTGAATATATTCTACATTAGGTAATTCACCAGTAAACAAGAAAAAATATCATATCAGTTTGATTGGAGGTTTTTTTAATAAAAGATAACTGTGTTTCCTAATATTTAGAAAATTCCATACACTATGAGCTTAATCCCAGACCTGTGGAAATCAAAACAGTTGTCATTTACACCCGATGTCACATGAAGGTCTTAGCACTACGCTTTCCTCACTTTTTCAAGCTAATGCTACTGGTCATTCATGTAATAAATAATAATAAAAAATAGTAAATTTGCTTTTTAAATAGAAGTAATTCAAAATTATAGAATTATCTTTAAAACTTCAATTTTCTTCCACAGGAAAGGTCTAAGACCAACTGAAATAACTGAAATACACACAGTTGGTTTTTTTTTAATGTGTCTGTTTACATCCTGAGGCTGCAGAACTCTGGCTTGGTTTTGTTTGCCTACATAAGAAATTTGCTCTTTTCTGTACTTACTAGAGCACTTCTTATATGTAAGAATTTATGTTCTGTTTTACAGAGCAATACAGAAAAGCCCTGCACTGGTGAAAAATTCTCTTTCCAAAATTAGCCCCATTTATAACATTTTAACTAGAAGTACATTATTAACAGAATTATTGTGAACTAGCTGTCAAAGATATTCTTTTCTTTCCTTCCCAAATATTTGGTCGTCTTTCAATGAAAATTATACATTACCATCTATTGAATTAATTTGTTTTCAATTTGAGTATCATTCTCTGGTTCCTTATACAGCATTGATATTGATATTAATTTGAATAGGAAGGAGTTCTGCTACCTAGTTCTGTATTTCTACTTTTCAGTAGTCCAAAACACATCTAAATAATGCTTAAACCTAATGGTTCAATATTTTAATCGTTTATTGATGGGTATATCAATATATCAAGCTTTCCAGAATGCTTTTTTTTCCCCTTACTTTTAAAGCCTCCTATTTTCTGAGACTACATCCAGCTCTAAAGCTTTTCAAAAGCTGTGATCTTTAATAAGTGAAACTGTTTGCCTTCCCTTTCATAATTATATCTCCTTAGGTAAAGCATATGTACTAAGTATGCCCATTCAGGTAGAAAAACATATTTTCTGTTCCATTTAGATGCTGGTTTCACTTTTACTATTTTTAAAAGCAGCCAACTTTCCACTACTTTTTAGATTAATTGGCTAACTTCATAAATGAACAGGTATTCCTATGCACCTTTACTCACTGACATTTTTTTTCCAAGTATCAAAACTGTTAGAAAAATATCCCTTCCAAAGAGATAATAAGTTAAATGAATTCATAGAATCTTCCTTTTATTTTTTTCTTCCTTCTTTTAAAATATGCTAGAAGTCCTGCTTGCTGAGGGTGATTGACAACCAGCTTTGAAATCTTAGGAGTATCTTGGTGACAAGGAAATGCCTTTAATCATCTCTTTGAAAAGTCTCCCAAATTCGGCTATCTCACCAGCATTTATGGATGCTTAAGGGAAATTCAGAGCTTAACAGCTAAAAGCTTTTGAAAACTCCACCCATTGTAAACCATCCCAGGCCCCTGAGAATCCCCATTTCTCACCAGCATGTGCACAGTATCATCCCCCTCATACCTCTAGACAGTAGCAGCTGGATGTGGGCTTAGGAAATATTTTCCTGTCACTGCTATACTTCATTTGAGTACAGTTATCACCTTAAATTAAAGCTCAAATTCCAGTCCAGTTTAATACTACTACAGCTGTGGTATTAAGCAGAGGAGTTGAGCAGCAACAAAGTGCTGAAAAGGTGAAAAAGATCCCACAGAGGTCTAAAATCAATTCCCAGTAAAGTCTTGTACACACAACTACTATTCCTGTAATGTTCCTGGTCTCATTCTATTCAGTCTCAAATGAGAAAACAAAGCGTGATCAGAAAGCAAGATTAATGTGTTGTGTGCATCATTTTCTTGAGCATTTTAATGTTTTTGCAGCTCATTTCAGGCATGTTTCTTTTTATACTTGACAAAAAAGACCACCAAAGTTTTCTAAGCGGTACAGAACTCCCCTTTTAAGATCTTAATAATTATTCATTTGCTCATACTAGACAAGACAAAACTGCTCCCTTTAGTGAGAACTCCTTCTGCAACTTAAAATGCAGTAACTTCATGGTTTCTTAAAAACAGCTTTACCTTAGTAGCTGCATTTTGCAATTAGGGGGAGAAAAAAAAAAAAGTGCAAAGTTCCCTACCATTTTAGCTTTCTATTTATTACTTAACCCTAACTAGTGAAAATGAACCATGAAAGATACCTTCCATCAAGAATGCTTCCAGAATAGGAACACAAAGCTTGCTTTGATTCCTTTGCCTAATTTTCACAGCAATTTTGATTGCAAAGGATACTCTGTTGGAGTGAGTCACTGACAAAGCAGCACTACAAGGATTATCCATGAACCATTTCAGTAGGGCATGAGTTAAATTTTCTGCCCATCTACTTCAGCTATCTATATGACCACAATTTGGCTATTTTGCAACTGTTAATATATATAAGTGAAATACATATTATGGTGGATAATAGTAGTACTATAACAGAAGTTAACACGTTTGGCATTTTATAGATGGAGAACTGAAGTACAGGGTAAATAAGAGGTAATAAAGATTGCTGTGAATCTAGCTCAGAAGTGCTCCTCATCATAGAAAGCTTTCAGAAAAGTGTGGAACAGAAACCTGGTATTTTAAGTCTAATACTCTAGCCATTTCTTTTGTTGGCTTTTGAGGGTTTGGTTTTGTTTGGTTGGTTTTTAATTTTATTTTTACTTCAAGCCTTTTAAATTATTATTAATCTAAAACTCACTTGAAATATATACCACCAACATGAAAAACTCATATATATATATCCCCACAGAATTTTCCAATATCATCAGCTTTGCAGTGGAAGAGAAGGAAAATAAAAAATAAAATATTCAGGTGGGGAAAAAAGTACAGGGAATAAGGAAGAAAAAAAGGTGAAAGGATAAAGTAGTGCAGTGATTCCTAAACAAAAGCAATAGATTGTTGTCAAATGAACAAAGAAAAGAAATAACGGGAGAGAAGTTTAGCAGACCTGTATAGAAAATGAGAAAAAAAATGCAAAGAGAGAAATAAAGAACAGACAAGATGCAAACAGGAATGAAAAATTACAAACAGGTAAAATAACAAAGCAAAAGTGACAGAGGAAGAAAGGTGAAGGAATGGAGAAAATAAAACAACACATGACATGCAAAAAAGTGGTTCAGATCTGAGAAAAAAGCAATGTCAACAGAGCAAAGAGATAAAAGAGAAATCAGTGGTGTCTGATGGGTGAGAATATCCATATTTGTAGGTGAAAATCTTCACAACCTAGAGAAAACAGCTAGTACATTCCAGGAGACGCAAGACACTTCCCACAAAAAACGATTATTTTTACATTATATATTTTAGATTTATCATTATTTTTCCTTTTAAGTGGGGAGACAGTGGTAATTATTTATTCAGATCCTACAATTCCAAAGGACCTTGATTTCTCTTATCTATTCAGGCACTTTTTCCCCTTCTCCCCCTGACACACTGGCTCAGTGACTTGCCCTAATACAGTGGACTGCATTTCCTGCAGTATATTAAAGGATTTCTGTAAAAAGGGTTCAGGAAAAATCCGATTTTTGTTTTTGTTTTGTTTTGAAACAGCTCTCATAACTTTACCAAATAAAAAGCAACTAGAACCCAGAAAAAAAATCTATTATGATCTCATTTTGCAGGAGTACCTAAGAGGTCAATAATACAAGAAAAGTGTCTACATATGGTCAAGAACTCCCCTAAAATCTTTAAGATATTAGTATCTGTAGAAAGAATGCTTAGGAATGGCACTGGTACTGCTTACGGAGCCAACTCTCCAGGAAAAGAAAGGCAAAATAGACACTGTGAAATCACAGGAAATGGATATGCTTCGAAACCAAGGTATCTTTCCTTCACACACCCAGTCAGAGGGCTAAGAATTCACAGAAAAGGCACAGATTAAGCAGCAGGGAGCATGTCAGTCTGTTCTGCTCACTCCAGCAAGCCCTCAAACAAGTTTCGCCAGGCATAAAGAAACACAATTATTCAAAACTAAATTTCTTGCACTTCTTTGCGGTGCTTCTGAGACCTCCCACTGTCGCAGATGAGCTGCTTTACTAAGCCTATATGTAATATATGATGCAGGTGTTGCTCTGTTTCCATAGTTGTCATACAATTCACAAAATAGGTAATTTTCTGCATTTTGACAAGACTAGATGAATATGAGTCTGGCTGGTAAAGATATTTTCATTCAGCCACAGAATCAGCCATAAGAGCTAAGCAAGAGCTTATGAGGATGAGAGAACAGTGGCCAAGCAGCATAAGGGCTCCTAAGATCTACTGAATGATGCTTCAGCCCTCAGTAAACAGCAGGAGAGGAACTGGTCTTCCGTGTCATTCACCCAAAGAAACAACAGGGCTGAATAATCAAGGATCAGTCATTCTCAACCCATTTAACTTCCCAAAACACTATCTGGAAAATCATGATGTCATGGTGTTATACTTGCAACACTAAACTTTCCAGCCGCTGGGACGAGTGAAAACATGCATATCCATTAAAATTTGTTTCTCACAGACCTTTCTTATACTAGCAAAAATTTATATACCTAATTTGAAATTACTGTTTGATGCTGCTTGCTGAATAAGAGACTTAAAGGTGGTGCACAGCAGTTAATTAGTAATCAAAGTCTGACAGCTACAGCTGCAAAATGTTTGTATGATAATTTCAAAATTGAAAATTATTTATTTCACTCTACATGAAATTAGTGTACGCTCATTAGAAAGTCAGTGATTATCTTGAAAAGTACTATAGGAACATTTCAGTAGCTGTGCTACAACAGCAGAAAGTATACAACACGTCTCCAGGCCAATTACCATCACACCCTTCCTCGTAATTTGGTGTCCGCAAAGTTTCAGATCTTAGCATTACAATTGAAAACATATTCAGCAGAATGATGTTTACCATGGTTCACAATCAGAATGTTGCTGCATCTTGCATTAACTACATATACCTACCAGCACAGTACAGCCATTGTCAGAAACGACAAACAAACCACCAACCAGCCAAAAAACCACAAAACACCCCCAAAACCCACCAGTGCCACCACCAAGAAACAATCCTAAACCCAATCCCAAATAAACAAATAATACAAGGAGCAAAAGAGATTGAAATTTGTTAGAGATACTTTGTTTTTGTGAGATACTTTGTTAACTGTTGACATTCTACTGTAGTATTACTGAAATTTTTACTTTGATAAAATGAACATGTCAAGACATACGTTTTTAAGTTAAACGCATCCTAAAAATAGCTTTCACACACACACAGACATATATGTAAACACATATATATACATTCACACACACCCCATGGCCATGTACTAGTAACAGGAAGCATTTAAAGTCTATGAAATATTAAATATAATTATGATTACAGTGAGGAAGTAATGTGCATTACAAAATGCTGATGTTAGATAGCAAATATTGAGCTTTAAAATTTAACAAGTGAAAGAGCCTTAATTTGCTTGTTATTCAAACTTTAACACTAAGTATGATCACTTAGATAGCAAAAAGAAAAAAAACCAAACCCATAACCCCACCACATTTGCTATCACTTTGCATTAACATTTTGACCAGTCAACAATTCAGCAGTGATGAAATGTGCAGTTTGATTCAAAGTAAGACAAGGCTATTTAAAAAACTCAAAATAAGAAATGGTTATTGAAACATTAGAATTTTGATAAGCGATCACAGCTGCACTAGAATTAGTTTCTATAGCAACAGAGGAAATAATGTGGAGAATTGCACTGCAACACAAGATGGATTCCTTACAAACACCGATGTTCAAACAGAAAACTTTAAAATCATTCACTGTATTAAAATATTTTTATTTAAATGGTTATTCAAATAACTTATACCTTGTACTTCATACATTGCTCTATTTTTGTCCTCTGGGATTCAACTCTAGTCCATCCATTCAAGTTTTCACACCTTTCCCCACTGCTTACCTTCTTATTTCAAAATTCATTAAAGTGACTTATTCTGAAAAATACTGTACCTTTAATCTCAAATTAATCTGCATTTTCAAGGACTCTCTTATTATCCCTACATAGAAGCACACGTTTACTTTTTCCAGCAGTGCACTTGTAAAACAGGAGAGAATGCTTTGCACATGCTATTCCTAAGAAGATGCATCACAGCCATGAGAATTAACATCACTATGGAACTTCAGAAACTTACAGTCATATGAGACTTGCAGTAGCTTTTATCAGTGTGCACTCTCATGTCCTAAGCATGATTAAGAAACCATTGCAAACCTTAGTATTCATGGACTGAATACCCATAAGATGGTAAGATAAAAGCCTTTCATCTGAGCACATCTTTAGATTTCAAGTGTTGCTCATTTCTAACACCAAGAATTATTGTTTCGTTGCATCATCTCTGATTCCAGCTATTTTTGGCAACTAATTAAAAGCATATGCCTGAACCTTTTATGTATTTTGCCCTTATAATGAGACCTATTACTCTGGCTTATTCCATCCTTTTGAGTTCCAAAGTATCTTTCGAGTTACCATGGATACAAGTGATATGCTTTCTCCCACAACTGCTTTGTGTGCCTTATCGAACACCAGAAAACTGGCACAGTAGGAATCAGAGACATCTATACAGGATGAATACCTTCCTCTCCCCCACCAAAAAAAAAAAAAAATTAAAATTTGAAGTATGCCATATACTACCATTTGTAATGAAATAAACAAGCAGGTTTTGCTCAAGGAAAATAAAATGAAAAAAGGTACAGACATAAATCAATTTAATCTGACCAACACTGCAACAGTGTTTAAATTAAAATAGGAGTACACAGAATCATTCTGAGTTTGCTGTTTATTTTGAATTGACAGAGTTTAAATGTTTCTAGATCAATATATCCACCGGAGATGTAAAACACTGCAAATTTCAACAAGCATTTCTGAAAGGAGTTGCAGAAACATCTTATGCAACGCTGAGATTACGCATAAACTAGAGTAAATAGAACTCCCTTAAACTCCCTCTTTGTATCAATTTATTATGGACATTTTCAAATGCAGATTGCTTTCCAACAAGCTGGGAATAATTTGTACTAATTCAGCACTGAAGAGGGCAGTCAAACAGATTTTTTCTATTATGTTTTTGTATTCTGACCTCTTCTTAAAAACAAAAGACCCTCACTGATACAGCCAAATTTACACAGTATTTAAAAACCAACTGCTGATAACATAATCTGAACTACTGTGTGAAAAAGGGGAATAACCAGATGGAAAAATAAATTATTGTAATACGAACTTGATATAGACTCAGAATTGTCTCCCAAGTTTCAATGCATTAAATCATTGGAAAGACATCAACTGCATAAATGAGTGTCATGATGGCAGCTAAGAGTGGGAGAGACAGTAAATAATGAGTAGACAAATGCTACTCTTGCCTCTCTTCCTCAGTTATCTAAACTTCTCCAAGTATTACAACTAAACACTTCACAAAAAAAATTTGACTTCTTCATATCCACAGGCTCAGCCTTGCTTTAAAACAGAGACTTTGAAGTATATCTGAGCCAGAGACACTGATGCATAAAAATCAGACTTTTACCCTTGTTTGTATAAACATTATGAAATAACTGTATCATTCTCTAAGTTTTCCACCAGCACATATGTACTAAAGTAATATGAAATATTTTCATTTTTCTAGCAGTGTCACTGTAGGTTAGACTTATATTTACCTGGATTTCATAAGATGCATTTCTTTTAACCTTGAAATCTAACTTTAAACTGTATCAAACTTCCTTTTGGGGATGAAAAAATCCATATAATGTTTTTACTGTGAACTTTCAACTAGAATTAAATATCATTTCTTTTTTCTGCCCTGAAAATTTCTTTTAAAAGTAACTGAAAGCTAGAGAAAAATTGACTGTTACATTGCGGCCTTTATGCTAAGTCATCTGTACTACCAAAATATTACAATTCTGTAGTTTTATGTCAGAATCACTTATAAAAAAAAGAGCCTCTGGAACAGTGGAGATATTTACACAATGGCTCTGTACTAGGGCCATTACAATCACTGTTGCACATTCTATCATTTCTCCTCTGTATAATATTCTCCTGGATTATCTTCACTGTGCACAAAAATACACAAGAGATTCCCCATTCCTGTCTGAGAAGAATTAAAGTGCAAACTAGTCATTTTTTAAGAAATAACTGCCATTGTTACCATTTCCAATAAAAAGGGTTCTAAAGTTCTTCCTTCATAAAATATTGAAGTTCTCTGGAAATTGCCACTGTTGTTCCCTACACCTCTGTGGCCAAGAGATTGCCTTTAACACTAATGAGAACAACTGCTGCTATTTCAAAAGATTTTCTTCTTTTAAAGTGCCTTCTCCTTAACAGGAAAGAAATGGCACCAGGATAAGCAGGATAATGGCACCAGGATTGAGAGCAGTGGCTCTCATTGCCAGTGAAAGGAATTTTGCTCTGAAAACAGTGAAGATAACAGCTATTATCAAATAGTAGAAGGATGAGTTTCTCTGAAGGAGGGCATTAGATCCAGTCTCTTAACAGATTAACTATTCCTCAGTTAAAAGGGAAAATGACCATCAAACTCAGAGCAATTTTTCAAATTTTACCAGTACTACCCAAGAATTATCTGCTGACCAAATGTTGTGTGGACATACAATTCATGATCCAAGAGTTGAAAGAAAAAGGAAAAAATGTATCACAGCAGTATAATCAACTTTATCATCAAGAAGAGCTTTTAAGTCATACTTTCTTGCGAATTGTGATTATTACTATATTAAGATGTAAGTAAACAAACATTGTAGAGTCCAGGAAAAAGACACATGGTTCTTTCTCATTCTCATAATCTAAAAATAGTTCAATTCTGGCATTATGTACAGCTTTAACATAGCCAAATATGAAGAACTCCAAGCAAAATAATTTTGAGAAGGTAGGTAGGTACAATTTAATGCAAAATTAGACCAGCTTATTGGTCTGTATCCATCAGTGTTGAAAATAAGTGCAACAGATTTTTTTAAATTTTCATTCAATTCATCAAATTGCCACAAATGCTACATATGCAACAGAAACACTTGGAAATATAATAAGTATTTAGAAAATGTAACATAGATGACATTGTACTTTTAATTTCAGAGTTGTGGGTGGTTTTACTTTTAAAATTCACAGGAACTTGGACAAAATTCTAAAAAGATACTATTTTTAAAACTTACTAACACAATGTTTTTAGTGCTGAGGATTTAAAAACAAAGTTTTAGAAGCCATTATTTTTACTACCACACTACCAAACTACTGATTGCTAAAATACAGGGATAACCAAACAACTGATCAGAGATAACCACAAACAGGAATTATGAGATACTGGAAGCTATGGAAAGTTTGAGCCGAATCAGGTAACATTCCAAACCAGATTCCTTGAAGATATGAAGAAATTACCCTGATCCCTAGAGTTAATCTTGACCACTTTAAACCAGAACAGACACAACCCCTCTTTTTTGCCAGAAGTCGCAGACTTTTTGGTTATGAGAGTGTTTTCTGGTGCAGATGTCAATGCTTTGCAGCAGACAACAGCAATCGTGTCACCTGTTCAAGCCACGCACATCAGCTCTATTTGTTCGGGCCGAGCAGTTTCAAAGAAAAGAAAATCACACCTAAAGTCAGCCTCTTGAAGATATGAACCTTTGTAGTTTCATTCTCCAAGATTTGGATTTTTCAGATACACATGCTCTTATCAGCTCTATTTTTAACCTGCCGCTCATATAGGATACTTAAAATTCTGAACATGTTTACATTATCCATCCAGCAGGCTAATGGAACTGCATACCAGACAGTCATGCATAATTCAAATCAATATCCTCAGGCTTGCAACTCTAAGTCAAAGCTGCCTTTAAATAAGCTGGGTGTGACTTTAACATGAATAAAATGTATCTAATTTTTAACCTTTATCTGACAAATTGATATATTTGCAAAGGAATGTCATAAATCTTCTTTAGAAATTAAAACAATTAGGAAATAATGATAATCGAAAATCTTTTACAAAACACTTTTAAGGACAAAATTTAGAATGGTTCAACAAGACTGAAACCAAAGGTCAAAACAGTGTGTTGGGCAATTTGTAATTTTTTTCCAAGCAAATTGTACAAATATATACACAAAAACACTGCTGCCAAATTATTAAGTGGTAAGAAAGTGAATGCAGCAGGATTTCCTATCTACAAATTTAAAGATCAAGCTCTAATTGAATTGGACATAGGTGACCACACAGAAAATCTTACACCCAGTTAAGCACGTCTGCTAGCTTCTCTCAAAGCACCAGAATCAGAATTTCCATGATAAAATAATTTTCCCTTTGAGTTTTCTTATGTGCTTTCATGAGACCATGATTCCTTCAGAGCAGATAACCTTGAGCTGCACTGAAATGACCAGAAGCAGGGAAATTACATTAGCTAAGGATCTACTTCCAGCTTGGAAGTACAGTGGAGGAAAGGTAATTGTAAACAAACCAACCCCACCCCCCAAAAAAACACAAAACCAAAAGCTTACCCTGAAACAAAAGGACACAAAAAAAAAATAAGTTGTATAATATCTCATGCTTTCCCTTTTCCCCAATGAAAATATTACAATAATTCCTAAAACTTAGGATAACTTTATAAGACAAAAGTGTTCCAAGCCGCACATAAGACCTTATTTTGCAAGAAAACAAATTACAGATCTTTGCCTCCACAGAAGATTCAGACACAATTTCATGTTGTTTACTCAGATACAATGTCATCTCAAAAAATAATATACACAAAGTAGCTATGAAAATAGTTATCCTGACAATAAAATACATGTTATTAGATTAAAATGGTAATATTGTTCATCTTGTACCAGGACAAAATAGTAAATAAATAATTCCAAGAGAAAAATTACAATATAGTTATAGCACGTCTACAAAATTGATATATATGCATAAGGAAAATAATCTGCAACAGGTAACAAAACAGAAAAAGAGTTCAGTTACCAAAAAAACCCTGTTTTTTTTTACCAAAGAGATGGTTAAAATGCAATGTGATCAGATGACAAAAAAACCAGTCCTAATGGTAACCTGTCCTTAACCCACAGGGAAACATCCACAGCACAACTAGGAGGCAAACTTTAGTTTCAGACTAGAGTTAAAAATCTTTTGATTTTAACCTTTAAAGGTAGGAAGAATGCTCCATTTATCCATAGCTGCTATGCAGGAAAAACTCATAAGCCACTCTTTTGTAATATTCTTACGTGAAGTTCAAGGTCAGGTTGGATGGGGACTTGGGCAACTTGATCTAGTAGCTGACATCCCCACCCATGGGGGGTTTGGAACTAGATGATCTTTATGGCCCCTTCCAACCCAAAATATTCTATGATTCCATTCTAATAAAGCTGTTCTAGTTTTTAGTTGTCATATTTATGTGAACGGCTCCTTCTGCTGATCAAGTAAGTATGATATTATTCTCAGCAGTAGAGTACTGGATAAAATTCCTTTTTCCAACATACCTAATCAATGTCTACACAGAGATTTCCAGTCTACTGTTCAAACCTGTTTCTTAGTCACTCCTTCCATGACAGAGCCATGAACTCTGAGAATCAGCAAAGGCACTAGGTTCATCAAGGAAATTACCTCTTCTGCTGATATGGTACCACCTCTTGTGTTTATATCACAAAACAGTTCTACATTTTATGAATGTTAAACATCTATTTTAAAGAGGAACTATTTCAGTCACAAATATATCTGTGAACTTCTCCAAGTTAATGATGGATCATGATTCTTTCAAAAATTCCAGATTCAAATAGATGAGCTATTAAAATAGTTTTACAATAAAATGGAAACTTTCCTGTTATCATTAATGTATGATTTACATCACTTCAGAGATATCACATTGCTAAGGGTGACTTTCTTCAAAGCCTTCACATCAATGCAAAGGGTGTTTCTTCAAAGACTTCAGAATGTTGGCAGGAGGAACCTAATTTGTGAAATTGCTTTGCTCACTTGTGCACATCAGGAAAAAAAATGTCCTTTTCCACTGGAGAACAGTTTTTCCTCCTCTTTGGAGCTGGTCTAGCTGGAAAAGGAATTTTTCTGTTGAAAATCTTATCATCATCCCTGACTCTGAGTTTTGTTACTAGGTTTCTTCTCTCAGCAGTAGATGATATGCAGGCTTTAACAGCATCTTTTTTTCCAGCATCTGTGCCGCTAATCACAGGGTAAACTCATGATTTCAGAATTATCCAAAATCATTCTATCAAGCACTTTCATGCATTTCCTGTGGTTGAAAAGATTGTGCACAACTTTGATATCATCTATCCAGCTTTTAAACTCACAAGTTCTCAATATAAATCCATTCTCTTCCAAACTGTGTTGCAACTCAGACATGGATCTCCTTTGCATTTAAATCTCCTATTTACATCTTGCTACCTCCATAATATTCCTGAAGAAAATTATAAGAATAATATTGAATTACACATGTACTTTTTACCCATCCATGAATTCTGTCCCATTCCAGGACTCAGGAATTTGTAAACACTATGCTTGTCTGCTGCTCATACACGTAAAGAACCATAACCTCAACGTGATCATAGCCTAATTACATGAAAAGTTCCTCGTTATCAGGAACTTCTCACAGGACAAGGGGTAACACTTTCTTGGGAAGGAAAAAAAGATATGAAGTCTGTAAAACTGAATAAAAGACAGAGGAAGAGTTAATCTTTAAATCACCCAAGTCTCTGCAATGCTCAGTTGAGTGTTATTTTGGGGAAACATGCATAGCAATTTCAAGCATTTAACAGAACTGTCTTCCACTATTACAGAAGAACAATAGAGGTCTGTCATAATGCACTGGGAAGCTACTTTGGAACTCAAAAAAAACCCCCAAACCCCCAAAAAAACCCCAACCAAAACCCTCACTAAAGAAAAACCACAAGAAAACCCCAAAACCCAAAACCCCAGCATCACTGATACTAAGTAGAAACCACTGCAAATCAAGTTAGTTCTGGACACTATTCTGCAGGTCCTCAAATTACAAAAGTATCTTTTTTACTAAACCATCCTTAAATATTGCCTTGATTTAGCTATGGATTCAACAGTCACACCACCCAGAAGCTTCAAAACCACAATACATTGTCTTTCTCCAATTTTTAAAGTCTTGGAGTCAATGCAGACTCATTCCAATTAACCAGAGGAGGCAGACACACATGATCAGAAATCAGAACTTTGTATAATTAGTATTGCATCATTGCACTCTCCTGTACTACATGAAGATTTTTAATTACTCCTAGAATAAAAAACGTCAGGGGTAGATGCCCACATAATAAAAAAACAAGTATAAGAAAGCTGGATCAATTAAAGAAATATTGTAATTAAAAAATCAAAAAAACCTCCAAAAAGTGCATCAAGAATAACATCAACTGATAGTACACAAGTACTATCAGATAAGATACACAAGTATGAATATCTGGAGTATTCACAGCTGTCATGGCTCAGCTTTCAAAATATACTCTGAAGCATTCATGAAATACTGCTCTGAAGGCACCTTAAGGCTTGTCTTAAACCTCTTTAATAAAGGCCCTTTCAAGGTACATTGAAAGTACTATTTGAAGCCCTAAGTCTATCCAAAGTTGCAGGACAAAAAGAGTATTTACTTCCAATAGGTGTTATACCAGAGAAATCTCACAACTAATCTGACAAAGACACATCAGAAAAAAGTGGGTGGCCACTGTCTTCCTAAATACTCTTTCCATTTTACTTACTCACTTATTTAAGGCACATTAGAGGAAAAGGAAGAGAAATAACTATTTAATATTGAGTATTCAATCAAGCTTTCAGTCTTCCAGTATGAATACCAGTACACAGTTCTTTTCCATGTAAGACATCTTCTTTGCCTGTAATTCTTAGCATCTGAAATGTACAGATAGACCAATTTTGAGAGGGCTTTGTGGCCTTATTTTGCTGAACACAACACAATCATACTGAGGCCCTCACTCTATAATTGCAAAACAGTAAGTTTTCATTCACAGTTGGCTTTAAAAGAGATCTACTTACATGCAAGGAATAATGATAGAAACTAAAACGGAAAACATACAGTTATCACGAGATTCACTGAGTGATGACCCATTCTTCCTCTCTCAGCCTGTCCCAACAGCTTTCACCTTAAGTTGGTAAGTCTGAAGAATTAGGATCATGCTTCACAGGATGTATTTACTGATGAAAACTCCCCAGGTCACTTAGACTAGGAAAATTCACCTCTACACCAGTTTGGAGGTGCTTATGAAGAGCTTTTGGTGTTTACATTGGAAAGATACTGAGAGAAAATCTCTATAAATACTTCAAGTAATTCAGTGAAGAGACTTTTCACAAGACATGAAAACTAACAAGAGAGAAAGAAAAGGCAAAAAGCTGCATAAAGAATTAGATCCAAGAGATTCCAGAAGAACAGTCGCCTTCACGTGCAAAGATTGACACTGAGGAACAAGGCAAACATATGTCCACAGACACATCAACATAAAGTGCCAAAAGCCTAGAGAAGAATAGAAGTGGAAAAGATAAACTACAAAAATAACCATATTCTACCTTCGCAATATGGAAAAGATGGATAAAATCCAGTAGCATATGCCTGCTAGAGCAGCAGATTCTCATTTAACAGAACTTATGTTTTCTCACTGCAGTCTTTTAGTGCTTCCATATGTTTCAAAAAAACCTTGTGAAATGTAAGGCACTTGGGCCAATATCAGAAATAACATGTCTTCAGCCATGGGGCTTTACCAATTGAGAAGTTAGAAAAAGACTTTAAAATAGGCTGGAGATGGAACCTGTGGTTGTACTGAACTGGTAAACTATAGCTAAATAAAGTTCATCTAAGTATGCTAAGTAAGCGAGTTTACTACTTTTTACTTCAGGATGTGACTTACTTTTCCTCAAATTAGGATCAATCCCCCTTGCTTGCTCCTAATCAGGAATTTTGCACAGCTGTTAAATAGGTAATTTTGGCAATACGCTTTTAGAGTATCATAAATTAACCACGAAAAACCCAAACTGTTTTCCTCCCCTCTTCTACCTGTCTCATCTCAAGGAATTCAGAGAATCTGGATTTCAAAAGCAAAGACCCACCTACAGCTTTTGACATCTCCCTGCAAAATTGTAATTTTAGGAATTTAGGGGACTGCTTCCTTAAAGAAAATACATTGTACTTGCCTACGAAGCTTATGGAAATACCAAAAACACAACAACTTGTGTGTATAATGCTTGACTTTTTAAAGTCGAGGAAGCAGCCACTACTGGAGACAAAGAGGCCAGTTCAATATAATATTGTCGGGTTTTTTTTAAATTCAATTTATTAAGAAAGCATGGTCCATTTAAGATCACATTATAGATACTAAAAAATATTTCCAATTATGAAATACAAAGAATAACAGCAATTTTAAACAATTTTAAACCCTTTGTTAGCAGAAATAACTAATGATGTTATTTTTGATTTTCTGCTGTGTGAGAATTTTTGCCTTACTTTTTATTCTATATTTTCTGAAACAGATGTGTAATATCACAGTCTATATGAATCCCTTCTTCTAAAATACTACAAACAGTTGGAGCACATAAAGGCAATACTACATATTCAACATATTGAAATGGTAGAAAATAATATAAGAAGTAGGATATGTATTATAAAAACCTAACAGGAAGTTTTGTTAGGAGAAAAGGAAAAAAAAGGTCACCTCAGTAAGTATCCATACTATGCTGGATAACATTAGAAAGAACACAAATAATATTATTGGCAAAATTAAGACTTCAAACTTCAAGCTGACCCTGGAGGTCTGGGCCTAAGCACAGAGATTGAGTTAAATCCACACATACTGTAGTTAAACAGGTTTCTCTTTAATGTGATTAAAAGCTTTTGGTTGGTTGTGCATGAGTTAAAAATTTCAGGTGTAAGCCTCTGTACCATTTTACTTTTAATGATGGCATTTGTCATCAACATGATTTTCTAATTAGGTTTTCCTTTAGTTATACTCTGAAATAGCCTGTCATGAGGAGCTTACTGCAGAAGTTATATATTTGTAGGAGCTTTGAGTCTGTAGAAATACTTGCATCTAAGCACAGTTGCAATTTATTTTTCATTTTATATATACATTTAAAACTTATAAAAATCTAAATGCATCACATGTGGGATACAAATACATAAAGTAGGTCAGACACTGGCTGTAAGGCAGGTATTTGTGAACAAAAACTTAAACCCCTAAATTTCACAGAATTAACTAAAGTGTACTAGAGCATTTCATCTTGAAAATATACCAACAAAGCTTGCGGAGTATATAGGTTTCTTCATTAAACAATTAAAAACATTATACAAAATGCCATGTGAGTTCTATATAAATATGCTGAAAAGAAAGATTAATATGGCCATCTAGAGGAGAAAAGAATGATATGAAAACATATCACACGAATTTTCAGGCTTCAGAATATGACTTTTTAGAGGCATGCAGCCAGAAAATGGATGTAATAAACTAATTATGGAATTGATAATAAGTGAACCTTAAAATATAATGTTCAGACATTTTGATAGCCTTAGTGATGCAAACATATTAATATTATACATGTTTTTAGCAAGGCAAGGAAAACATACAAGGTGTATTAATAAAGAGAAGATTATATTTTCATCTCATTGTTAAATATTGTGTGTGCAGAGTTAAGTACAGGCACACCTAAACAAATAAATTTAAAAAGTGAAGACAGAGGTTTAGAGTAAACAGTTATTGGTAAAACTGTTTATTGACTCCTTTGAAGACACACAGCTCACTGTTACAAAATAGAACGCGTGATATAAGTTAAGTGCTGAAGAGAATACAGCAGAGAAAAACAGAATTTTCTGAGAATGAAAAGTCATTTTTGTTGCTCGTACTACTCTAACTTCGATGGAATTCATAGAATCATGGAATCATGGAAGCGTTTGGATTGGAAGGGACTTTTACAGGCTCTCTCATTCCTGCCCTGGGCAGAGACACCTTCCACTAGACCAGGTTGTTCAAAGCCCTATTCAACCTGGCCTTGAACACTGCCAGGGATGGGACATCCATAGCTTCTCTGGGCAACATGTTCCAATGTCTCACCACCCTCACAGAAAATAACTTTTTCCTACTATCTAACCTAAACCTATTCTCTTTCCGTTTCAGTCTCATTCCCCCTTGTCTTTATTCTTAATGATCAGGGGCTGGTTTACTAGCAACAGTCAGGAAGAAAACACAGGTGAGACACAAATTAATTCTGTCCCCTCATCCCTTCACTGTAACACAACCAAGTGCTACATGCTCAACATATGGACTAATCAGTGTTATGATGGAAGTACAGATGAAAGGTTAAAGACTTAGAAGTAGAAATGATAAAGCACATCTGAGAAAACAGAAGCACACAAAGTCAAACATATTGACAATTTTTGCTCATATTAAACAAAGTACATAGGAACACACTGCTTGCTCTCCCTCCACTAAAAAGAGTCAAGAAATGGTTCTATCATCTATCTCTACACTTTCTATTAAAAAAATTCAATAGTCATAAAAACCAAGTATTTTACCAAAAAAATTCAGGATTCCTATGGTATCAAGTCTTCTACAGATTTATTTTCCAAGTCTAAGGAACTGTAAAGCTTTGCATTTTTAAAAATCCCACTGAAACATCTAGAATGTTGATGCTCCCCCCTTGGAATCAGAGATTTTTAATGTCATCTGTTCACTGAACTGTTCTCTGAACACATATGAACTGCTTGGTAGCAATAGCCAGTCTGTCATTTGTTTCTGACTGAAGGCTTTCTTCATGAGGTTTTCACCTCTTTTCATCAAAGTTCAGTGTTGGGCAGCTTTCCCTCTGTAATGATCATCGCATACGCTGTCTTTTCCTCTTTTCTAAAACATTTTTATCATTGTGCAAAGATTCTTTCTTTTATGTTTGAAGTAATTTAGGAAGAACGTAAAAAGTACAAACACTAATTATTCCAGTGTGCCACCTTCAGGTCACTGAGAAGTGATAAATGTTAGGTTGTTAATTTGTTGCCAGGTCCAAAACTTTTTTTAATAGTATTGAACATAATTTTGTTGAGATTAATGGATTAAGAAAATGACACAAACTCATCACTCTAATTTGCAAGCATTTTGCCGAACACTGTAGAATGATTGCAGGCTGTTAAATAAATAACATTCCTGGTTCTTCACTCCTTGTAAAAGGCGGGAAGAGAATGCTCTCATAAGCAGCAGCAAAAGCAAAATACTGTCATTATTCAGGTTCTGATGCAAGTAGAACTATATAGTTAAAAATTGAAAGTTTTCTAAGTTAGAATGTTTTGATAGCTTTTGCTTTAGAAGTTCTTTTGCTTCCAAATCCCCAATGTTTTTTCATTACAATAAATTTTAAAATAGGGTTTACATCCTGCCTGCTTCCTGAATGGAAAGAGTGTTGAGGAGGAATAGCACCCGATGACAAATATATTTAGCCGCAGAAGAATAACATAAAAGGAGAAGGGGAGTAACAACTGTAACGTTCCTGAAGCAATACTTGGACTTGCCAAAAAGGTTATTTTGTCTTAGATTGTCATCCTGATATAGATTTCCAGACTGGAGTTCTTATTCCCCAGGATAAAAATCAGTAACTATAAATTCTGATAACCTAAGAGGATGATAAGGAACAACAATTATAAGAAAAAAACAAAAGAAAAATTTGGATACATGCTGGCACAATGCCTTTGAGGCTCAAATCTTATAGGGCCAAAGTAAAAAGCTCAGATGAACTGAGGACTTTTCACTGAGAAGATGAACTAGATTGGATAAAAAAATCTGAGCAATTATGAAATAAAAAGAGGAATGTCATATGACTATGGCTATTTCAGCAACTGGCCTCAGTAGTTTGAAAAGAGACAAATACAATATTCTGGATATCTGAAAGTTGTCTTTTTGTATAATTCTTGTATAATTTGTTTCTGGTATTATTTGCTAATGATTTTTCATCTCCTGTTAAAATAAATCATCATTCTTTCCTAACAGTGACATAAGCCATATTAAAAAATTAGTGTCTTATCTTTATATTCCCCCCACCAACACTGTTGAGAGATCTCAGTAGATATAAAAACCAAACACACTTTTACTATCCCTATTTCTTCTCCATCACAGTGCTCAAGGATCAGTTCTTACCACCTAATCTCACCTCTGCATCTCCTTTGCTATTTGCTGGAACTCATACTCACAGCTTTCCTACAATTTAACAGCAAAGGAAAGAATCTAATATGATGATCAAAGAAGGATCCTTTTACTCTGAAACTTACTTTAACTATGGTTTTCATGTCCTTTGTGTCTTAGCTTGGAATCATGGATACCATGTACCATTTTCAAATTTCAATGGCAAAGAGACTTTTATATAATTTAACTATATCAAATAATAGAAAATGTAAATTTTTCAAGCATTTCTGGACAGTATAGAACACTTAAGGTGAAGTATCTTTTAATTACGCATATCTACTTTTTATTAGAAAACAGCAACATTAAAAACTTTTGCACTGTAGCATATTAATGGAAGACCAAAAACTATCTTACTGTAACGCAGCACCTGTATTAGAATCTAACTTTTATCTAACTTTCACAAAAGCTCACTTTTTATGCTTGAAACTGGTGATAGACACAGTTCTCACATAAAGTTATTTTCAAATACAAAAAGCACACTGACAAAACATTGACAGCAGAATTCTCAGCCTCTACATCAAGTTGTCACCCCAACTTGAAATCAAGAAATATATAGCATGTAAGAAAACAGCCATAGTTTAAATCCAGTGTTTAGCACCATGGAAAAAATACATTAATCTAATCTTTGTAGAAATTTCTTTCTGTCATTTCAAGAGAAGAAAAGATACAGAACATTCCAGTAATGCACACTGCAATGACCGTTTGCACTGTAGCCAATAACCAATTCCATTTACTTTGCTGTTAGAACAGCTTATCAATAGAGGAATGACATGTCTTCTTTGTATTTATAATATCACAAATTCAACAGGAGTTGCCATGTTTCCTTCCTAAATCAAAACAGTTTAGATTTCCCCCAAAATAAAAAGAATAATGATAAAATTAAATGAAACTTAATATAACAAGATATTATATCATTTGCAGTATTTCTGAATGAATGCGCACAAGTCTGTGCTTTTCTTAATTTTTTTTGAGCATGCACTAAAATAAGAGGTGTCTGGATATTTTGTGCAGACATTGACTATTTGCTAGTCAACCTGCCCTCATCTATGATTTACTTATCCAGAACACAATTCTGAAATTTGGAATAAAAGGAAGGCTTTTAAATCACTCTTACCTTCATCTATTGAGGCTTCACTACTGTATCCATCATATTCTGCAGACAGGGGACTATATTTTTGTCTGGTTTCCCATACATAGTTTTTTTGCTGTCTGCCATCCACCACTGGCAGCCTGGAACTCTGGGTTCTAGACAAGGCCTCATGATATTTACCCAGTGCTTCATCTTCACTCTCAGATGATGAACCATGCTGGTCTTTACTCATATAAGAATTGTCTGTTTGAATAAAATAAAGCAAATCGACTACAGCTCAAAATAGAATACAAGAAAATAACCGTAAGAGGTTATCATTGAAGATATTTAAGCTATTTCAATTAAAATTTCTGTAATATTTTTTAAATATCTTGTTGCAATTACAGGTATTGTGATTTTGTAATTGGTGAGAGCTGTTTTCATTTTCTAGAAAACCTGAAAGATCATTAAGCCCTAAAAAACCATTCTAACACTTATTCAACAAAAACAGATCAATTCAGGTAAGGCGGCACACAGACATTCTTGAAACCCTTCATTATGTAAGAAAATGCTTAAAATAATTTATGTGAAGTAAATCCAACACTGCTGCAATATTCCCTTTGGATACCTAACAAATCAAGCAGGCAGCTTCTGATCCTACATTCCCAGCTGATTTTTGCTGTGAGCATGTAGCATAGCATAGAAATGAAACTGATTTACAAAGAGAAGCCTACAACAAAATCATCTTTAGGATATTTACACCAGTAGTGCTTAAACTCATAATAACAAATGGGAAAATGCTAGTGAAAGATGTTTGCATGCACAGTTTTATTTAACTTACAATAAATAGCCCCTTGTTCAATAATTAAAATTAATGCAGATTCTTACTGCAGACATCTGGCAACAGCAAAAATTACATGGAAAAAAATCTATCTAGTTAATTCTTTTATAGCAGGTCTTCTGTAGTGCCCACTCCTGTGGCAAACGTTTTCCAACTACATCTCAAGCATGACTTCCTCCCACAAATCAAAGATTCAACTGCATTTTTATTTCCATAAAGGGAAAATTTCCTCTTCCCTTTTCCAGACTTCAAACGGATTCTGCTCAAATTTAACATGCCTTGCAGAGGTTCTGTAGATCTCAGACTCTAATAGGCATTAAAAGAGTTCATGCAAACTCAGTAAAAGTCGGCATTACCACTACTCTGGGAGCAAGCCTATGGTATATGATTTGCCAGTGGATTTCCATTACCAGCAGAGCTTTGAGATGCCCATAATGCTGTTTTCTTCAGCTCCTGATTCTATGAGGGAATGTTGTCTAACACGCAATCCAGCCCTGTTCGACCGCTTCTCTCCTCCCTGCTTTTATGCCCTCAGCTCTAGTTCTGCATTTCCACTCCCGTTAGTGTCTGTCTTCATGCCCAGTCAGTCACACTCCTCTAGCTGGGTGTTCCTACTAAAGGAGAGATGCAGCTTACCCAGAATTCAGCAATTTAAAATTAAAGTAACTCAACATATGCCAGCTATCTAGGCCTCTTTTATAGTCAAGTGTTTGCCTCTTACTACTACAGAGTACAACTTTCAGGTAGACCAATAAAATCACTTCCCACAGAGGTCTTTTTCTCCCTGGTACTCATACAGAAAAAACTATACTGCAAGTCTAGGTAAGAAATCTTTTGTAAAGTTCTATTTATACAAGTAGAATCCTACTCCAGCTTCCTGCCTCCCAGCCCCATACTCCCAAGTTCTTGCTCCAAACACTCACTTTTGGTCTCTTATGGTGACTTGCTCTATTCTTTTTGTTCAATCCTAAATCCTCTTTACTTGCACCTAACCAACTACTCATGTAACCTTTGTCTTTCACCTATAGTCTCTCCACTTTCATATAAAGTTATCTGTTCTCTACACAGCTGCCACCCATCCTAGTTAAAATCCCAATCTGCCACATGCACCATGTCCTATTTGTTCAGGAAGTTTCTGTCCTCACATAGGATGTGTTTGTTCTCAGTTCCTCTGTTCAAACTTCCAGTGTCCCTCGGTAACCTTAAATACCAAAGGCAGGGTAAAACCTGCCCTGTTCTTCGACCCCTACAATGAAGCATATGAGTGCAAATGGGATGGTCAGTGAATTTAACAAGCAAAGTATAAGAAGTGTTTACCATGTCTTTTCAAAAAGCAAATTTTCCAAAAATTTACAACTTCGTCAAACTTAGGTGTTTTTTCATAGAAGAAGACGGGCATCTTGACATGGGAAAAGTGCTCTCCCACATTTCAAGCACATATTCCAATACACAAAGGTGCCAAAGCATCTTAGTAAAGCTGATGTGAAATGTACTTTTTTTTTTTTTGCACAAATACCCAGCATGTTTTTCCCATAATCTATTTTTGGAAACAGTGAAAGATTTTAAATTATAACTTAGGGGAAAAAACAAACAACAGGATCTCAGACAAGAAAGAATGCCTAATTTCCTCACAATTCCTTCAAATTTGGCACACAATTTTAGGAAACTGAAAAGAAGGTCTTGAAATGGAAAATCTCAGAAAACCTTAACTGGATATAGTGTTATCAGCTCTACACACAATGTGCACATAAACGTAACTTATGTATAATGCAATATGTATATAGTTAGAGCAGAAATGCTGCCTTAAAAGATGCTAATGAGCAACTAGACTTTTCAACTCTAGGCTATTAATTCAAGTCTAATAGATACGGTTCTTCCCATTTATGGATGGCTATAAAGCAAGTTCAATTTCACTGAACACTTACTGAAAATATCACACCAAGCAGGATGTATTCTGGCTAGCACATTCACTGCAAGAGGAGAAAGGAATGTCCTTTGCTGTTACACAGAGTAAAATTTTGTATCTCATATGGCCCTCAACAGGTTGAAACCTGCCATCTAGGAAACTTCTATAGATTTCCACAACTACAGTTAAAGCAGAGCATACCAGGACTAAAATATAGTGCCAGACATCAGTATTAGGTGCATCTTTCAACACTACAAGAAATGTATTCACAAATATGAAATTAGGTTCATTAATCAGCCTGCATAAAGAACTGAACAGTATAAAACATGGTAGCAACATGTTTGAAACAAGAGTTGAAAGCTATGTCTCTAATAAAACACTGACTTTTGCAAGCATCCCAAAGTTCTCAGTGATAGCAGGGTTTTTTTTCTTCAGCTCCTAGCATAAAAGAATAAGAATGTATACCATTATTATAAGTCATGATGCAAGACCTCTTCAGAGGACTTAAAAACCTCACTGAAGTTAAAACATAAGCTATCCATGCAAATTTATTTTTAATTAACAATGTAAATTGGTTTCATTTTCTTGGGAAAAAATAACTTCCTGTATATTAAAAAAAAAAAAATCTCAGGGTTTAATGCCTCTCCTTTGCCATTTCTCATTTAATTTTTATACCTTAGTTGGAAACCTGCCTAAGAGAATTTATGTTCTTAGCAAAATCTTCCCTATATTTGACTAACACAGGTCATGAGAAATTGCTAACCTATTGAAAGCTATTAATTTGCTTATTATGGGACATAAATGCCATTTTTGAGAGAATATACTTTAAATATATAGTATTACATAAAGAAATAGACAAGATTGTAGTTTATCATACAAACATGGAAAACACTCCTAATTCAAATTAAAAAAAAAACCAACCAAACAAAACCAAACCAAAACTCAACAGAGAAGATAACTGAAATTTTCAGATAAGGAAAATACACACAACTGAAGAAAAAAATGTGCTTCTATTAGGAAATCATTCATTTCTCTACACAATCAGCACCTCTGAAAAAGCCTGTGTTGCTTTCTAAAAATTCACTATGTAGCCTGCAAAACCATGTAAAATTGCAAGGTTTGTTTTTCTTACTCACAACTGTTGTTGCAATTCCCTTATCATACTAAGAGTGGATGTTGAAGACGGCACACAAAGTATCCATATCAACAACACACAAGTTTTCTTTTAAGACTACAACTTTAAGACAAGCTCTTTCACTTCTTTCTGTACTTAAAATCACTTAATTGTCATTTCTCATTGAGTTTCCCATTTCTCATTGTGTCTTGAAGTCATTATCTTACATATCCCAGAAATATTCTGAAGATCTACTGTAATGTAAATGCAACAGAAGTTATCACCATAGCACATCTAATGCAATGCTTTTAAAATAAACAAAATAAAAATCACTTTCACAGAACAAGTATTAATTTCTAGTATTAATGAATTAATAGTTTTCAACAGAAACCACACAAGGCAGAGAAGGCAAGAAAAATCATATAGAGGAAGAGTAAAGTTAGAACATAGAAAAGGCATTTATTAATCAGTTCCTTTAGGTAATATTTTGGAAAGTAATTAACTTCCAAGAAATATCTACATAATTAGAGAATGAAGCACTGAAACAAATAAACCTATTTTCATCCACAGGAAACACCATTATTAAATGCACAAAATTAGGTGCAAAAAGTAGGAAATATTGTAAGTTTCAGGAGAGGTTGAAGAATGCAGTTTGCTGACAGACTCCTCACCTTTTCCTGCTGTCTTCTTATTACATAGCTCTCTTTCTAATTTCTTTGACTTTTTCCTTTTACCCTCATTCGCAGCTGTAGTTGACACATTGCCTTCATCCTTTGAGTTGGATTTTCCTTTTCTGTCAAAAAAGGCTTCAGATTTCTTTTCTTTGATTTCATTAAGGCAATTGGGATGGTCATGGTGCATCTTCTTCAAACTGGAGTCTGATAATTTCTCCTTCTGTACTTGAACAAATTTTGTTTCTAAATCTTGGGGAACATTCATACTGTGCACTTTATCAGAATCCTTAAAATCAACACCAGCTGACCGTGGTTTGATTTTTTTATGCAACTGATTCTTAGAATTATCTGATACTGCATATGGGCAATTATCTTGCTCCTCAATAGATTGCTCCATTGTAAATTTATTACTTTTCAGGTTACTATCCTTCAAGAACTTATCGTTTACAAAACACTCATCTTCCCCTACTGCTTCCCTTTTAAAAGGTCCTCTGACAGGCTTCAGGTCCTGAGGTACTTCTGTATCACTGACAGGATTGCTATCATCTGTGCCTGTTAACTGGCACTGGTTTTTATTCAAGACATGATCAGATACTCCAACTTGACTTGCACCTTTTTTTACAAAATCTAAGGAATTAGAATTACGAGTCTCTTTATGTTCTGCAATATCTCTCTTTGTTTTCATATTAATTTCCTGAGAATGAGTTGCTGACGGTGTCTGTTCCTCTCTCCCTTCCCCAGGTTTATCACTCTGTATTTTGGAGCTCTCATCTTCTGCCCGGAGGCCACTGATCATGCTCGTTACTTGTTCTGTCACTGAGTCAGCGACAGAGTAGCCAACCTCTCCAACAGCACTGGCCAGGTCATCCACAGCACTGCTGAGCGTGTCCACCAGAGAAGACACAGAGGGAAGGCTCAGATTCTGGTGAAAGTTTCTGAAAAACGCCATTTGTGCAGCCTATTCGGCAACAGCCTTTAATACTGAAAGGTCCTCCGTTTCACAAACTGATCATCTCTGTTTTCTCCAAGTTCAATTTCAGATCTATTTGCTTTTGCTATCTCAAAAATCAATACATTTACCAGGAGAAGTTGCAGCTTTCCTCTTTTCATTCAATATGCATTGAAAACAATAAGGAAACAGCTAAATAAGTATCTTGAAATGAAGCCACAATCAACAAGCAAAACCATGGTCTTTCATCAAATGCAGCACCAACTAGCCATAATAAAATTATTATTTTCAAAAAAGAGAAAACTTTGTGAGGTGGAAATTTTTTTTTTAATTCTAACCTGCAAAGAAGAAGTTGTGAGACATTTAAATTATATCCTTTCATCAATGTCACACTAAAACAAGCTTTTAACATAAAACAACACACATCATGAAGACTTCTTCACCCCAAAATATTTGTTGTCTTTTACATAAGGTAAGGTATTTTGGAACATGAAGACTTGTTTTTTAGCAAAAAAAGAAAGTTAATATGACAGACTTAATTTCCAGAGAGAGAACTTCTTTTGTCTCCTAGAAAATTGAAAATAAAAATTTAGCTCGATCTTTTAAAGAGGTAGAGGGGAAGAAGACCTCTTCAATTTCCCATTCTGTTTTCTGGTGCCTGTCTCTTTCTCTCAAGTCAGCTAACAAAGCCTGTTCAATGTTCATAGCACAAAAGTAGAAAGAGGTTGTTTTACCAACCCTCAGTATCTTTTCCAAGGTCTAATTTCTTTCATTACACATGATCCTTAACGACCTTGTTGTTTTAAAAAATACTCAATAATTTGTTAGTCAGATAGAAGATGTCACTAAAATTATTCTTTTAAATTATTTTCCAGGTGAATAAATGCAAGACCTTCTCCAAAAGTTTGGTGAAGTATTTTAACAGACTGAGTGAAAATTCAATAATTCCATTCACAAATTTACTTGAGAAGATTTAAATATACAAAATTATGGAATGTTTGAAATAAGTTCAAGAGTAGTATCTTCCCATAAGTAAATGTCAACTCTTTGGTTATATAGCTGTTGAATTTCTGTGGCTTGTGGATACAAAGGTTTGTTCCTTTCCAAGTACTGCACAGTCACAGGAAAAGCCAACATTGTTGTGTTGCTACATCCTTGTAAAAATGTGCATTCTAGTAACTAAGTGTAGTACACTGTATGTCAGATACTTACAAAGTTTTTCTTGTGAATTCTTTCTTGTAGTGTATCCTGAATCGAGATCTGGGAAACCACTAACATTTTCAAAACACATCTTCTTATTAATATAAAGGAAAAGTAGCAACATGAGAATAATGAACACCCCGACCGCAGACAGGAATCCAATTGCTTCAGGAGATACTAAAAGAAACAGAAAAAAAAACATTTTTAAAAACCTTGCAGAAGTTTGTGAAGTTGTAATATTATCAGAAATAATCATTAATAAATACCTCTAAAGTTGCAAATATATATGCAAGATATAACTAAAACCCCACCAGTAAAATTTCAGTTAACGTTCAATCATCTTTTCAAAGAACAGAAAAGCATCTGGTCCTAATCTGAGAGTGACTGATACTGCAAGAGGTTCTGATGGACTACTGGACAGGGTCTCTGCAGAAAAAACAGGGGATTATCAGAGGTTGCCAAGACCAATGATTTCTGATGGAACACCTGAAAGACAGAGCACTAGAAAGGAGCTAAGAGCACCCCATCTTCCTGGAAGGGGGAGGAGGTTTGGCTGCCTGGACTCAGCTCTTAGATAGTGCTGTCAGGGAGGGACTGAGCCCTTGCCTTGTCAGCCTTGTTATGTTCAGCACCTGGCTCCTCTTCTCTCAGGGACCAGCTGGCCCACACTGCTCCCTGACAAGCAGGATACTGCGTGAGCAAAACACAGAATGAGAAAAAGCACTGTTCACTTGCATATGAACCAAGAAAGAGCTAGGTGGTATAAAGCACACTTCATCAAAACCAGGTAGAGGGGAAGAAAGGCCAAAGCAGACTGACATGTCTTAAAAAGCATGCAAAATAAAGAACACGTAATTGCTATTAAGCAGAAAACTGCAAGGCAGTGATTGGGGATCTTTGCCAGGTGTAGCATCTTTGAAGCCTATCAGTACCTAACAACATCAAATACACCATTTAAGACGAAGGAACAGGTTCTAGAAATATGAAACCTGCAAATGGATGTAGCCAATTGAAGCAACAGGGAAAGAGTCATTTAAGGGGCAGCTTGTTTATTTGAAAGGACAGTGGGTAGAGAAAGGGATATAGAAGAGCAGCAAAAACAGGAGTCTAGAAATGTAAGAAATAATTAACAATTTATAAAGGCAGTTCAAGACCAAGAGAGGACAGATCTTTTGAAAGGAGTGTCGATGCCCACAGACTGAGGTGCTTCATTAATAAAGGCTACCAGAATGTCAGAGGGAAGCCCCTTGGGAAACCCAGTGGACTCTCCACTGGATCTACATCCAAAAACCTTGAAGCGAGAAGTTAAAAGGGTGACAGAATTGCAAATTTGTTTCTAAGTAGGGTGGTTGGTTAAAGTGAAGGGTTATAAAACTATAATCCAATAATATTTGGGTGCAATTTATAAGAAAAATGTGATAGAACTCAATAACTACAACAGTGTGTAATTGCAACAGTGTAAAGCATTATAGAACTGCGATTCCTAGTGATATGCAACAGATTAATTAATCTATTAACTGGTTTATTAGTAGTGTGCTGATAATTAAGAAACATTATAATTTCAGTTATGTGTCAAACATACATTCTGAACAGGGAGAGTTAAGACCTTGAGGTAACAGACACCGTAACACCTAAGAGTGGGTTTTGTGGTTACAACACAGACAGGCATCTTTCAGAACTGAAGATGACTGCATTCGTCTAGATGAAAGCTAGGATTTCACATATCCCTTTTTTCCTGCCAACTTTGCTAGACTCTCTACTCACCACCATAAAATCTCACTCCTGGGGGTTAATTTTTTTCTATTTAATAAAGATTTATGAAGATTTATCAGATTTACAAATTCTGTCTGCCAAGATCTTGGCACTTCACTTTAGGACCATAATGTTGCATGGTAACATCTTTCACTATGTAAAAAGAAGTGGGATTAAAAAAAAGTTGGCAACAGACTCTGCATTCTCAGAGATGCAATACAAAAGGACAAGAGGCAAGAGTCCGAAATAACTACAAGAAAAATTCCAACTGGAGATGGGGAGGGGGGAAATCCAGAATAAGAGGGATTTATCACTGGAACAGATTGCCTAGATCAGTTATAGAATCCAACTTTAATGTTATCCCTGCTTCGAGGAGGGGACTGAACTGCAAATTACTTTCTCAGGAGCCTTCCAAATGAAATCATTCTCTGATTCGACATATGCCCTTTGTAAATCTGGGCTCATACATCTATGTAAAAGTACTGACTGAGAAACACATGCAGTTCCACAACCTCCTCAGTTCCTTTTGCAGGATGACAGGGAACATTTGTGTCTGTGGTGCTGTTCTTAAATTATTATACAGGTGTCTTTTAAATCTGAAAAAGAAAGAAAGATCCAAAGAAATGTACCTTCCAACATCTAAAATGAATTGGGCACATTTGCACTTCAGTTTTGAGCTGGACATCCAGACCTATCTGAAACTGTGAAAATCATTTTTGCTTCACTTTCTACCTCTGACCAGAAGAGATCATGTAACATATTGCCTACAACCCTGAAAATTTTCCCATGAAAAGGAACTTGCCAATAATTTCAAATGAGACATCCTGCAGCAAAAAGGTGAGAAAAGTGGATTTTTGTTCTGGAACAGAGAGGAAAGGCAGTTAATTTTTTAATATTTTAATTATCATGAACTTTGGCATGTGTCAGGTGTTCATTTATTGTTTGCCAGGTGTCCATTTCCCACATATGGGAAAACTCCTAGATTTGACAAAACTTCAGTTCATGTATATTAAATTTTGACCTCAAAGTTTAACAGATGAAATCTCCCAAGGTTCTGCTGGCAGTAGGCATGCTCCCACCCCTTCCAAGACTGCATATGGATAACTGAGAATGTCTGGGGCTATTGGAACAACATCCACTTTTCTTTGATTTATTGATCCTGACCCAAATGAGACTAGAGACTGGGCTCAGAGCAGAAAATCTTCATTCTTCAATGACTTCCAGTCCTAACACCTATCAAACACAGAGGCATGTGTGTGAATGTGATGTGTGTGAAGATGAAAGTGAGGTTTATCAGGACACAGACCAAGAGAAATGAGAGTGAAGTGAAAGGTGGCACAGGTTAATGATGTTCAGTGAGGAAATCAGTGTGAGTTTTGAAGAAGGTACAACACCAATACAGGGTACACAAAACAAGTTAGAAAGTGATGAGAAAGGCAAAAGAAGAAGACAGATTAGGAATGCTAAGCAGATAAAGATCATGGGACCACAGAATTTATCTTTATTATGAGAATGATTACTCTATTATTGGAGCAGGCTGTCCTAAGCAACTTTGCCTGAATTCAATGTGGACACTGCTTTGAGGAGGAGATATAACTGAATTCCAGTCATGGAATGATTCTCAATAAAGGACAGTGACAGTTTCCTTTTAATAGGACAGATTAACTGTACAACAACTTCAGGGAAAAGCACTCTCACATATTTCACACTTCATCTTTTAAAACTGTAGGTTTAAATTGTAATTTTAAAATTTTTACATATGCTTATATTGTTCTGCAATTAAACTGCTTTGATCTGTCAAAATGTGTGCTTAAGGAAGTTAACCACAACCTAAAAGTAACTTCAAAATCCGATGCTCACAGGGTTTTTTCTCCAGTACCTCCTGGATACTAAGTAGTTAACAAAAGGCACTGTCTGCAAGCTTTATAGTTCTCTATGGAAACACAGTATCTGATGACATTTTTCTGGAGTGAAAAAAGAAACATTGGCTGATACCTTACAAAGAGAATGAAACTTTAGCTGCAGCAAGACTAATTAATTATTTATGTAATTCAGTGTGAACATAGGACTTGAAAATTGTATTTCTGTATCAATTTGCACTCATGTAAAGAGCCTTAGAATACTTGTTCACAGATTAAGTAAATTATCAAACTGAAATCCTGTAATATATTACCATTATAAAGCCAGGAAAAAAGAAAGTACTTCAATTTTCCACATGAAATTGTACAAAGCCCCATCTATGAATACAGGTTTTATAGATCATATTAATCCTTCAGTTAGTTTGTCACAATTGAAGTGTCAAGCAGGTATACTTTGTAGACAGAAAAAAAAAAAAGTTCTTTTTTTGCATAAAAAAATATATTTGTACCACATTCACCACAAGAATCATTTTGATTCAAAACACATTGTCATTAATTCTGATTTGTCTGGGCATTAACTGTATCATGAAAAGCATTTTAAAAACTCTCAGAGGTCCACAGTGGTTTCTTCTACTATCAGAAACCAGTAGAAAAGCAGTATTTTCTCAAAGTTATATTTTAAATTCAAATGTCCTACTTGTATAAACTTCATAATTATTCTCAGTTCTTACAAAAATCAACAATTAAATTCTGACTTTATGAATGATTTTTTTTGAAATTCATAATAATATAATACAGTTTTAGAAATACTAAAAGAACAAACATCTTACTACAAAATTACCAAGACTAATTGAATTGCTGGCTATGGAAATGCCATAGAAAGTTAAACTCATTACAGAAGTATTACATTAACATCACTTTAATTCAGTTTTATTGTTATCATCACTAGAAGCATTAGAACACAGAAACTTACCATCTCTTCATCTTAAATATCAAATTAGCACCTCTTTCTCAAATAATAACTTCCCTGTTTGGTTTCTTTTCCAACAGATGTTTCAAACTCTTCAGAAAATAATGACATCTTCAATAAGTATCATCAAAACAACAAAAATCCTCAGACATTTTAAAAAGATGTCACATTTTTTATATTAAATGTTAAATCATTTAATATTCTAATATGTATCTAGCTCCAAATTGTATTTAATATCCAGTCAATTATTTTTTGAACTCTCACACTCCACATCATACTGCTCACTTAGCTATTAATATACAAAGCCACACAGTTATCTTAGTGATGTTTCAATTATTCATTTACAAATGCCACACTATCTCTTCTGTACACAAATTATGTAACTAGAGGGTATGATTTGAAAAACACCAATTACCTTTAAGATTCTAACACCAAAAAAAATTTAAATTAAAAATGTAAGTTTTTTTAAATGTATAACTTGTTTTATTTTTTTACAAGTTGATCTAAGATATTTTAGCCTTTTAAATTCTTTTAAATATACAGGACTGTTATTTTGCATTTAGTCCTGAAGAAGAATTACTCACTTTTATTCAATTCTTTACACCATTACACCTTGATATTACATGAAAATGATCTGTTCTGTCCAGCTCAAAAACATTTTCATCCAAATGCTATTCACTGCTGCTTGTCAATTCTTTCCAACTTTGTAATTTGCACAAGAAATTAACATATTTTTAGAAAGCTGAACAGGTTACTGAAACAAACAGCAAGATTTGTGCCTTGATTGCCTTTTCTCCATGCTTGAATTATTTCTCTCCATACAGGATGTATTTATTTCTCACACGTAACTCATGTCATAAAAACCAAACCAACCCCTCTACACCTCAATCTGCTCACAAGTGAAATACTTTGGTCTGACTGATTACTCAACAGGAGTAATAACTGTATTTTCATACGTGTCAGTGTACATGCAAATTTTTCCTTTTTTGACTAATTACATAGGACCACCTCTTCTCTAAAATTAAGTAACTGAACTTGAAGGCTGTCTAAGATTTTGTGCTCTTTCTAAACAGCTTTCTTTGACAATGGAAACTCAATACACAACATTTCACAGCAATTTGTGAATTAGTACAGAATTAGTATCTTTCTGCTTGTTGGAGTAGCTGAAGAAGCAACAGGTGAATAGAACCTTTTTTACCTAGACAAAATGCTACACCTGCAGGGGGCAATAATTTACCCACTGTTGTGTTAGAAGACTTAAAACGTTAAATTCTTGATGACCAGCATTGTTTCACAAACACAAATTATATGGCAGCTGACATCACTATTAGAATACTTTCCCATATAGAAAACAGAAGCAACTTTACCACAAAAATTGACTAGCTGATGTTGCTGCTAAAAATCAATGACAGATAATGAACTCAGAATTCCCTCTAAACACATTATTAAACTCGTAAAAGACAAAATTCCAAACACATATCCTATGCTTCCTGTTTTATTCTTTCTTCTTTCGTTCATACAAAACACTGGAAATGTGTCATTCCCTTCTACAAATTTACCTATTTCTTCTATGTTTTACCAAAACAAACATCAGGAAAAGTCTTTTTAAGCTCAACTTAAAACACACAATTACATCTCATATATCAATGCTTTTAACTTTTTAGTTACATTTAGGTAACATTAGAACTGAAAATTTTCTGTGTAAAGATGCTATTCCCTCCAGTTCAAACTTGTATTTTGCCTTTCTTCTGCAGCACAGACTTCCCACCTTGGCCCACTGCTAACGGCTACATCTGTCAGAGCACTGTGCTAACTAAACACACCTTGTTCTGTCAGTCTTATGATGTTCCTTCCTCTGTGTTTGCTGCTCCTGCATCTTGCACTGTTGTACCACAAGTTCACACACTCTCCAGTACAAATTACAAGCCCCTGCAAGATGGGCTACCTGTATTTCAACACTCTCAGTATCTACATCCAGAATACCACCCTGAGTGACATGCTATTTCAAATGAGTGTGAACCTGAAATGACAATGCAATTCAATTTCAATGCAATACTGAAAAGATCATTGCATTTCCTAAATAAGAAAATTGTTAACAATTTTACCAACATGAACCTTTTAGAAGTTTTTTAAGACTGACAGAATGAAATCAGGATGAAAGTGCTTAGGGCTATACTGGTCTAACTCCACTGTCACTTTTATTCCAGTGGAAATGTATCAGAAATAATAGTAATTTGTTTTAACATTCAGTTTATGTCACGTCACCCTGGCTGAGGGATAATATGCACTACTACAGTGACACTCCCTTCATTTTCTTAGTATCTAATTATACGGACTAATAAGAAAAATACATTTTAATTTCTAGATTCTGGGAATTCTTTCACATAGGAAGAAAGTCTGGAATGTATTTTAATCTTAAAAATCAGATTATTTGATTTTATTACAATCAATTAAATTATTTGACTAAATACATCAAATAGAGTTCATTTACTTCATAAAATACAATCATAGAATCATAGAATATCCTGAGTTAGAAGGGACCCACAAGGATCACCAGAGTCCAACTCCCTGCACNGGCCCTGCACAGCACCGTTCCCAAGAGTCACACCATATTCCTGAGGGCACTGTCCAAACACTCCTTGAACTCTGTCAGCCTTGTGCTGTGACCACTTCCCTGGGGAGCCTGTTCCAGTGCCCAACCACCCTCTGGGTGAAGAAGCTTTTCCTGATACCCAACCTAAAGCTCCCTGACACAACTTCAGGCCATTCCCTCGGGTCCTGTCACTGGCCAGCACAGAGAAGAGATCAGTGCCTGCCCCTCCTCTTCCCCTCACGAGGAAGTTGCAGACTGCAATGAGGTCTCCCCTCAGTCTCCTCCAGGCTGAACAGACCGAGTGGCCTCAGCCACTCACAGGTTATGATAAAAACGGCTTGGTTCATTAAGTTCACTAATCACATCCATAACTGCACAAAAATACTTGTGGTAACTCTACACTGCCTCTAGAGACTGCCTTTTCCAGGATTCTTTTCCCTTTCTTTTAAAATACCATGTTGAAACTGTCTTTTGGAGATAAATTTAATTACAGGAAGAAGAGGACCCTTGGCTCCGAAATACCACTGATCTAAGAAAGAATTTAGGAATAACTGAAGCCATAGTCTGAGATGGAGGTTCAAACTTTTGACAGAAATCTTTTAATTCCTAAATCCTTACGTGCCAAAAAAAGTTGTCAGCCTGCCATCCCTGCTGATTTACCAGTCCCTCAATGCCTTTTCTCTCTAACATGAAATTCATCTCTGACTAAGTAGTATCTCACAACAGAAATCTCTGAAAAGAAATAGCAAAGGAAGCATCACATTGCCACTTGGAATAGACACTGATCATGGAATCATCTTGATTACCTCTAAATCCCAATAATCTGTTGCAATTACATAGCATATTACATGACTATTATCCACACAGTGGGTAAGAGAACAGCAGTGATTACAATTTTTTTTAATGGTATTCTCAAATAATCCTCCCAAAGAAGGAGTATTAAAGGCCCACAGGGGTCTAGAGACTTGCGGTTTAAAAGTTCATACCCATTACAAAGTAGTTCTCCACTGTGAGGGAAGAAAAATAATCCATATAATAAAAATATTTTAAAACCTCATTTTTCCCTATCAGATACTACAATTAAAAACAAAGCAGAGACGATTCATGTAATCCAACAGTAACTAGGATATACAGCAAAGTACTGCATGGTAAAAATGATTACATGAACATGCAAGTTTGAGTGAAGAAATGCCAGGGTTTGGATATAGCAAATATAGTTCTTACACACAAAACTTGCTACAGAAGAAGAGGTACTTCCATGGTTGGAATTAAGCAACCCCAGTAGCTCCTGCTTTCCAGAAGACTCCAAACACAGGAGAATATAAAGAAATAACACTCTGCTTCCTGTATGGGCTTCAGTAAGCTCAAAGAAAAGTATTTACTTTGTATTAAATTTTCTCTAATCCAAAACATACAGATAACCTTTCCGACAGAGTGCAAAATTCAGTATAGATTCTCGTGCTGTTAATTCTAACGTTATTACTTTCATTTTTTTAATATGCAGCCATACTTCTAAAATATTTCCCAGGTCTATTAAGTTTAGTATTCATGGGATACAACATTTTTTTGAGCCTCAGAAAAGAAAAAAGTTTTTCTCTACTTAAAATTAACTAGTGCGCAATTATGAACAGATTAATTACTATTTTCTGCATATATTATAAAGGTAGCTTTATTTGTGCATACTTTCTTAATGAAGAGTTTTTATTCCTCTTTGTAAAAAGAGAAAGAGCACTTTACTTTGTACTGTCCAAATCTGAACCCCTAAATGAGTATAGAAACCACATATATTTACATTTTACATTGATGTGAGATTACCTAAACTAAAGAAATTTGGTACCATCTGTGGCATCACCTTTCTCTTGTTGAAGAACAAGAAGTTCTACCAACTGGATGACAGCAGGGAGAAAGGGGAAAATTATTTTCTTTTTCAGAGGCAGTTACTTAGTGAAGACTATCATTAAAAGTGTAAGATAACTTGAGTATTAGATGCAGATAACTTTCAATAAAATAACGTTTCTACTTGAAAAATAAAACTGATGAATAAATTTTTTATTCATTTAGATTAAATGCAGTTGGCAACTTAACATTCAGGCACATGCAAATGGATAAGGATAGTTGACCAGAACATTAAAGAGGAATAGTTCTACTTAAAATCTACTTCTGACAAAGCAAAAATTCACACCTTCTTATCTTTTCAAAATTATTATTACAAGTGACATTTTTCATTGGCAGACAAAGACACTGTCTTTTTGCAACTTCTCTTTTGCATATTAAAGAGAGTGCTTCTGTTCCATTATTAGTCACAAAGTCAGTTTGCTGAATAATTTCCTTTGTTTGCAAGACTGCCACAACATTAGAAAGAAAGGAACATCTTGCAAAAGAGAAAAGGGCTTAAAAATAATTTTTAAACATCTGTGCAAGTCAGCCCTTACTCAGATACTCAATCTACACTTCCACAAATTAAATACAAAATACATTGCTGAGTTAGAAGTATCACTTTGCATTACTTCAAAAATAAACAAATGAGCAATGAAGGGTGAAAGAGACCTAAAAATAATATGGCCATATATTTTCTCCTGACTGTCACTTGCATGTTGTACAGTGAACATCATACATAGCAGAACATACTAAAGTTTCTTCAGTTATAGATCAATATCATAAACATGCATCACAAATCTGTCTTGCTTGTACACACAGAACCTGAAAACAGCCTTAATTAAAATATTACTGCATCTAACAAATGCGAATTCCAAGTTAGACTTGCAGCTGCACTATATAGCCAAAAAAGATACATTTTTCTCTAGTCTGATCTCACGTTCCCTGAATTCTTTTATGTCCATAGCAAATAACTAAAGGAACAACTTAAAATAACTCTCCTGACTCTCTCAAAAACAAGTGCATACTAGGAAAATACTCAACTAAAAGGCAAACTGCTGAGTAGTTTCAAAAAAACCCTGTCACCTTCTTCTGATGTCAAAAACTAAGCAGCACTCTTCTTTCCATAGCCAAGTCTTCCATTTTGATTGTCAGACATTGAATATGTGCGTGCACACAAACTTCCATTAAATAATAGAAGTAAACAAGAAGTTAATTTATAATAAAAACAAGAATCTATTTTTCCTTTTTTCCAATTTTCAGAATTCAACAATGTGTAAATGCAAAACAACACAAACAGTTCAACTACTTAACTATGTTAAACATATGAGACACACATTTCAGTGGTTCCCTAATAGCTGATCATACATCTTTAAAGTTCCTTTTGATAGCTGGAAAGTGACTTGTTCAGTATTTTGTAGCTATTAGATGTTATATAACAGCCACAAAATACTCACATTTTCAGGACACGCAGTCCCTATATTTATGCATTTAGGAGAAGCCTCTTTAAAAATACATAACAATTAGTTTTTAAGGCTTTCCAGAAAAGCCTATCAGTCTCCTTACTCCTGAGCAGCTCTTTGCAGATTCTTCTTAAAAATGTATGAATCTGCTAAAAGGAAATCAAATAATAAAACACTATAAAAGTGTTCTTGTGCAGTCTATAAGAGGACCCAGAACAGTCTCTTTTGTGAGCAATAACAAAGCTATAATAGCATTTTGTGACATGGGAGGAGGCCTGTGCCAGGCAATTGCTGCTACACTTTTGGGTAGCAAATCTGAGTTCTCTATCAATACCATATTGGGATCATATTTACACTAGAATTCACACAACCTCAGATATTCCATGAACCTTACAACTGGTACTTGCAAACCTTTGCATCTATGGTTTTAACTGACCCGAGAAATACAAAACTTGAAAAGAGAGAAAAAGTGAGGTTTCAAGTTATTTTCATTTCAACAGTTGAATAATCTTAGAGTAGACATTTCCTTTTTAAGGCTTAGGCTTTGCTCTTACAACTACACCTTTAACTATAGCTAAGAAGTTTTCATTATGTTATTTGATCTAAATGGTGTAGTCACAGAGCTTTGTAGACTTTTCTGGTCCCTTTATACATTTCATCATCTGATACTCCGAAGTTCCTATTTTCCTAGCAAAAACCTGAAAGGACAGGTAAGAAAAAGACAATTTAGAAATGTGTTACTTTGCTAACTAGAAAGAAAAATTAACCACCAGCAATAGGTGTTCTTCAAGCCATATAATCCCCATATAAATTGTAATTACATTCCATCACTTGAAACCGGAAAGTTTTTCCATGCATTATTCATAGAAGACACGGGCTTGCTTGCATGCCTACTTTTCCCTATTCAGTACAGGAAAAGTAAGATGGAACATTGCTGTTTATCCTATTAGTTGCTTCTCAAGAACCATGTACTAGGAAGGCCTGTAAGAAAGATGGGTAGACAAGCAAAGCACAAGTGTACACTGGATGTCTCTAAGAACTCCAGTTACCTAATGCTGGCTACTTACTACTGATATTTCTTTCAGAGGTCCCACATGGGCACTCTGACTCCAGTCACGGGGCAGTCACAGTTACGCACCATCCCCTGGCAGAAAGCACCAGAGGCTTTCAGGCAAATAGCACTGCACCAGCTCTCAAAGCCTCGCAGACAGTATTTGATGAAAATAAGGGAGTGGATGAATGCCAGGAGTGCTGGAATGTACTCTCCCAGTGCCACAGTCACACAGACACCAGTGAAAAAGGAGAAGGGCACACTGCAGACTTACTCAGCACCAGACAAGACTACAAGGAATTACCCATGTGTCAACGTGAACACTTAATCTGCCCAGCCAACTTCTATGGTGAGCTCACAGAAGAAAAAATGGCTTGGCTTTCACGGCACAGCCAAGAGATGGGGAACTCCATCCTGTATAAGCTTGGTATGAGTACTCACAGGCATTAAGGACAAAGCTGGAAGGTCTGGTTTGACCAGCTCAAGACTGCTGGCAGCCAAGAATTCTCAGCTTAGAAATGCCTTCTTATTCTGAGGAGATCAGTACAGATCTTGAGCCTGCACCCTTATCCTGCAAGGAAGCAGGGCTGGACAACTGGCAAATAAAATACTGCTTAGGAGCCTGGCCTTGGTCAGACAAAAAAGCATCTCAAATGTGTATCAGATGATGTAAAGTCTTAGATAAAGTAACCAAAATTCTACATGACTGCAGGATTTGTAGTACAATGGCATGCAGTTTCTGCTTTAAATGTGCATGTCAAGTAGGGAGCAAAGACAGACAAGAATGCACCTGACCCATGCACTACAAGGAGAAATTTGTCAGTAACATGGCTGAACATAGGGACACAAGGTTGGAATACACATGGAAACTCATACGAAGTAAAAAGGAACCCAAAATAATGCAAGTATAAATGGCACTAAGAGGATATTTCTCTTTTAATCACACTTACCCCTGGGCTAATTTATAACCATCAAAGCTAAAACACAGGTTCCATGCAACTGTTATTTTTTTTAAAAATTGATCATATCAATGGCTAACAGAGCTTAGAACTCGATGTTCAAATATAACACAGAATCTTAAGAAAACATCCACATCTTTTCAATTTAACTTCACAGCAATTAATGTTAAAACCATACAGAACTGCCTCTAAGAACAGAAAAACCCTGTTTTTCTTAAAATCAGCACAGTATCCTAAAATAAATAGGGATTAGCAAGAATAACAGATTTTGAAACTTTATCAGTAGGCTTTCTGAAATTCCAATGAGTTTCACAATTCAGAAGGATAAACAGGGCCTATTACAGAAGGAATACAGAGCACTGTGTGTACCAACTTATCCATCAATGGAAAAACAGAGGCAGCAATAAAGATTTTTTTTTAAAAAAACCAAAGCCTTACAAAAGATACAAATAATAAAAAATTCACTTCTTCTCCAAAATGAGAAATAATATTAAAAAAGCAAGATCTAAATTACTCACAATTTAGAAAAGCTGGAAAATGTTTTTAATAACAGTACTGTTAAATCATGTACAATACTCAGTAACTCTTTTAATAGATATTTGGAAAAGATTACTTGTGACCATAAAGCTATTTGGACCTTAACTGGTAGAGTTAATTCTGAGGCTGGCAATGTTACATAAATGTTTCAGAAAACCGAAACAAGTGTACCAAAATGTCTCAGTGAATGCAATGGAAACTAAGAGGACAAACAAAATTTCTTCCCACAAAGTATGATGTAGTTTGACAATATTATTGAGCCACTCTAACATTAAGTTGTTGTCAAAAGAGTCTTAAGAGCCTTCCTCCTCTCCCACCACATTTTCTGACTCCTTCCTTTTGAAAGCACAGAGACTCCTCTGGCCTAGCTGAAACTCAATTCAAGGAACTAATCCTTGAAGAAATTTTTCTTTTTTTTTTTTGTTAAGATTAGCTTTCAGATCAGAAGACAGAGATTCAACAGCAATGCTGCAGGAAGGCATGTAGGGCTGCCAAAAGGGACAGAAAACAGAACTGTATCTAGTTTTTGTATCAGCTGAGCTGTTCTGTCAAGCTCCAAGTTCAGTCACCCCAGCTCAGCTTTATGCTGTAACAGCCCTCCCTGGAGCACAGCTCTTTTCCTTGCTCTGTCAATTACTGGTTGCTCTACTGATTGAACTATTTTCAAAGATGTTTGAGCCATTAGGATCTCACCTGAAATCAGAGGCAGAGATTGCCAGTCCATTACATCAGTTTTTAAAAACACCCTGACCACTTTCTAGTACTACTAAAAATCAACTCATCCCACAAATATCTGGATAAGGCAAAGATCAAAGTTTTCATGGTTACCTATCACAGCCAAACAACATTAATAAATTCCATGTAACTCAGTGAATATTGGAGGAGCATATTTTTCCTACTTGTGAAAAGTCAAATTTTATTTTTTAATTTCACTTTTTTTCATTGACAGTGTCAGTATCAAAAGATTCTGCAACACAAAGATGCAACACTAAGACCCAGGAAAGGAAAGATCATAACATTAGGCAGCAGATTTCTCACCTGTACTATTCACAAGCTAAAGAGTTCACTTTCACAAATCATCGCTTACCTTTTCTAATGCAGATCAATTCATGTACACCACAAGTTCGTTCACCACCTATGTGGAAATACATAATTAGAAAATAGTAATAAATAAAATGCATTTGGTTTCTTAATAAGGCTTATAAACAGTGTAAAAGAAAGTTCCAAAACTATGTCATTTAATAAAAATGCAAAAATTTTAAATGTATACATTAAATCCTTTGGAGAAAACCATAAATGTACCTTTGGCTTAATACTGCTAATAGTGGTACAGTTTGAAGAGCTTTACATTGAATTTATACAGATAAAATTACAAAAGTAAGCACTGTAGCTGAAGCCACACTAATGTTTACCTAGTATAAAACAGTTTCCTGTTTGGAGGGAAGTACCCTAAAGAAGGGTATCTACAGAAGAATTATCAAAATAATTACCTTCCTTGGCAAAAAAAAAAAAAGAAAAAAAAAAAAGATGTTACCAAAGGTAGGGTTGCCCACAATTTCTCCCTTAGAGGTTTTTTAAATTAAAAAATCAGCTATAGAGAATTTGAGATATGTATTGAAGAATAATAAAACTGTTGCTATAAATATTATGCTTTCATTTACTTTTTAGTAAAAAGCATTTTAATATCAGAATTACAGCTCATAAACAAAAACACCAACACACAATACCTAAGCTAAAAATATTTTGGAGTTACATGTCCCGTGATCAAACCTTAAAATTCCAAACTACATCGAGCTATGGCTTCTCTTACGTACACCCTAACCCACTAAGCCTTCTTCCACTGACAACAAAAGACTGCATGCATATGAATACAGAAGTGAGGGGAACTGCCTAGGTTTTCATACCCAGTTCTCTGCAATCTCATGAAAATACAAAACAGAGTTCCAAAAGCTCATGAAACATCTATTTCATATTCATTAATCACTACTGGGCTCCAAACACTTCAAAACGCTCTAAAACAGCCTTTAGGTAACAACATTCTTCCCATCTCAAAAATATGGAAATACACTATATAGCACTTATTACTCTCCTCTATTCCATAATAAATTAAATATGTCATACAATGCAGCATATTATGATAAAATATCAACTAATACTTAAACTCTTAATTGGCAACACTAGGAGATGGTATTGTTAAAGTTTTAAGAAAATAGCTGCATTTCTAGTTAACTTTATACTTAAAAAAAAAAAACTAGGGAATCCATATATTGTATATTGGAGAGAAAAAAGGATAAAAGGGATCAAATAAAGGGAGTAAAACATAAGTCTTCTAAAATAAAATTAAATGTCTGTGAAAGTAAAAAGAATTCTCATTTTATGTCAACATACTCAGAAATATGAAATACAAGCTTCAAATATACTCTTGAATGGGAAATCAAGTGTCAATGAGTCTGAGGATCCCAGGAGTTTTGAAGAGTCATCACCCCTACAAAAGCCTGTAATAATAGCAATATAATTCCCTCTTTTCAGTGCGTTCTAGAAGCTGGACAACATCATTTTTATTCAGAAAGTATTTTGGAAGTAAAACATAAGAAAAACTAATTTTAAAAAATAATCTGCTTTTATGATGACAAGGCATTAAAAAACAAACAAAAACCAAAACCAGATGGAGAAGATTACAATCTTCTTTAAAGTCATTGCAATAATCTTCAAACATAAAAGATAAACCAGAAGAGTGACTGAAAGTCTTCACCCCAGAATTTTTACCCCATTAGTCTTAAATTCAGCAGTGAAGAAAGAATAAAAGATACTGTAAAAAATAGAAGATTTTTTCATTACACAGATGCCAGACAGTTAAACATAAAGATTCACCTAGAACTGACTGAGAGAAGAGAGCAGCAATGGATTTTAATTACATTCCCTGTCTCAGTGAAATCAACCAGGTTGAAATCTCACAATAAAATACTCATTTTAGGTTTTGATTCCGCATTGCTAGTTATTATTTTCTAAAGTAAGAGATCTTTATTTAAACTTTTAAGTTATAACATAAAATGATGTTCCACTAAATAAAGCCTTTAAATTAATCGACAACTTACTTTTTATCAACAACAAGGCTACAAAATAAATCATTTAACTTGCATTCAGTCAGGACTTTATTCCTTTTTATTTTGTTAGAAAATGCTGAATGTTATTTCTTTTTCAACAGGTGATTCATCTATTACTTTTTTTTCAATCTGCTTTTGGATGGAAATCAACCGGTAAATAAAAATACATCAAGTGATATTAAAGTTGAAGAAAGTATCTTTTATATTTTAAATTAACCAGTGTATTAAAAACATGAAATTTTATCCTCAATTGATCTGGGCAGATTCTTCTTTTCCCCTGTGGTCCTCAAAATTGTGGAAATAATACATTATTCACAACTTGCTTTTATTCGCAGATTAACAAACAAACACAAGTTTTTCTGTCTTTCCAATTCCCAAGAATTCTCTCAGCTTTCAGTAATCTAGTCACTGAAAGAAACTAAACTGAAAATATGGAAATATTTTGCATGACAGGAAGACGTCAACTACTAAATTAGCATTTCAGTCTGAAAATACTGCATTAGCGTTGGTTAGCCCACAAATCCCAAAGGTTCAGTGGTATGACATGTTTAATTTTTATTTTTTAAATATTATTTTTAAGTAATTTATTCTAATACTTTTTTAACTAATTAATCCTAGTTCAGCATAATGTTATGGTTAATCAAAATTAAAGTTTGATTTATACACAAATTATTATTAATTCTATTTCATCTTGACTATGAACATGATCTCCTATTTAAGATTTTAAGGTTTTGAGTGAGTTTGCATATAAAACTACATAATACTCTGTCCAAAATGTAGTCTGAGAACAGAAAAAACCCACCTGGGTACACAGTGCTTTTCACATTTCAGACAACGGAAGTAAAATGAAAAACAATGGAAGATTAAGGAATTTTAGAATTGCACATTCAACAAAACATTTCCATTTTCTTTAGCAAAAAGAACCACCTAAGGGCCCTAAAATTCTAAATCATTCAAAACAGAATGGCCAGATGTTTTTCAAAGGCACCTGAAATACCTGATGAAGCTTCTTTTTCTCAATTTAAGACAAAGCTTTTGTATACCGTCTCTATTTGCCACGATGACTATGACACCAAAAGGATGAAAAGGTGTACATCAAAGATGATAAAGTACCTCCTGAATTTTGTATTATTTGAAATTTTTGTCTTTCTAAATGAGTACAATTCAAAATTCAAAGTTCTGCTATGTTCAGACTTTAGTGATGCCAACAATAATTGTCTAGGAAATTTAGCACAGGCATTATCATAGTGATTTAGGTTGGGAATGCATCTGGTGCTCTCAACGACCCGGCGAAGGCGTCAGAGAAGGACCCGGACCAGCCTTACAGGAGGTTCCTGTGGGCCAAAACCAACGATGTTCTGCAATGACCACGATTCCGTGGCCTCTCCGGGCACCACTGGTTCTTACAGGAAAGTGTCACCCCTCACGGTGAGCACTTCTTCCTCACAGCCAGCCAGGACCTCCCTTTGTGTAGCTCACACCCACTGCCCCACGTGCTTTCACTGCACAGCTTAAGAACCCATCTCCATCTCTCAGAGCCCCTTACACAGTGCCAGGCTACTGTCAGAGTCCCTCTCAGGTTTCCCCAGATTACACAAACGCATTTCCTAAGCCTCTCCTCATGTGCTATGTACTCCAAGTTCCCTCCCAGCTTAGCAGCACTCTGCTGAGGCCTCTCCAGTTTGTCAGCCTCTCATGCTGGATTAACACAGCTGGATCCAGGCCACAGGCACGTGGCTGGTCCACGTTCAGCTTAATCCTCACCAGGATCCTCAGGGTCTTTTGTGCAGAGGTACTCCTGGCCAGTCTGTCTGCAACTGGTAGCGCAGGGCTTAGACTTCATTTGTCCTTGTGGAAGTTTGTGAGGTTCCTTCAGCCCACTCTGAGCTTGCTGAGCACTTGTCAGATAGGAGCCCTTCCCTCCAGCTTATTAACTGCTACCTCCTTGGCATCATCCACAAACTCAGCCAGGACACATTCCATCCCGTCGTCAACAAACATGGCACACAGTCTGAATTCCAGTACCAAAACTGTGATGCAACCTAGGCTGCTGCGTGTAAAAATCATTATTCTTCAGTTCAGCAACAGATCCGTGTTCGTAGCTGCAGCGGAACATTACATTGCATCACAAAAGCCTTTTGTCATCGGGTGTAATTTTTCGGATGTACTTTTTACATGATAAATTACTTTCCTGCTGAGAGTTGTTTTTTAATTAGCATTTTCGTAAGTTTGGACCACATTCAACAAACGTTTACTTAACATTTTATTCAACATTAGACAACTGTTTTTTTCCCTTGGCAAAGGCACAAAATTCCAGACAATACTGAGCAGGTTGAGTAGCACAAACAGGGTGCTACAGTGCAGAAACATAAAATGGGATAGAAGTGATAAAGCCTAGCACAATGTTAATGTTACCATGTCTGTAGCATGTAGAAATGCTAATGCTTCTGCTATGAATGCAAGATACTCAGGAAATCCATTCTTATGCTGTTTCACACAACATGCTACAGATTTATTAAAAAAGACAACTACAATGAAAGAGTTCTGAGTTACATATACTGACAAATCTAATTGAAAAACTGTCTCATACCATGAACTGAATTTAAGGAAGATTGTGGTTTTTGAAGAACAGACAGCTAACTGTAATGGAAAATAAACAAAGCTGAAGACTTCCGCAGAACAGCAACTCAACAGCTGGCATCAGTGTTTTTCCTGAAAAGGTTACATACAATCATTAGCCCATCCTCACTCATGGTGTAAAATCACCTCTGCATTCCTTTAGCATCCTTCTTACAATTTTAATCTACAAATAATATTGCATATGTAAAAAAATGAAATGTTTGAAGTTGAATGCTTAGAAGTAGTCAAAAAGCAAACTAAAAAGCAAACAATGTCTGAGTTTATAGGGAAAGAGATAGCAAGGTAAAAAGAATAAAATTTGTTATTTTATATACTTATTTATATGCCTACATCTTTTATGTTTTGTGCAGTTTTGGTCTCCTCTTGAACCCACCACCTCAAAGAATAAAAGAGAATCTCAGAAGACAGAGAAAGACAAAAAAGTGTCAATGAAAATGGTTAAAACACAAATGAGGAGTTTCCATATGAGCAGTAACTTAAGAGACTAAGACCCTTGGACCTGAAAAAAACCTCACAACAGATGGTGGATATAAGCAGGTGAATATAGAACAATTATTCACTGCCAAACCCACTAATAACAGAAATAACTATCAGATTAAATTAGCAGCAGACGTTCAAAACCAGAAGTTTTCAACAGTAAGAGTCAGAAATCTATGTTCTGATTTTATAATACAAACTCCTACTGTAAAGACTGGCTTCTTTGCTAGCATCATTTAAAATGATCCCTATCTAGCAATTTCTTAGCCTAGAGATAACATCAGCCTCCTGTCCTAAGAATATTCTGGGTTTTGTTATCCAACCACAAAAGCAGTGACAAACATTAAAATGGTTTTCTCAAGGAAAATATTTAGTTTTTAATTATATTCCTAATCAACAGAACCAATGACTCTGATCAATGAATTAGCAATCAGTGACAATTGATCAAGAATAGCATTGCCATTTCTGTTTCTCAAACAAATTTTGCATCCAATCCTACGCACACTGAAATAAATGAAAGCATCTACATGGACTTAGAGCAGTCAAAAAGAAATGGATTTCGGGCACAGATTTTCTAAACTAAGTCATAAATTAGAGAAGTTATTTGAGACCTTCTTCCCCTATCATGACAATAATATTATGTCTGCTTCCTCTCTGTTCAGAATGATCAGAAACTTTGCTTTCCCTACTCTTCTGACAACTGAAGTATAATCTGCACTAAAAACAAATACTAGTAAGTTCTTTATGTTACCTTGTTCTCAGTCAAGTACTTCTTCAGATAAGTCTTACCGGTGGGAATGAAGAAATGCAGTAAATATAACTAGCAATAGAAACATCCAGTATAAATGGTTCAAATCTGACCTAAAACCTGTAATTTTTTTTTACTAAAAATAGAAAGAAAACCAGCTGCTACAAAAGGAACTTCACTGAAAATGACAAAAAGATTAAATACACATTGCCAAGCAATGTACACTGCTACCAAATGTTAGGGAAATTAAAAGGAAGATATCAATAACAAAAACTGACAGCAAAAGTAGAAGGATGAAAGATTAGTGTGACTTTAAGCAAATTCCTACAGTTTTTAGTTAATACCACTAACTACTACTCTAGAGCAAGGCTTCACAACAGAAATTAAGCTGAGAAATATTTCTTTTTTTAAAATAACACTGTAATCAGTGGAAAAAAATACATCAGTAACTGGATTTCTCATATTTCAGATAATGCAGTAAGTTTTTGATACAAAGGAAAATTACTACAAATAATTTGTATTTCAAAATGATCCAGTTAGTAAGAAACTGCTTATTTCAGCATACAGAACAAAAACACCTGTAAGATGTGTCAGTCACACTGAATTTACCCCTTTCCATATCAGAGATTATTCTCCTCTGCAGAAAGGGACTTACTAGTTCATGAACTCAACACTCATTTGCTGTCTTATAATTAACTTTCAAAACCTCCCTAAAGTTTCCCCTTCTTACTCTACAGACAGATTTACACAAAAAAATCAGAAAACGTCTCCCATCTCCAAGAGTTAAATGCACAAAAATTAGGAGGTGCAAGGATTAATTACTGACTTGAAATCCACTTCAACTTTTACAGCAACACAGGCCCTTGGCCTTATGCAGGTTCAAAACCTGACAATATTCAGGAAAAGTCTGAGAGTATCAGCTGTGGATCCCTTGCATCATTCACTACAAAAGCTGGAGGAAGTGAATTGAATTAGGTTGAAGAGAAAATATGACCTAATGGTTAAAAGAGTTGAAAGTTCTCTAGAAGACAGCAAAGCTCTTTCTTCTCTTAGAGATTCCCTGGATTTTGATGGTAATATAAGACAACATTTAAAATCAGGTAGTGATTGCTTTCCTGCATTCACATCTTGACTGCCAAGATTTCCAATTTGCAAAAGTGCTAAGCATTAAAAATTTAGAGAATTCAAGAAAAATTTCACTCTGAACACATCAATTGTTCTTATCTTAAGTATGATAGCTTCATCTCAGCCCACAGAGAACTTGTCAAAAAGAAGTTTGTAAAGCATTAGAGGTTAGATGGGATTTTTTAAAGAAAGTAGCCCCCTCTATTATCTAAAAGGTGATAGAGACCTACCAGCTTTCTTTATTTCAATAGATACAACACTACAGAGATGATGGTGTAAGACAAATCCAATCAGGAAATTGGTTATTTTGCATATGGCACAAAGTTTCACTGTCATCAGCAAATAATGCAGGGAATCATCCCTACAATACCAGGCAACACTCACTGAACAGTTTCCACTACTGACAGTGAATGAGCATAAGACAGCATTAAACCAATTCTGTGTGGCTGATCCAGTATGATACCTTGGCATGTGATCCACCACACATTTGACAAATTTGTTGGAAAGTGGGCCTAAGTACAAAATATGTCTTCTTATATTTAGGCTTTATTTAATACTGATGCTGCTGCTCAACCCCTGCCCCTACCCAGCTTGGATTCAGAGGCACTACTGTCAATTCAGGTCAGCACTAACCTGAGGATCTCCATGTCACCTTACACCCTTCTAGTACACACTGCAGTGACACCTGAATATCCCAGGTAACTAGAAGTCAAGATAAAACTGTTTCCCAGGCCAGATTCAACCTACAAGCCACATATGATACTCCTCTCTAAGCAGCACATTGCTCTGTTGTTTTCTTTTCTAGTTTCTGAAAATCTTCAACTAGGCATAGTTTTCATGTGACCTATATGAAGCACTGTTCTAAATACTCTCTCCTTCTGCATCCATAAACAAAAGTAGGTTCATTCCAAATTTTTGTCTTTGCTTCCCAAGGAAATGAGGGTTATATAATTAAACAGTTCATTTCCTGCCTCATCTTTCTATTGTTTACAAATTTGCTGGCTAATTTAAGACAAAATTAACAGGAAGTTTTAAGAACTAATACTTTTAGCATTCAATGCTTCATAAAAATCAGCAGTCAAATACAACACAAACATAGACTTCACCAAACACAAGGACAGCCCACCAGCCAATAAATCCCTGCACAGCACACACAGGTGCAGCTGCCTGCTCCAAACCAAACAGCTGGCAGATGGGGAAAGAGAAGGGGAGAATCCTCACAGAAACATCAGAGAGATCAGGACACTTCACAGACACTCAGGAACAAAATGATCAAAAACGTAGCTACTTGGCAAGGACCTTGACCTCTGCATCAGGAAGGAGATGTGTTAAACTGATAGGATCACAGGGGGAAAATATAGGAAGCCATGTTCATTAGTCTCATTACTCTAGCAATAACTTATTAGATGACAACACCACATTGCAACTTTCTTCTCTACTAGATTCCTTTGATCTATACAGCTCATTATTCTCTTTAATACTACTTCTTATTTCTTAGCACTAAACTCCTCACAATGGAAATCATATGAAAGAGTATAAATTCAAAAAGACTGAACTCAGTCTGCAAAGGTTGATCTCCAGATGTATCCCCCTCCTTGAGAAATGTAAACTTGTATAGCCTGTGCTATGTTAGAGTATGTTCAAGTGCAGCCCAAAAATCTGGTAAAAGTAGATTCACAAGGATATACAAGACATTCAATTCTGCCTTAAGTTATAAAACATTCCACCTGCGATCTCTAACATTTATTTACTCTCCTCCATGCAATGCACTGTGGTTTCCACTGCTAGCTCCTCACCCAGACCTCAAGTCAACAGACTGCTCTTAAGGCAGGTGCCAAAGCTTTGCTATTGCTCAAAAGAGGAAAAGCAGCATAGAGAAATCAAGTTAATGCTGCCATGAGGAACGCTACCACAGCAATGCTGAAGGACTCTCAGAAGTCACTCCTCAACTTTCTTTCCCAATCCCAGCAAACTGTCACAAGACCCCAGGCCTGGGCAGTGGTAGGTGACAGGATTTTAATCTCAGTCTGCCTACTAGTCTGGTTTTACTACTCTTTCAGTTTGGCCTTACTCTCTACCATATTTGATACCTCCCTGTTCTGATACTTTCCGTATTAATCTTTCCCTGTGAAAATGTAGAAATATTAAGCAATTAATAATCTTGCATCATAAAACAGAGCTCCTAGTAAATACTTTGTTTTGGAAGATAACTATACAGAAATAAGAACTGCAAATACAATTCTTTAATCTCATTTGAGCCAAAACTTTTCCAATTGAATCGTCCTCTGTTGTCTCCTCAAAAATCTGAGATTGCCTGACCAATGCAAACTGCAACCTCATGTCTTTATAAAGAAATAGAAAATGAACATGTTTTAACATGACAGGAACTTTCTAAAGGAAAAGATGTAATAGTTGCTGCAAGCACTACATTAGGGCTTTGAACTTGGTCACACAAAGAACACTTGTGTTTTAAATGTCTGTCAGTGATCGCAACAAAGCTTTGACACTGACCGAAAGGGCCACTAGTCATGGCCAGTGGCACCCTGGTTCTCTACAACACTTGCTGCAAATAGCCTGACTTTTACAAAAACTTTGGGGTTTAGTGTTAGAACCACTGTAAGCTGCTATGCTGACAAAGTGACACTGGAAGTGGTACTTACAGATTTTTAAGAACAGCCAAAAGCAGCTAACATATTCTATATTAATTTGAGCTCTTTTAATTTTGTGCACTCTTCACATCTGTGTCCTGCTTTGAAGGAGTGTTGGACTATTTTATATCTATTTTTCAAAGAGAAGTTTTCAATCTTGCTTATTTTCTGTGTTTCTACCAAAAAAAAATTAAAAAAAAAATACAGCCAAACGTAGTGTCGTTAAAATTGAGCAAAGTATTTTCTCTGTTTACTTATTTACAAATTTCCTTGGACACAATGCAAATTCTGTATTTTGACAGTTTAGGCTAGAAATCCCATAGTTTGATACTACCTTCAAGAGCTAATATTCAACCCAAACAAACTCATATTTTTAAACACTGCTGGTCAGAACACAGTACTGTCAAGGCAAGGTACTGTTACACACATGAGGGAAAGACCATCAAGGTAAGGAATAAATATTGTAACACCTACTAACAACTCTACAGCATCAGCTAGTCAGCTGAAAACAAAGAGGAGAATGCATGCCTGCTACAGGCTACAGTAGAAAAATACATTGCATTTGTTGTCTTCACGAAGAGTACTAAATCAAAACCTAGCTGACTATTTTCACTATTGGAATTTAATCCCACCTCACATTTTACTGTAAACTATGCAGCCAATTTTCTCAAAAGCTTAAGTCCCATTTTGGATATTTCATATAAGCATCTACAAGACAGTCGGGCTATTTCTGAAGTCTGGCCATAATGAGATGTGTTGCATTCTTTTCAAAGGCGATATTGCTTTATTCAACCATGACTATTTGCTTTAACTTTTAAAAAGTAATACCCTAAATACTCTGAAATATTACACATGAATTTCACATATTGTGAATATTTTCAGATCTAACAGATCCTCACAGATTTCTGGGATAATGCTGCCTAAAATGAAAACAGAGACAGATTTCAAAGGATAATTTTTTTCTTTCTGAGCCTGAGTTATGTAAAAAGTCCAGACCCAGCAGAATTTTTTTGCTATCTTCTAGATAATATTAACAGGAGTTTTCAGCAGAAAAGAACCTAGCCAACATAAAGCTGGCCGGCTCAGACTCCTGGTGTGCAGAGCTTCCAAGACAGGGTGAACACGCAGCTTTGCTTGAGCAGTGCAACTTCTCCTTACAGAGGCCTGAATTACTAATCCAGGGAAACTGACAGCAGAGAAGCATCCCACATGCGAAACAAACCAGAACAGTTTGTTTCCCACACACACACACTGTTTTCCTAGGTCCTTTAAGTTATAAGAACAAATGCTCTCAGAAAGAAACACCTCGGCCGAGGAAGCTGAATACCTTAGGTCTTTGTCTGGCTGAAAATAAAGTTCTGGGGGTCTTTTTTTTAAAGGATTTTTACCGAGGTGTAAAATTACTCTCCGAATCGAGAGGAGAGGTTTCAAAGCAAAGCTCGGAAGCCCTGCCTTTGAAGACGATAATCTCCAAACAAACCCAACAAGTGTCTAGTATACATCTCTCTCCTTTGTTGTTGTTGTTGTTTCTAAGTGATGACTAGAAAGATCTGCGGACACCAGCTCCAGTGCAGCCTGTTAGCTCCCAGCAACCGGCGGAGAGTAGGGAGCATCCCTCGCCGGAGGACTCAGTTTTCAGAGACTCTGGGGCCAGGAGAGTGACAACGAGTTTTAGAGCAGTTGGCAAAGTCCCTGCGGGGAGGGTGGACAGGGCTGCGCACCTCCGGCACCGACGTTCTCGGCCCGGGTGCGGGTGGCCCCGGCGGTCCGGGACCCGGCGGCGGGCAGGGGCGGCAGAGCCCGGCCCGGGGGGCTGCGCCGCCCGCCCCCGCCTCCCCGCCGGAGCCAGGGCGGCTCACGGCACAGAGGGATGGATGGCTCCGTCCTCCTCGGGTCCCCTCCGCGGCGCCCACGGGCGCACGCCCGGCATCCCCGGGGCAGACGGCGGCGGAGGAGGAGGAGGAGGAAGGATGCCGGCCACCGTGTCAGGGATTTATTTACCCCGCCCGGCTCCTGGGCACGGAGACGGGAGGAGGGAGCACCACACTCACCTCTCCTCCATCATCAAAGAGCCCTTGCACCGTAGCCCCCGCAGCCGGGCCGAGGGGACGGAGAACAGAGGAGGCGTCCCCCCGCCGCCCTCCTCGGCTGGGGTCCCGCTCGGCTTCGGTGCGCCCCCACCTCCCGCCGCGGTGGGAGCCCTCCCTCCCCCCGGAGCCGCCCCTCTCCCCGTGCCCGGGGGAGGAGAGGGAGAGGAGGGGGCTGGGGGAGGGGAGCGGTTCGGGGCGAGAGAGAGGAGCCCGTTATTGGCCTACTTACCATCAATCGCCATGATCCCCGGCGGGGTGGGCCGTACCAAGCGGAGGGAGCGCACGCAGGAGAGGCGCTG
>WBMZ01003567.1:0-27143 GCA_013400975.1 Atrichornis clamosus | reverse complement strand
TCTAGCAAAACCACGACAACAAGTAATAAGCTATTGCTTAATAAATCCGAGTTCTGAATGAGGTATTATTGTAGTTCAGGATTTAATTGCTCTGTGTATGTGCATGTGTGTGTGTGAACTTCAATATTTGTGTTGTGTGTCAAAGTGTTGCTATAGCACTTTGCAGAGATCCTTTTTTCTGGTATCTGAAATGTCCATAGTATGGTTTTGGCTTGGCCTAATCTTTTTATGGATTAAGTGGCAATATACCACTAAATTATCTATTTTCTCATGTAATCCAAACCAAAAAACAATCTCACATTATCTTAATAGTCAGAATGAACTTCCAGCACCACAAAGTACCACCCAATAGGATGGCTTAAAACACAGAAGAAGACACAAGTGAAATTTCTGTAATGCCTATGTAGTTAACTACATCATACATCCATATATATAAAAAAGCACAACAGAAAACTGTTTGGAATTTTTAAAGTGGGAAATTCTATATTTTGACAAGACATGCCTGATCCCTTACTTCATTGTTGTGTGCCTTCTTTCAGCTATATTTAGATTTACATGATTTTTTTGCATTTAAAATCTAAAGACAATTATCAGAAATGACAATTCTATAAGCTTCCAACAGTCTTCCAGTGTATATGTGTGGTGGGTTTGTGTTTCTTAGTGAATTTTTTTCTTCCTTTTTCCAATCGGTTACCAGGGAGACAACTGGCAGGAGCAAGGTGTAGTCATATGCAAATGCCGGGTGATCAAGACATAAAGGAATGGTTGATCATCCTGGCTGAGTCTTTGATACAGTTTTGAAAAACACAAAAGGAGGTGGGGAGCGGTGTGTGTGTGTGGGGGGGGGTGGCAGTCCCTCCACAGCCAGAAGAAGCCTGTTGGACTCACTGCCTCTTCTCCTGGCTTGGGAGGACATGGTGTGGTGTTCTGGCTGTGGGAGTTCTTGGCTTCCCAGTTTCCCGGGAGTTTCCCTCCCTGCTGTTTTCGCTGGACACCTGCATCATCCGCTGCGGTATCACCGCTAGCAGATTTCCCCCCATCTGAGTGGGGGGCTCCAGAAGGGGCGGGGGCTCCTGTACCTTCTCTCTCCCTCCCTCCGAAGAGGGACCAGCCTCCTGCTTGCCTCAGCTGAAGACTCCAGCTTTTGCTGCTGCCGCCGACGCCGCCAACGAGACCACAACTAGACACGTGAGAAACACAGCAAAACTCAGACCTTTTCCCTCCCCCCCCNAAACTCAGACCTTTTCCTCCCCCTCCCCCCCCCTTTTCCCTGCCTCCATTTCCAGGACAGTCACCCTGTCGTGGCCGCTCCCTGAGAGCGCGCGGGAGCGCCCCCTGCACCCGTGGGGGACTCGTTACAGCCCCTCCGCCGCGCCTGCCTCAACAGCGCCCCCGCCTCTGCAGCCCCCAGTGAGGTACTGCAGCCTCCCTGCCACACCAGTGCCCCCTGCAGTTGTGAGTGAGGTACTGCAGCCTCCCTGCCACACCAGCACCCCCTGCAGCTGTGAGTGAGGTACTGCAGCCTCCCTGCCCCACCAGCGCCCCCTGCAGCTGTGAGTGAGGTACTGCAGCCTCCCTGCCTCACCTGACTCATCAGCGCCCCCTGTCGACTGTGGTTGAAACTACACCACAGGGAAAACCACGTGGCGCGCGAGAAAAGTTTTGTTACTGGTTTATGTTGTTGTTATTGTTATTGTTTGTTCTACTGTGTCATAGATATACTTTTAGTAAAGAACTGTTATTCCTTTTCCCACATTTGTGCTCAGAAAGCCTCATAATTTCCAGAGGTACAGTAATTCTGGGGGAAGGGGTAATTTCTCCTCTCCCAGGAAGGTTCCCACCTTCCTTGGCGGGTATCTGTCTTTTAAACTAAGACAACATGTAATGTCTTTTAAAGAAGAGATGAATTTGTGTTAAGTAGTTTTACAGATGAAGGAAATTCAGGAATTTTAAAAGATGAAACACACATAACATATAGGACATAACTTAATAAACTGTGTAGGACATGGAAAAGTCCACATGCTTGATGTTTTGGGAGTTTTTGTTTTAAAATAAAAATAGTTGATTGTATATAACAAAGTATGAAATTGGTGACAATTTGGAAGGTGAAATGAAAGTCCCCTTATGACCTTAATAGAGGGGAGGGTAGTAAATAAAAACTTAATCATCCATGAAATGCATAGCTAAATTCAGTTCCTGGGAAAGAAAATCATGTCTTTTTCCAAAGTCTTCCCTTTTCAAATACAAGATTTTGGTTACCATCAAACAACTTAAAAATTCCCAATCCCTACAATCTTAATATTTATGTGTGTGTGCTTAATATCTATATTGGTTCACAGCCAGCATGTCAAGTAACAAAAGAGCGGCACCATGGACATGAAACTGGCAAGAATCACAAGGGTTTGAAGTTACTAGGTTTTGATTTGTAGTACTATGAAATATGAATTTGTTTTAAGGCTTATGATATTTTCAACATTTTTGAAAAATATTGCTCTACTAGGTCCTATACCATAAGTAACCATAAGTCCTTTGATTACTAATAAAGTGTGTGTGTAAGCATGTGCTTTTTAAAGCACTTATCAGTAATTTGTGACAATTAGTAAGGAATGCATGATAGGTAGGGAATTGATGGTTCAATTTTTCCGTCTTATCTGACCTGTTGTATCATAAAAATCATAGATTTTCTGTTATATAAGAAGCAGTGGTTTGCCTTGCAAAATTATCAGAAAATCCTTGCAGTAGAACTACTCATATATAAACAGAAACCTTAAATTAGAAAATTCCACAGTGCTTCTTTTCTGACTAGATTCAAATATAACCTGAAGTGACACAATGATCAATCCTGCAAGTTCTTATTTAGTTGGTTACTTTGTCACCCAGTGGAAGCCACACTTCTCTATTACACACCTTCATATTTTGAACTACCAACGAGGGGACTTTTACAGCTAAGAAATAGGCCAACAGAAGCCAGAACACAGGGTAGATAAGCTAACAAACTTAGATGATTAAGTAACATCACAGAGATGGTTATGATCAAGTATTGCCATTCCAGATTTGCTGCCATTCTGGGGACATACCTATCAGAGGTGTATGATTTGAAGGTATGCACAGGTTAACCACAGGCTAGGCCATGGTCTCATGCATATAAGAGGTTTATTCTCAAAGCTAGACAGGTACACAGCGAAGTTTCCTGTGTTGGTGTAGAAGAGGGGAGCCCCACCCCTCAGGCCCTTCAGCCCTATATCCCAGAGAGCTGGGCATGCACACTTGGATGTCTTCTTCCTCTTCTCTAATGGGAATGGTATTTGTTTACATACAACCCTCTTGGGAACAGGAGGCCGTGAGGTTTTTCACTGTGTCTATTTGTCACAATTCCTCCATTGCAAAGTGGGGTCTTTGAGCCAGAAACAACCTTATCCTAATCCTCCTCAGTTAAGTCTTCTGGTGAGATTCACATGGTCCCTAACAAGGGGTGTTTACCTTCATCAAACAAATGTACAGAGACACCATAATTTAGAGAGCGCAAGTTGCCCAAGCAGTCTTTCAAAAAGTAAAAATACAGTAGGTTATGTCAGTTGTTTCCCTTACAAGGCAGTCACTGATAAATGGTGGAGTATCCCTTCCCTCTGATAACTCCCTTTCACTGTGCTAGATACTTTATGACATTTCTAAGCTCACCACATATGAGAACTGAATGGTTCTCCCAGACAGTGTTTAGTGGAGTACATGTTTTCTGGTATCTGACCTGCTTAGAGAATCTTGTCCTGTGTCACCTGCACCTTTGAGACCCAAGCTTAAGTACTCTTCACTGAGACCTGTTGCATTACAAAAACAGTAACTTTTCCAAACAACTCTCAGAGCTTTCAGGTGAAAAACTTGGGATATAATTCCACTCATATTGCTATTGAGAGTGTTCATCAGTAGTTACAATATTTGATCCAGTAAAGATCTGGAAAAAGATAAAGAAAGTGTCAAATATATTTCGTATTGAACCACTTGGACTTCACTTTAGTAGAAAGTATTGGTCCTTTAAACTATATCATTAAATACACTCTTCTAAATAAATAATAAAAAACTGCTTCACAGGCTTATAAGAATCTCCAAACATACGAGTGACGTTCAGAGTTTATAGTCACTGAAATCAATTATAACATGTCTAGTTGATTGTGAAAGTGATAATTAACATGGTCCCACTTAATTAATAGTATCATGTAATTAAAATGACATGATATGCAAATACTCTGAGTAGAAATTTCATGCCTAATCTGCAGGCTTTTAATTATTTGATAGAACCTATTCTTAGCAGTAGAATATGAAATAAAGCAAAGAATATGGTGGGTTTATTAGCAAGTGCTGATTGCAGGAAAACATGTACTCCCATGGTGTGTTAGTTTACAAACACAGTGTGTTACTCCACAAGCTGCTTTCTACATTCAGGATCTTTGAATGTAGCCTGCAGTAACTTTACTAACCATATATTATGAAAGTCATGGGTAAGAGCAGAGAGGGGAGCGGTATCTTATCCCCAGTACAACAATGTCAACAGTTCACAAGATTTTGTGAAGGTAGCAGAATTTTAAAAATTCTTTATTATAAACCAGTAATTTCAGCAAAACCTTTGAATACCTTTAAAATAATATGTTTTACCTGGGAAAGAAGGGTTCACACATGGATATCTTAATTCTGTGGCCTAGGCTTTACAGGCATAATGTTGTGGCCATGGCAAAGGAATGCAGCTAATTTGAAAATGGGCAAGTGGTCTGTGGCAAGAAGGTGATCATTTTTTATCACTGTACTAAACATAAATGAAGGGCATTAAAGAATATCCAAAAAGCCCCCACCATAGTAAACAGAGTTGGGCCTTCTGATAATCTTGTTAGTTATAGTAATAAGTGGTTATTAAAAAGAAAATACATTATTTAAATGAGAGTAAAGACATTCATTTCCTCAACTAGGGAACATGAGAATTTGAACTTTTTTACTGAAGTACTGTAAGTTTGTAAATGGCATAACAAAATTTAAAATTTTAAGATCATGTTCTGCTGTTACATCAAGAGATATTGTGACTTTATGCAATATAATTTAATGAATATTATTTTTCTAAATCCCTTTTTCAATAGCCAGTTTCAAAATCAGCAACATTTGTGGACTGCAGTCAGATCTGCAGTCAGTGCACACCACAGACATAAAATTATTGTTAAAGAAGAACTCATCAGGAAAAAGTAATTTATACTTTTAATCAACTCACAAAGACTAATATATTTGCTATAATTTTTTTTTCTTATGGTATTCTCATCAGATCATTTTATTGCTTTCAAAAATACAGGTAGCATCTGTTTTATGTAGTGTAATAAGGATATTTTTATAGGTTTCAGCAGCTTTTTACGCTTGCCATGATTTAATTCAATGTTGTGATCAACCTTTGTTCCTATATGCTGTGATGTCACCCTGCATGCTGCACATTTCCTTTTTATTTACTTAACACTATCAGGAACCAGATATGAGTCTTTTCAGTTTCAAAGTACAATCCGAGCAGTCCCACAGGATATGGGGCTTTCTGCTGTCTGCAGTGTCAGATTATGTCAAGCCTGAAATTGATTTGTCAGAGGGGTCACCAGTGATATAAGATGGTTTTAATTTCACTCCAGAGTTTAGGCACTATTTTCTGAGGGTAATTAAGTAAAACCTGTAATTTCAACAAGGCATTTAAAGGTTGAATTAGGTATTGCTTGTGTTGTAACACACAAACTGACTTGGCCATTATTATTGTTTCAACTACTCATGACATGAAAAGTAAAGAGGAAAACTGTACTCCCACTTCTTCATTAATGTATACAATTTTAAAAGCTGTTCCCCTCATATTTCCTTTCAATCTGCAGAAAGCATGGTCATAAACAATTTTGCTTAGAAAAGTGGAACTAAATTGCAGTGAGTTTATTAAACAGTATTCATATTACACCTGTTTGCAATTCAAAACTGTCTCATGTTTTGACACTATCTCAGTTGCAGTCTAGAGAATTGCCAGTTAAAAATGATCAAATTAGTAAAGACATGGACTTCCAGACTTCCATTCTTTTTTAACATTAATTTTATATATTTTATCAAAAGGACTCCAAATTCTAATAACTGTCATGATTTTCTTACTTTTTTTTCCTCATAGTCAGCTAAATTAGCAATAACAATAGTAGCCATAATTGACTTGATTACTTTAGTGCTAGCAAAGGTACCATGTCATGTTTAATCCCTAAGGGATGGCAGGAATGTTTTAGACTAGAATCTAAGCTAACACTATTAATAACAGCTGTCTTGCTCTCAAGAGTTACTTCTTGCATGGTGTGTGGTAAGCAGAGACAGACTTCTTGTTACGTTGTTTTATTCTGCCACTGTTTTAAAAAGTCTTCTATTTTTTACCTGTTTCTTCTAAAGAAGATAATGCACTTCATAGCAAGTTATCAAAAGCTTCTCATACAGTGTTGTATGTACATAATGTGAAAGAGGCCTTTCTACAGAACAGATGATGACCGGTCCTAATTTCAAGCAGGGAGTTTTGTGCACTTAAACGGCAAAAGACATGAATCCAAACTGTAAAAAGTAGCACACTTGAAATTAAAGTTGTTTTAGGCAGTTTTTAATCTCTTCCTGTTTGTTGTCATAGAAACTTTTTAAAGTAGAGTTAAAGCTCTAAACATTTGTACTCAGAGTATCTGAGTATGAGTAGTTGAAACCAGATGTATCTCTGTTCTCTTTCCAGTTGTATGCCTCATGGGATCCCATATGGAATATGAAACGTGCTTCCTCATATTTAACCACAGATTCAAACATAATTGTCATCCTTTCGAGAGGTGGTCAAGAAATAAGGGCACATACACAATTTATAACATGCATTTATTTTTTTATGGATTGTGCTATTATGCACTACTTTTTTAAGGATTGTGAATGCCAGGAAGCTGTGGTTACCTTTGAAAATTCTGATGTGCTTTGAGAGGGAAAAATTTGAATTGAGACTGGATCGAGCTAGGAAATGATGGTAAACATGAAGTTATTTGCAAATATGCAATGTAGCATTTGAGGTTTTGCGTGATCCAATATATGCTATACAAATAGCTATCCTGTGTCTCCTATTGTGGGTCAGTGGAAAATAAACTACAGCCTCCTAGTTTGCAATAAGTCACAAGATTCTGGTGGCATAATTTCTCAAGTTCACAGCAGAGGATGACTTGAACAGTGACCTATTTTTATGCTTCTAGTGGGATTTTCCAGCGGCTTGCACATCCCATTTTACTAGTCTTTGAAGTCAGAAAGAACACTAAATAAGGGCAGCAACAGATAATATCAGTTTATCTCTTATAAGAGACTCCTCCTCTGATATGGAGAAGCTTATATCCAGAGCCAGTAAGTTGAATTAAAACGTTGAGAAGATGGTATAATTTTAAATGTGATTTGTTCAGTGATATTCAGTAAAACAGTGATTGGAAAAGATACTGTGGTCTTAATAGAGTACAAGCTGTGGGTGAAAAATTCAAACAGATGGCTATATTGCTGTTTGACAACAGAAAAAAGAAAGACCTTTCTAGATATTTAGTATAAAATGTAACTGTTTAAATGGAATAAATTTCTATGTTTAATACAGCTGATAAAACATCATTGGATTCCTGTTGAAGGTTCTCTTTGAGAAAGATATCAGAAGACCAAATTATGAAATTTTTTGTGTTTATTTTTAATGTTTCTTTCAGAAACATTCAATTCTCCACAGAAAGCAATTTTTTCAAAAATGTTCATTTTTGATGGAAACTCTTCTGACACAATAATCTAATAGTTAAATTGCAAGTACTAAGTGTCTGAGCAGCATAGGTGTATCCAGATGGTTAAACATTCAGCATATTGGACGCTGGTGACATTTTGATGCTTTTGGCAAATATAATGAGGATAACAGAATAAAACAAAAAAAATGCATTAGAACTATTTTTTTTTATTAAATCATTTCTTGCTTTGATTTGCAAGAGTGGGTTAGAGTATTTTGGATTCTTTTTAAAACAAAACTTCTGCTTAAAGACTTTTCATTTTTAGGTCATAAATCAACTTTTTTTATATTAGTACCCACCCTAAAGTAAAAGACTACAAAAAAGCATATATGCATTGCAGAGTTTTTTCAAGATGTACTGCATCAGAAAGCAATGGAAATAGCAATAAGTATGGATGTACAGGGTATTGAGGATCCAAGATCATCTCAATACATGCTTGAAGACTGCAATTTCACCCCAGCTCAGGTCAAACTCCTTGGACTGGACAGTTGTGGGGGGCATTTTTAGCTTAAGTTCCCCTACAAAGAGCCCAGCGCATTCAGTCTGAGTCCATGCTCCAATTGTAACCCAAATACTCTAAGCAGGGAGGATGTGTATACTTACTTCAATAGTATCTTCATTTCCATATTAAGCTGCAACTGATATGGGGTAGAGCTAGTATTTGAATTCTGTTTATTGCTGTAATATGAACCTCGTATCTATAAATTGTATTTATTTTCAGATATCAATGTTTCTGCTTAACAAAGATATTTTGCATAGTCTTTGTTATTTACATATTCAATGAATCATTTATAATGTGCCCTTTATTCTGGCATATGGGTTTATCACCACAAACCCAAATATTAATATTTAATTGCCCATATTGGGGAGCTGAACTAATTATTTCCCCTATTATCTAGAGGAAAGTGCTTAGGAAAATATAAGCAATGAAGCATGACAGAAAAATGACATGTGTTGCATTTTCTGAGTGCATTTCAGGGAGAACCTGTGTTCAAATTATTTTATTTTTACATATTGTTATTTTTTTGTGTATTGCATAAATATATATTAACTGGATGCTAAAAGAAACACTTTGCATAAATGGAAGGAAGTTTCAAAAGCCATCATGTTGTACTGAACTCCCTTCTGCTGAGAAATTATTCTGTTACAGGTGAATTCTACTGACAAGACTGTGCCGAATTCATTGTGCAACAAGGTACCTCGCATTGAAGGGTCAGGTTGGCTGTCTGCTGTCCTGTATTCTTTCCACATCTGGTTATTTATCTCCAGTCTGTGTTTCATAAAGACTGCCCAAGTGAGCAGAAATAGTTACTCTTACATTTCTAATCCACAAGGTACTAAGAAAATACTAGAGACAGAAAAGACCAGAGTTGTTACTGTCTGTTTTAACAACTCAAATTTTAAAATCTTTTCCTATGAGATAATTTGATGGAAATTAGTCATCTCTCACTGTTTTGTAAGCTTTCCTCTGCTTTTTGAAATAGGGACAAGGAGGTATGAATTGGAAATGAAACCTCATTTGTAAATCTGCCTAATTTCATATGTTTAAATTAGATAATTCATTTTAGCATAAATGCATGAGTGGTTTTAAACTTCGTGTATGATATACATGGGATATGGAAAAAATTTCAGTTTCTGCTGCCATTTGGTATGATGAAGATTAGCACATACAGTATATAAAATCCAAATCCCTCTCTGGGAGATCCTTATTTGAATTGTAGATAAGAAATTTTGGAAAGTATAATTAGCTTTGCTTGATACCTTTTTCTCATAATTTTGTGAAGAAATATGACCCACAAACAAGGAAGGGGAAAAGGACACTTTCTCTTGTCTGCTAAGCAGCTAGGAAGCACTGCACTGTCATGTTCTGTCCTTCATACTGCAGCTCTCATTCAGCGAATCCCAAGTGGGTTCTGAGTTTGGAGTGTCTTAACAGACTGAGCAATAAAAAGCAGAAATAATATAACACCCTCTCAGTAGCTGACAATAGTGCTCCAGGAACACATTCTAGAAAAATAGAGTTCTAAACATGTAGGTGTTTTCTCCAATTTGAAAAGGAATCAGAATGTATCTTTCTGCGTTTGTCCCCTAATTCTAGTCATTCATGATTCCTTGTCTCATTTGTGTTTGCCTTGCAAGGGTTACAAAAAATTTAGTAAGAGGATTAAAAGAGATTGCATGGAAAATTTAGAAATCTTCTCAATAGTTGTCTGAACTAGAAATAAATAAAAGGAAAAATTTGCATAAGACAGATATGTGAATTCTAACTGCTGGTGACAAGGATTAATTTGTATGATTAAACCAGCATTAATTTCATTTTAATCATTAAAATAATATTAACTTTGGGGTTTTAATGTTAAATTATAGAAGTTTGATTTTATTTCCACATAGCCCTCCTTTCCACACACTGATGCTAAAATAATGAAAGTTGGGATCAATAAGCAGGATCACACCTATCAGAAGAAAGTAAGAGAAAGAGAAATGTATCACCTCATATTCCCTGTGCAGTTTTTTGGTTTTATTAATTTATTTTCATTCAACAGATGTTCTACATTTTTTCCACAGTGTCTGTTACTTCTCATTTGCTAAAAGAAAATGAGGTACTAAGAAAAAGAAAAATTAAAAAAAAAAATCCTTAGAATCCATTCTATCATTTTATTTCTCCACTTATAATGCTTAGCTCTTAGGAGCTAACCTCTGAAGTAAATGCTCACAATTGTTTGTGTATGCCAAAATTTCAGAACGATTTTGGCATATTTGGGCTCTTTCGAATGACTTACAATTTTGTTTTCATACACTTACCTTCGCAGGTTGGATAACTTTGAAGTGATCCTTGAATTGTGTTTAAATTATAAACTTTAGATGCTGTAAATCTACATTCAAATCTAAAGCAGTCTTAAAGATAGCAGCTGGCAAGAAGGTAATTTCACTTTGTGGCTTGCCAAGAAATCTGGGCAGCAGCATACTCTAAGGGATGGAACTGCTGCTGCTGTAACAACACAGGCACATTGGCTCTCATCTTGTTGATTAGTTTAGTTGGCTGAGTTCATGCTTCTTTGTCTGTATCTTTCAGTATTTAGTTGACAGACTCTTTGTCAGTGTATTTTCTCTGGAAGACTAGTTAAAAATGTATCACTTCACAGGTTTGAGCGAAGAGTCTTTTCCCTACTAACATGTAAAAACTGTATTAGATTAGTGTTAATACAAAATTGTGAAAAGTCAGGGTGAAAGGCAGAACTCTAACTTGCCCCTTTTGTCCAAGTACTTTAATTGTTTTTCCCTTTTGTCTCTTACTCATATATTCCTAGTCCCCTTTCTCAAGTTATATGACTTTTTCAAAATACCTTATAGGTTTTGCAGAAACAGGCTTTCAGAAAACCATTTAAGCTCACATCTTTAATTTCCTTTAGCATTTTCAAAAGCTCTCTGAAGATGAGAAGTGAGATTTATAAGCCAGTTGGCTTTTCATCTAAAGCTGCTTTTTTAATTCTGGCCTTCTTTTCCCTGTTGCCTTATCTTCTTCCTTTTCTCCTTCCCTATGCTCTGATAAGACCCTGTAGTTCAACCTTTCCCTCCCGTCTCCTATGTATTAAAGTGTTTTTATTTGGTTGGTTTCTGGTGTTGAACTCCTGGATCTTACTGTACTGAAATGAAATGAAAGTTTAACAGAGCATGAAGAAACTCAGAGTTTGCACCAGGAAAACAAACACATTGTGACTCTAAGGCGGCAGTAAGAAAGTGGACAGCTTTTTCAGAAAACCAGAGTGTGCAGGTGGAGAGAACATATTTAGCTCCCCTGAAGCACTACACTGAGGCAGAGGTTGGTGCAATCTAGCAGTAGTTGTGCATGATGCACAGCATTTTCATAGGATCCATTCAAGTCAGACTTATTGAATTCCTTAAACTCTCCAGAGGTGGTAAAGTAGTGAGGTACTTATCCATTCAAGAACATCTAATTTGCTATGCTGGTGTGGTTTTGTTGCACGTTCAGTACCATCTATTTTAAATGTATTGAGCTATCAATTTAAACTTGTTATTGTCACTGAGGCTTGAAAATTTAATAAGCAGTTACCAGAGTCCATTCCTTTGTTTTTAATTTTTATTAAGATATTGTTCAATTTCAGGCCTTAAAGCAATCATGCTCTCCAGATTATTGAATTGAATGAGTCCATAGTAAGACCAGGTCTTAACAGTATTTTTCTTCACTGATTTATCTGGCTGAATGGTACAGTATCTCCTTGTGGAATGAGCAAAACAGAAATGGAACTCTGAAGTGAGACCATAAATATAAAGCACTGCAGTGCCTATCAAATCAATGAGCAGCAGACCACAAGACTCAAGACACTCTTTTTGTTATTGTATTGCTCTGCTTTTTTTCGGTATGTGTAGGGAAAAATACATCCCCTCCTACAGTTTTTAAATACATAAAATGCAATTTTTTATATGGTTTCATATGTCCCTCATTGATCTTGCAAGAGAATATTCAGAGGATCCAGGACTGCATAACTGAATTATTTTGCTTTCCTTTTCCATTTCCTCTCTCAATTTTTTAACAAAGCACTTTCTTTCTCCAGTGTTTTTTTAATTTAATCCTGACTAAAATAAAAAATGTTGTTTAATTTGTTTTCTTTGGTATTATTCATCAAGAAGATCAGCAAAATGTTCCAAAATATAAATGAATTCTATTTTAGATTACTAAAATGTCACTTAGACACACTAAGGCTAATGCTTTAAAAAGGTAATAATGTTCTCAGTCTTGTTATGTGTACTTCCATATTGCTCTAAAAGGCAGTGATTTTCATGGGATTGTCTTCAATATCCATCACAATGGAAGTGCAAAAGGTCAAAGAAAAGCTTCCACAAATAGCAGATAACACTGCAGAGAGACCAGAATTACTATTCTGGAAACCAATCAACCCTCTGAGAATGGAGGGTTTGAAGGACCAAATTCTGAAAATATCAAAAGGTTTCTTTTAATTTTTTTCCTCAGTATTTTGCAAAATCAGATCTTAGATTTTAGCAAGTGAACAAATTCTTCATTTGTTTTCTTGAAAATTGTATCTTAGTATTAAAGTGAGCATAAGAAATAGTTTTTAAGAATTGTGTAACATAATTAATTTGAAATATTCAAAATGTCTTAGAAAGTGTTCAGTAGAATAAAAGTATATTATTTTTAGACACGATACTATTACATTCAGATGGAATTGATACATTTTCCCTCTATATTTCCATTTTACCACAGAAATAAATCTATATACATTTTGACTGGCAATAATGTAAGCATACACCATCTTGGGGACCAGTGATTGTCCTTACTAACTAAAAGTCTCCCTAATATACTAGGAACAGTTCTGCTATCTTGTATAGTCCTAATTTTCTTCTAAGAATATGCTTTTAGATACAATCAGCTTTTGCCTAATTCTTGTGTTTTGTCCTAGAAAAAAATCACCTCTATTCTCAGCTATAAGAAAAGCTCCTAGACACAAACTGTGTAGGCATTACCAATAGGGAGTTTGTGTTTTGATCTGTGTTTTTTGTTTGTTTTGTTGGTGGTGGTGGTGGTTAGTTGTTTTTTTGTTTGATTGTTTTGGTTTGTTGGTGAAATTTTTTTTTTGGGGGGGGGGCAGTCCTGAATACAGAAAGGGACACTTTAAATCACGATAATACACATAATGCCCTGTTTGGAGCATTTATGTATAGTTCTGGTCAAAGTCCTTCCTTTGAAATTATTTTAAAGCCAGGTAACTCTCTGCTTGACTTCCTTCACTTACACTGCTTTCTCCTAACTTTTCCTGGTGAAAAACATGGCAATTCAAGTGTAACTCAAACCAGTGTGCAATATGACAGCAAAATCATCAAGCAGAAGAGTAGTAGAAATGTCAGTACTTTGCTATGACACAGAATAGGACCTATCTCATCTTTATTTTGTATTTATTTCTCCTCTGTTTCCACTGCCCTGAAAACACAATGATCCTGAAAAAGTAAACGACTAAGCTAGGGAAGTTATCATTAGTGGATGCATTCCTAATATAAATAGGTATCCATTTATAAGTAGAAAATAAATTAGAGTTTGCTCTGTTATCTGTATTTATTTTTCAGACAATTTCCTTTTATTTACAGAAATACACAGAAATATACTCTGGGATCAGGTGACTGTGAATTAAATGAGATGTTTTTGTTCTCAGTGAAATGACCAACATCCGCTTGAAAATTTCACTTACGATCCAGAAAAACAGATGCAGACACTCTCTTTAAAGTGGTGACCTTTGTTAAAACAGGAAAATTTCTCAACTACTGCACAAAATGCCTTACATTTCACATGGACTGAAAATGTGGAAATGTAACTATCTGATTAATGTCAACATTTAACTGTCAAATTCTGTGTTTCCTACCCACAGAAAATATTGAAATTTAATATTGAAATTTAAAGTTCTTGGGCAATTGAATCTCAAACTTCTAAAAATTTACCTTAAAATGTAAATCCTTTTTTTTGTTAAAAAACCCCTATAAAATACCATAATTTTAACAAATTAAATTTAATCAATTAAAACAGTAGAAGGGAAAAAGTTTTAATAGAAGAAATATCTTAAATATCAAATGGAGTTTCAGAATAGAAGTAAATACAATACTGTATTTCTCTCATATTTTTTCTAGGTAATTTCTGTAAACCTTTCTCAATGGCAGTTTCCATTTGCAATATTTTCTTTACAACTTGCTCATTTCTATCGTCTCTTTTAAGAAGGAGACTAGAAGAAATATGCAATGGAGATGCGTGAAGAACTTGTCTTCACATTTCCCATTGTCTGTTATCTTTGGTTTGGATTTTCCTGTGGAGTGGGCAGATCAAGGAGAAAGTATGAGAGAGTACAGAAAACCCTAGGGAAAGTAAAGCTTCTGATGTGCAAGTATTACACTCCCTTGAAAGATTAACCTATCATTTTCATTTAAAGTTTATTTATTTTTCTTTAACTTCTGATTTGTAATTTCTAGTAAATGAAATCCAGTGCTGCTTTGTTGACCTTTCTCTTCACTGCATGGGCTAATTTTTCGGTTTCTGACTCATGTTACACATCTGAATGTGAACAATCAGATGGATGGGTTTTATTACCTTATAATTAATAAAAGGTTGAATTTTCTATCTCCAGAAGAAAATAAGTCAACTGGGAAGCAGCATTTATGGCTTGGAAAGAACACAGAAATTGTTAATCCAGTACTCATGCATGCAAATGTGTTCAGTCATGTGTGAACACACACATACACACATGCATTTGTTAATAAATAATAATAATTTTTTTTTAAAACCCTAGCTTTCATGGTCTTGCAGGGTCCATTCAATCTTTTTTCCTTCTGTGAAAGTCAGAACCTGCTTAGATTACAGATTATTAAAGTGAATTTACTCTTGTACTATCTTTCTGTTAAAATGTGATCTAAAAATGTCTCCTTCAGATGTATTTTAGGGATGAAACTTTAGTATTTGTAATTTATTCAGAAGATTTGGCTTCCAATAAAAATCAAGAATCCTTCTCCTTAGCATTAATTTGATTTTATAAAAATAGCATGTATGCAAATTAAACTAATTCCTCCAGTTCCGTACTTAGGTAACTTATACCCACTACCTAACTGCTGGGAGCAAATCAAACTTTTGGATTGATTGTAGTTACTTCTACCTGCGAATCTAATTTTTTTTTACTAGAAGAACATGTTTACTGTTCCACATTCCTACCTGAAATAGGGTACTGAAAGTAAGTGTTGTAATTGATATTCCTTTTGCATGTTTCATGAGCACTGATTTACCAGCTGGTCTTTGTTTACTCTCAGTATCTGCTTTTGCGTATTGATATTGATATTGCAGCTCTTTTAGATGCAGTTACTAAATGTAACATTTATGGAAAGAAAGTAGTCATTATTTTGGAAAATATCATAGGTGAGAGTGTGTTCACTGTTAGGAGAAGGACATACAGCTTCCTCATGAAGGCAAGAGGAGGGGCAGGCACTGACCTCTCCTCTTTGGTGACCAGTGACAGGACCCAAGGGAATGGCCTGAAGCTGTGTCAGGAGAGGTTTAGGTTGGATATTAGGGAAAGGGTCTTTACCCAGAGGGTGACTGGGCACCCGAATAGTCTCCCCAGGGAAGCTGTCCCAGCACCAAGCCTGGCAGAGTTGAAGGAGCATTTGCCTAAGACTCTCAGGCACATGGTGTGTTATTTGGGGCTGTCCTGTGCGGGACCAAGAACTGGACTTCAGTGATCCTTGTGAGTTCCTTCTAACATAGGATATGCTATGATTCTATGATAAAAAAAAAGAAGTGTGACTTTTTTTCCTCTGCACTGAAATGTCACCAAAACATAAAAATAGAAAATAAATGTATGATTAAAATTACATTCTTCTCTGTATATATCAAAATATGCCCTATCTCTGCTCTTTATGTGTCCATTCCTGTTTCTTATATCAGACTAACTTCCATATTTTACTTTCTGTTTTATGAATCCATCTTAATGTTTTCCATCATTCATTTAGTTATTTCTTCTGACACCACGATCCATGTATTCTTTCTTTTCCAAATTCTGGTCTTTAACTTTTGTATCTAAAACATCACTCTGTTTTTCCCTACCATTTCACTTACTATCTTTCCTTCTTTTTTTTTATTCTTTGTGTTTATGCTTCCTTGTAAGTAGTTAACTTTCACACCTTTGCAGTGATTATGGTTTGTAAGAATTTTTCTTCCCTACACTTTTTGTTCTAATGGCAAAAGTTTTTCCATTTCTTTCTATATCTCCTTTGCACATTCTGCTGAGCTCAGGACACCATGTTTCTTAGCCAGTTAATCAGTGACTTGCAGCGAGACAAGGTACTAAACAGTTCTGTGCTGAACACAAAAAACATTTTCTCCTTTTTGCTTTTCATCCCCTACCTCATGCTTCAGCAGTTTGCAGTCACAGGCTTTATATCCTCCTGGTACTTGCAGTGGGCCCAGCTTTGCCTTTCTGATCCTTCTGTTCCTTTGTATCTGTGCCAACAGAAAACCTTTTCCCCTTTGTCTGAACTTCGTATCTCCTCCAGTTTTACTCATACTTTCATCCTGTATTTAAATATTTTGACATAGACATTTTCTGAAGGGTTGCAAAGGTTTAGCATAATATATTCTATTTCACAGCAAAGTAGAGAAATTTAAATCTCCCTTCTCCAAAGGCTAACATAGTAGGTTTTGTACTACTTTTACAGTTTAACTGTTATTCGGAGTAAAACAAAGAGTAGTGTAAAGAGATGTTTCCATACAAATGTCTTCTATCCCCAACTTCTAAAAAGACAGTAAGAGATAGCTCTTCTTCTCAGTTCATGGACCTGAAAACACTATTATTATCTATGCTATAGCATTAGATGATAATATTAAAAATTAGTTGGATAAGGTATGATTGATTGTACGACCTCAATGAACTGCTATATTACACAATAATTTTAAACAGAAAGTCAGTGATATTTCAAAATAACATCAGGACATGCACTGTATATCACAGAGACCAAAAGTTCTCTCACTTAATAGAGTTACAGAAATATGGTAGCAACCATTAACAGCATTGTTGATTGTGCGGATTGCAGCTTAGAAACCCCTGCTATTTCTCATTCAAATAAATTAGAAAACTGCAGAAAAATTTATTGCTATCTGCTGAATATGACTGTGCACAAGATCTTGGAGGTTATCACTACTCTCTACTTCCTTTGTGGTATTTGAGAAAGGATATTTTTATTTCAGTTACTTTGATAACACAGAAGAAAAAAACATTAAGTTCTCCATCTAGAACAAGGCAATTCACCTTGTTGATAAGAAAAAGATATTTTGTTGGTTTTTTAAGGTTGCCTTTGAAACCCAACACAACTCATGCAAAATTGCTTGAGTAGTCCAACATGCCATTTATTCTCATCTGCAATAACTACAGAGACATTAATTTACATTAATGTAACATGAAGGACACAACTTTTGTTTGTGTCTGTTCATCTGTTTCTGTCAACCCCTACTGGGGTAGAGATCTGAAGGATAACACATATCAAATTTCACATCACAGTATGCCCAGGGAGGGCTATAGCACAAATATCCCAAGGCACTCAGCTCTACCTGACACCGAAGTACTCTTACCTCTCACTATATGTGGGGTTTTTTCTGTGGGGATCCTCTGGCATGTAATAGTAGGTGAACTTGTAAAATCAGTTACAGAGAAAAAATCCAGAAGGCACCACTGCCAGGTGTTTGCCTGATGCACCATCAATTTAGAGACTGTGGAGCCCAGTGGGAATTGAGATCCTTCCAGGAAATTGCAATACAAGACCAACTTGAGCAGCAGTTCATGTGGGGCAGCACAGGCAAAAAAAACTTACACCTGACTGTCCTAAATGAAATCTTTATACCTTGATCAAACACTGAAAGTCCAGAGCACTTTTTCAAAGCACAAGTCAATGTATTTTCATTTTATTTTGGAAAAAAAGGCTGGAAAATGACAAAAGCTGGGATAACATGGAAACCAGTGACCAGCTGTGTTTGCCAGGTTTGCCTGCCTGTCTCCTTCCCAATGCCTGTGAGTTCAGCATGCAGTTTCTGTGGCCAGCCTGTGACCCTCTATGAAAATAGCTATTTATTCCTAACAGAGTAATGTGAGTGGGTGACCAGGCCCAGACACTGTGAGCAATCACAATGTTGATGGTGAGTTCTGCAGAAAAGCATGAACAGATGAGGAGTTTGTGTTACATCCATTATAATAATTACTTTATATCCTAATCACAACAGAAAGTATAGGCACTATACAGGATAAGAAACTCCGTGGTAATTTGATCTTTCTTCTACAGAAGAAATTAAAATCAAAGAAATCTACAAAAATTTATGTTAGAGGGGACACCTAGATATCACTGAGTTCATCTTCTCACTGAAACTGAGATTGACCTCAAAGTTTTAGATCATTTGGGGTTATTTTAGAGTTTAAATTAGCTTGATGAAAGAGGTGACAACAACAGTGAGGCTAGTAGGAATAGAAATCTTTCTTATGTAAGGACACCAGAAGAAATTAACAGTAGGGTAGCAGGCAAAAAAATGCTCTCCAGTGGTGCTGAGAGCAACTGTCAGATTTGTGAATAATTAATTACTGGCCTTTTTCTCAGATCTTCTTAACAACACAACTACTTGAGGCTTTTGTTGCTTCTTTTTCCTTTTACAGTTGAAGACTTTTTTATTGCTCTGAATTCAGTTTTCTAACACACTAGCAGTAAAATGCATTGTCAAGAGTGGTGTCTCACAAATATAATTCATCTTCCTCAATTCTGTGACTTTTTATTACAGAAGATTGGTGGTGAAACCCAATAATCACCATTCAGAAAAAAAGTCTGAATTCCATTCAGAACACAAACTGATTAATACAATTCAATTAGTACATCTCTTGAGCCAGTGTTGTGTTAAGGAATCAAATTGCTCACCAGCCTGTTCTCTTTTACCTGATTTGGCCCTGAGTCTATGTGTGCCTTCACAGTAGCTAAGGCACTGTTACTGATATAGAGTCCTTCATTTATGATGGCTTTGCAGGAGTAACTCAAATTCAATAGTAAAACAATTTTAATATATAAAATTTTATAAAGACGATTAAAGGCACACATTTACTTCAGAGAATGAGCAAAGCTAAGGATATTCTTTAGGAAAAACATTCTCATTGTAATTCAAAGATTTTGATTGGAATATGATGGGGATCATACATTTTTAATAACAACTGTATTTTTTTTTAAATGTGGAAGAGAAGAGGTGCCTATAATACTTCCAGCCAAAAAATTTGAAAAAGTCTACCCTGTAAAAAGGCACATAGTCTCTCTGGTTTTCCTGTCAAATGGCTCCATAGCTGGGAATATTGTAATGTACCAGGATAGGATTAGGACTTATAAGTTTGTCGGACTTTTTTTCTTCAGTGCATTTGGTTAATACTTCTGGAAAACAGAATATAAATCAAAGATACACAATATGTTTTGCTCTTAAGATTGGCACAAGGTAGACAACTACTAGCAAGATATCGGAAACTATTACCAAGAATCTCAGAAATACCTTTTGGCTTGGACCAGATGTGCTTTAAAATGTTTTCAGTAGGCAGTTTTGTGACATCTCAAGATTTATGACTTACAGTTCTCATCCTACTCTTCTAAAGTTTTAACTTGATATCCCATTCAAATTATCCAGTTCAAAAGAAAACAGCTATATTCTGTTCTTCACTCTCCTTCCTAACTTCAGTTTCATATAGACTCAAACATACCGTTTCACTCCGGGAAGCAGCTCTGTCAAAATAACTGTGTCACTTAGAAGATTTTCTTGTCCACATTCCAATACACTGTTTTACTTCAGTGACCAAAAAAAATGTTTTTAATCCTCTGAAGAGGTGTTCTGATGCTGAGAAAATTATCTAGCTTTTATTTTTAAGTTCTAGTTATCATCAGCAAAATTGGTAGTGTGGAACCAGAAAGGCATATCAATCTTCTCAGTGACATTTCCTCCTTCTTTTTCATACTGTTGTGCAGTGTACTGGGTTTGCAAGGCCTGGTTTTGGTAGAGGTGGGGCTACAGGAGTGGCTTCAGTGAGAAGCTGCTGGAAGTTCCCACCATCATGTCCAGCAGAGCCAATGTCTGGGTGGCAGCAAAGATGGACATGCTGCTGGCCAAGACTGGGCCAATTAGAAGGAGTGGTAACGCCCCTGTGAGGGAGTGGGGAGGAGAAGGGGTTTTCTTAAGGGCTTATTTTACTTCCCATTATCCTGCTCTGATTCTGTTACTGTAATAAATTCACTTTCATATCTTTAAGCTTGAGCCTCTTTTGCCTGTGATGGTATTTGATGAGTGAACTCTCCCGGTCCTTATCTCAACTAATGAACCCTTTGTTAAATTTTCTCCCCTCTATCCAGTTGCAGGGGGAGTGAACAAGCAGCTTTCACTGGGTGCTTGGCATCTGGCCAGGGTCAACCCACTACATCCAGACGTTAAGGGTCCATTAAAATAGCAAGAGGGAAGAGTATCAGTGTCTAGGGGCCCAGAGACCCTGGCAGCAGCCTTGGTGGGTTGGGGACAAGAAGCAATATTCACTGTGCATTTGGAGGCTACCCCAAGCACACATGATCTCAGTTACTAATTATCATCTGTGTATATATGTGGGTATGTAAGGGTTTTGATATTTTTTGCCCCCAAAAAGTCAATATTTACCATGTATCAATTAACTTCACTCATAACAGTAAGAGTGGAGGAATGTTCTCTCCCATCTATTCTATGTCCATATGTTATCTTCATCTTTTACTTAATCTGCAAGATGCTTGTGTTGGAGAGCATCTTTATTCTTTCTGTGTATCATGCGTCCTGGTGATTTCATGGTCTGTGACAAAGGTCACAGACCCAATACCCAACACCCAAGTTTGGGTATTGCAGAAAGGTTAATATTTCTATAATAAATTACTACTTGGAAGCTTAAAATGCATATCTTAAAATGTGTAGCAGTAGAACTTTATAAATAAAATATTTTTTAAATTTTTATTACTTTTTAAATCAAAATGTTCTAGAAGTTTCCAATTAGCACCCTCTCTGGTATTCATTCATTTTGGTGATTGCTCCATTGTTTTTACTAGGACATATCTTCAAATTATTGTGGCCATTATTGTGGGATCTAAAATGTTGCATCCATTATAACAGTGGCAAAGCTGACTTCAGACTCCACAGGTATAGAGCAAAATAACACCTATAAAAAAAGGTTTTTGAAAAAGTTTCGTTGTGTTTGACACCGTCCTTTGACTGTAGTTAGACATTATGTAGGAGGGTTTCTTAAGAGTACTCCATTTCTAGCTACCAACCATTCCCAGTAATGCTGGGGAAGGTAGAGGGGAACACAAGGAAACCCAAGTCCAAGTTTTCTTTAACCTGGTTTTACACACACCTGCTCTGTAGCCTCCCAAGAACTGTTACCAGCACTTTGTAAAAGAGCGACACAAAACTCAAGAGTTTCATGGACTCATGTTCACTGAGAGATCTTTCAATGGAAAGTATTAAGGCTTGCATGGAAGCAGATTCTGTATATGAAACATGTGACTTCTTTAATCTCTTCCTTCTTCATATTTTGGTTGTCTAAGATGGAGCGATTTGGTGTTAGGATACTTTTGAAAAGTGTAATTCTTTACAAGACATAGCTGCAAGAGATGAGATGTGATTACTTGTTTCTATAAGTTTTTCTTATTCTAAAAATCCAGAGCGTGCTGTGGGCTATAGTAATAAAATTAATCTACAGACTACTAACACACCCCTAGCTCCACAAATTCCTGGTGAAGACCCAGTACTAGAAAGGGAGTTCACCACTATCATGAACTGTGAAAGCAAAGCTAGAAAGAGATTGATCATGACCATAGACAAAAAAATACCTTAATCTTTCACATATACTTTGCAGAATTGTATTTCATGCTATACTCTGAAAACTATTGTAAACTAAGATAGTGTGACGAAATTAAATTAAAGAGTTTTACTTAAGCTTTCTGAAACTGCTGAAGGACTGCACTACTGCTGAAAAAAGCTGTAGCTGCAAATATTTGTTTAATATGAGTAGCAATCCTGAACAGGGATGAATGAGAGTGCTGTTATTGATATAACTTCATTCTCTGCACATATTTAGATGCTCTGTAAGCTTTATTTAATGCTTCATGTTTACTACAAGGGTGGTGAGGCATTGGAACAGGTTGCCCAGAGAAGCCGTGGATATCCCATCCGAGGCAGTGTTCAAGGCCAGGCTGGACAGGGATCTGAGCAACCTATTTTGATAGGAGATGGCTAACTTCTACTCACATTGAGTTTTTAAATTCCCATTCAGTTTTCCAGCTTTTATGTAATTGGATAAAAATTATTCTCATTTTTTTCAAGAGGGGGGGATGATCAACTGGTGGCTATAACCTTGAATTGAAAAATAAAGGATAATTTTTTCCCACTAGCTTTTAGCAGACTAGAAGGCTCAAGAACAAAACATGCAGAAACGCTACAAACTTTAAAAATCAAATAGGGTTTCAACATTAGAACTTGCAAATTACTATCATTATAATTCAGAAAAAGAATTGGTGGACTGGTCTCAAAGTCATACCTAGGGGTTTTCAAATTTTAAGCATAAATCCTGCTACCATAAGGGGAAAAAATCCCAAACTGTTCTTAATATTAACCTTTCAATAACAATACTAGTGGACTCACGCAGGATATTTTCAAGGTTTACTCAAACTTTCTGCAGCAAAACAAAGCCCTATCATTTGATGTACAGAATTTTTCATGTAGAAAATTTCATACTATATTCTCTTTAATATCTGCTGGTGTTTACAAAACTCTCTTGTAGACTAAGCCTACACTAAGCAAACCTGGCTCTGAATTTCTGCCTCCAAAACATGATTTCATACCTAGTAAGAATTCAGTTTGCATCCAAACTGAGCAGTAGGCACACAATAGAGATGCTGATATTATAATGTAATTTTATGAAAGAACCAAATTATAAACAGTGAAAAAAGCAAATAGAGTGCTACAAATTATTCCAAAAAGGAATACAGAAGGGAAATCACTATTATGCCACTGCGTAAATTCATCATACAACTACATCTTGAATGCGTTCATTTCTGTTATATTATTTTTGAGATGAGAGAACAGAAATTGAGGAAAGTGCAGAGAAGGGTAGCAGGTATGACCAAAGTTAAAGAATAATACCGATAGAAGGAATAACTAAATAGACCTGGACTCTTCAGCCTGGTAAAGAGATGAGTGAGAAGGAATAGAAGAAAAATCGATGAAAACTATGAGTAAAATGAAAAAGCAATAGGCGTTATTGTTTCCTTTCTTTTCCAATAGAAGGCATAGGAGGCAGGAAGATAAGAAGTTGGAAAAAATGAATGGAGACAGTGCTTCATAGAGCTCCTCAGGATGTTTTACATGCTCAGACTTTATGTAGGCTCAAAAAGGATCTGTGCAAACTAAGAAAACTCTTAAGGACTAGTTAAAAGCAAGACTTGTAACTCAGAAAACCTTCAGTCATATTTTCTAGCTTTGGAGATACCCACAGATTGTCTGCAGTATTGCTTGTACTCTGAGATGACATTATGATCACAGCTAAACATTGCTCTTGCTCAGCAGGATTACTTAAGTGTATTATTTACACTGTCTGTGTGAATATGTACATGCAAAAGATGGGCTTTAAGTGTACAAATGCATTTTGTCACTTTTTCAAGTGTATCTTAGGATGTCACCCCATTTAGTAGATTTTTATGAAATTTTTAAAAAAACCCTACAGAAACACATTTTTGTATCGCATTTTACCATATCCCTTACAGTGTTGAAATCCATTAATAATTTCTCTTAAATAACATATTTCTAGGAGCAGTGGTTTTATTTGATGTAGATATTTTAGACTCAAACTGTTGAATTCTCTCTTTCTGAAAAAAAGAAGATAGATAATATAAGGCAGTAATAGAAAAACAGTTTACAGATCTTAACAGCTTATCTGTCAGGTTGTCTATCCCTAAAGTACTTAAAGATCCTTATGGGATTGTGAACTTGCATTTGACATTTTTGTCTAAAAACACCAGTCTCTCACACACACACACACACACACACAAAAAAAAACGTGCTCTCCCACGATCACTGCAAGGCCTACAGCATTTACCAATATAATCAGATATAACTCTTCTCAATTGTAGTTTCATTTAAAATACACTCATTCTATGTGTATTCTTTGGATTTTCCCTTTAACTTTGGGCCAGATGGCGCCAGTGGGAGCTTGTAACGTGAATCTGCTCTCATGAATAAGGAACTTTTGAAGACAGGCCCTTTAGTGAACTGCCGTAATATCAAAGGCTACTGAAGCTTTCTTTTACAGAGGCGAGGCTTGGTTTGCTGGTATTGAATAGGGTGAGAACACAGATTTCTCATTTTTTTCAGGTCTGAACATAAAGATGGTACTGATTATCACCAGCTTCTGCATAGAACAACACAGCAGTGCAAGGCTTATTGTCTATGATACAGATCACCATGAGTTCTGACACCATTTCACTTAACTTCCCTCTGTTTAAGCTGGTTTTTTACCCATTAGAAGCCTCAATATATAAAATATATAGTATAAAAGCATGCAATAACATTCAACTTCTTTGTCTACTTTCTTCTATTCTAGCTTCTATTCTGACCTGCTTAGTAACACTTGCAAGAAGTTAGTTTTTCAAAATGGAGAAATGAACAATTGTTTTCAGTAAGTACAATAATTCCTGCTTCAGACAAATATCATAATTAAAGCTGTGCTCCAGCACCCTTACATAGTGAACAAAAGGAGCTGAAACTCCTTTTTTGGTACATAATTGGGAAACTTAGAACCATGGCAATAATCCTGAAGAAAGATTTCTCAGTGATCAATACAGCAAACTTAATAAATTACATTTTATCTTGAGTCAAGGATACTCTACCTAGTAGAACTGAAAGGGAGATTTTAGCTCTGTGAGACAGCTGATATTTAGATGTTTTACTTTCTCAAGCAAACAAAATCTTAAGTTGCAAAACTGTCCAGAGAACAAACATTTTCAAGAAAGGTCAGTAAAAGCAATGAAAGTATTTTTCATTCTAAAAGGGTTTAGACATACTTTGTATCCACCTCAGTGAGGATCGTGGCTTACAGGAAAGGCAACATAGCTGTCTCATACTTTAAAAAGTTGACTTCTCAACTGCCAGGGACATGTACTTTAGCTAGGAGTATACCTCTGTGGATAAACTTGCTGGAATGTATCTTAAGAAATATAATCTAGCCAAGCTGAAGCAGTGTGGCATGCCCATAATGTACTACTTCAATGAGGTTCTAAGATTGCTTAGTAAAAAGCAAAATGCAGTCAAAGCATGCAGACTGAAATCTGTTGATGTGGATAGGCAAAATCAGGAGGAATAAGTTTCATAACAGAAAGCAATTTGACAATATACTCTGCCATAGACTTCTTGATTGGAAAAACCTGTTTTTGTTTTAAAAAAGTCTTTAATCAAGGTGATATTTTAAAATTTTAAGTATGAACCAGGGCCACTCATAGACTAATTTCCAAATCTTTACTTATGCTTAATAACTCCTAAATTGCATGCGGTCCTTTTAATCTAACTTGGGTTTTGGTATAAAGGTGCATTTCTCACATGAATGAGTATTGAAGAATTGGATGCCAAATTATTCTGCAATATTGAACACAATACTTAAATTTATTAAGACATCCTGTATAAGGATGTAAACATTAGTTAAATATTTTACTTAGTTTTGAATATTTTCAGCTGCATCAATATGCAAAAAAACATTTTCCTTGGAGCACAGCCATTTTTTTCCTGTGTATGTTGCCTCTGTTTCTTTATTCTTTAGGCTGGTATTTATAAAAACTAATCTACAGTTACTTCCAAAATTCCCTTTCCTAAATGTCAGGTTCTTCAGAAGCCTCACACTTCTTTTAATTTCAGTATTTCAAAAGTGCAGACTTTTGATTAAACTAAGTAAAAAATAAAACAAAAGGAGAGCAGTATCTGTTCCTTTTGGTGTTCCATATGCATGTGTTATCAGTGACTTCTATTAACACTTTTATTGATTCCTGTGTTTAAAATCATGTATCTTTCCCAAGTGTTTCCAAAGTTCTTTCAAACATCATGCTTTTGACTGAGCTAAAGAATAAGCAAGGTTTACAAATTCCAGGAAAATATCTGCTTTCAAATAAAATGCACCCTCATCTACACAATGAGCCAAATCCTTTTGAAATTGTAGTGTTGGAAATTATATTTGTGGTATTGTTTCATCCATGCATAGCTCACCATTCTATTTAATCTTACAAAAAACCTGACTGGATTTTCATTCACATTCCTATAGATGTAGGGCAATATTATCCTAGTATTATCCCTATTGAACATACACCATCAACTTTTGGAAGAGGAAGTAGTGGTTTAATTGTCTAACTTACAAACCATCATTTCTCCACAAGGTGTTCATATGCTTATAAGGGCTCAAATTTATTGAGTGCCAGGCCCTCTTTCTGGGCAATAGCACGGAGTAGATCACAAAACCTACTTATATCAAGACTGGTATTCTTTGTTCACTAAAGCCTATTGCTGTAGGAAATTGTCTTCTTTCCATCAAAGCTACAAAGGAATCTGTACATGGACGCAGTACTTAGATACTAGGCACCCTGTCACAAAATGTTTTCATGTGGGATGCATAAAAATTATTCCCTTTCTCAATTCCCACACAAATCCATAGACTTTCCCATATAGTCTTCTGCTAAGTCTTTCTTCAGTTAAGCACATCTTTTTGTGGTGGGTTTGTGTTT
>WBMZ01003566.1:141795-157410 GCA_013400975.1 Atrichornis clamosus | reverse complement strand
GGCGGCGGCGGCGGCGGCGGTGGGGCGATGCGCAAGAGGAAAGCCTCTCCTGAGCCCTCGGACTCGGCCGAGGGGGCTATGAAGCTCAGCGACGAGCAACAGCGGCAGCAGTGGATGGCCAGCCAGAGCGAAGCGCTCAAGCTCACCATGTCGGCCGGGGGCTTCGGAGCGGTGCACGGCGGGGGCCCCCCGCCGCCGCCGCCGCCCCTCGGGCCTCACTCCAACCGGACCACGCCACCCGAGTCCGCCCCCCAGAACGGACAGTCCCCCATGGCCGCGCTCATGTCGGTGGCTGACACGCTGGGCAATGCCCACTCGCCCAAGGACGGCAGCTCGGTGCACTCCACCACGTCCACCCGCAGGAACAGCAGCAGCCCCGTGTCGCCGGCCTCAGTGCCGGGCCAGCGCCGTTTGGCCTCCCGCAATGGGGACATGAACCTGCAAGTGGCCCCTCCTCCCCCCAGCACCCACCCCGCCATGGACCAAGTGCACCCCCAAAACATTCCGGACTCCCCCATGGCCAACAGCGGGCCCCTGTGCTGCACCATTTGCCACGAACGCTTGGAGGACACCCACTTTGTTCAGTGTCCCTCTGTGCCCAGCCACAAGTTCTGCTTCCCTTGTTCCAGAGAGAGCATCAAGGCCCAAGGGGCGACTGGCGAAGTCTACTGCCCTAGCGGAGAGAAATGCCCCTTAGTTGGTTCCAATGTGCCTTGGGCATTTATGCAGGGCGAGATCGCGACCATTTTAGCTGGGGACGTTAAAGTGAAAAAGGAGAGAGACCCTTGAGTAAGAAATCCAATCCCTTCAGACTCCTGAAGATGTAGAATTGTGAATATAACAAACTGCAAAAGTTAGTCTTATGTATAGACATTATTTTCGTCGTATGTTTCTATATTTTGAAACAAAGGTATGTACTCTTCTTCATTTGAAGGATAGAGCTGGTTTTTGTTAAACAGAATATAATATTGTTTGGTTACTACATAATACCTGTTCTCATTTCTTTGGCAGTGTGTTGGCTAGGTACAAAGTTAATAGCCCTTAGCGATTACCTGCTGCTGGTGTGTATTTTTGTAAATGTATGCACTTCTCTGAAAGAAGAAGAAAAACACAAAAAAAAGACAAAAAAAATTTTTTTGCCAAGGCCAGTGTTGATGCCTAAAAAATTGCTACAAAAATGGTGACAGCTTATGTTTTACAAGCCCTGAGTGTTAGTCTTTCACTTTATTTTTTTTCAGTTTTGTTTTTTTGTTGCAAAACGGTGGGGTGGCTCTTGGGGGAGGGTGTTTTTTGTTGCAACTTTGTAAGGAAAATGTTTCAGTTTGTTTCTATTGATCTGAACGTTTTTAATCTTCATGTGTTTTTTGTTTTTGCTTTTATTGATGCACGGATGCTTTTGAACAGTAGAGCAAAATGCTGTACATGAGAAACATGCTCTGTTTGTCCTTTATACATTTCTGTAGTTAACAGAACACTGTAATGTGCCTTGGAGCTTAGTAAATTGTAATAAATTCAATTGATATTAATACTTTTTGAGTAGCAAGTTTTATTTTTCTCAGAACTTAGGCAGTATGCTCAAGCCATGTTGCCTTTTTAAAGGTCTCCATTATACCAAGAGCCTGCAGTTCGTTGTGATAATTGTGGCACTTGTATGCACATTTTCACTTATATGTAGTAAGATGATGATGTTGATGGTGTTATCAAACTTACTTAAATCTTGGCACTGTGCCTATTTACATTTCACCTTTAATGTTGCAGTAACGGTTGCTGACTAAGCATTTTCTATTTACTGTTCCTGCATCTCATTTCCTCCTCCCTTCTCCTCGCCCCCACCAGCTCTCCAGCTGCAAGCTGTTTGCAATACAGGATGCGTGTATTGCCCGCGCAATTTAATAAGGCTTGAGATTTAAAACGAAGTCCTCTTTTTCACAAAAAACAAACCCCAGCATCACATGGTTAATAATTTTAGTTGATTTTAAGAGTGGTTGTCAAAGTTTGGCATTAATCATAAACTCTTGGTAAGGCAGGACTGTAGCTGAACACAGCACAGAAAAGAGTAGAATGAAATAACAGCTTCTACAGTTGGTGTTGCAGCTGGTGGCTTGCTACTCCATTTAGGCACTGGCTTTTCCTAAGTTGAGTTGATGACCAGTTCAGGGGCTTTATTGTGCTTTCAGGCGATGAAGCTTCCTTAAAGGACTGAAGTGAATGCTTTATTTTTGGCAATGATTACATGTGATTCTTTGTATCACTAATTATTCTATATGACATTGGCATTTTCTGGAGATAGGGGAGCAGTGTAATACCTGTTAAGTGATCAACAGGCAAAGTAAATACACAGGCCTCATGCTAGCTAGAAAATGCAAACAAACCAAGTGTGAACTTTGTCCTTTCCAGTGAGGCAAATGGAGCAAAGAGGGGAAAACCCAAAACAAAACCAGCAACACTACAGAAATCCTTTGCAGTTTGACCAGCAGAATGTAGAGCTGTTCCAAATGCAACAGTGTCATAGGTTATGAGCCCCTAGTTTTGTTGATAGTAAGGATCCCAACCTCCCAAAGCCCTCTAATTGTATAAAGGGCAGTCTGGATGGCATTTGGTATCTGCTTGGTCTTAATACATACTTGATTTGTATTCCTGCTGGGAAGGATGGTGGAAGCCTTGAGACTATATGCTTAGTGTACCTACAGATCTGTGCTCTCTTGTATAGATACACACTCTGGCTGTTTTGTGTGTGTGGGGAGGGGCTGGGGGTTTCCTCTGTTTTGAGATTTAGTATTTGGCATCACTATATCTGTGATTTCAGACAATGACTTTGTGTGTCTATATATATTTTTTTTTTTCCTGCCAAGTGATATATCAGTGCTTAAAAACTCCAAACATATTGTTCATATGTAATGGATCAGAGGAAATAATGCAGAATAAGAATGTTTTGAGTTAATTGTTAGATTCAACCTATATGTTTTGAATTAATTGTTGTATACAACTTATATGTTTCTTAGAGTATAGATTTGTGCTGATCCTATTTTCAGTTATTTCTAAGCGTGCAATTCCCACACAGCAGTTTCCTTCTAAAATTGTGAGATAGGACTAACACTGTAAGCTCATGACTAGCAGAGAAAAAAATTGTACACATGGTTGAAATTAAAGTTTAAACCTAAGGAGAAGAGAAGTAATATTCATGTGTGAATTGCAACTGCCATTAAAAGAGAAGAACTACTGGCTATTCAACATTTAATTATGTCACAGAAGTGTGATACCCTGATTTATATAAACAGAACCACTCCTGTAATCTTGAAATCATTAATCAGTAGCAATAGCTAGAAAGAGACACATTTGGTGGATTTTTTAAATTTCAGAAAATTTTTGAGAAGCTCTTATTTTTTGAAACATAAGCCCAGTTATGAAGCTCACCAATTGGATTTTTAGCAGGCAAAGGAAACGTAAGGTGCAGTAGACATAGGCAGAAAATAAGCTTGAAGTGAATTGTGATACTGCAGTTAATTAAAGTTAACCATAGCTACGGGGCGTTTGTTGTATGGAGGCTTTTTTGTAACCATGTGACCTTTTCTTTTACTCTGGCTCATTAAACAGCCAGTCTGGGCATATTAGCCAGCATTTCTTTGAACCCACTCCTTAGGTTTTTCTCTTTCGGAAGATGTCCACAGCTGACAAACAAGTTGTAACCTTTTTCCAAGGAGGAGGAAAAGGGAGCTGCTGAGCAAGTCTCATGTAGAGATTCAGCTGATTTCTGTGTTTTACAGTAATGCTCCCATTCCCCATATTTGCCAGTTATTTAAGGTACAGCCCAATGTTTGCTTGAATAAATGGTGCAAGTTAATTTATTTGTCCAGGTGGTCATTTATTGTGCTCTCATTCCTTCTTGTAATGGGGAAGTATTTAAATGGTTTATTTTCCCAGGGAGGCTTGTTGTGTTTTGTTTTCTGGGGTTTTTTTTCCAGTTAGATTATTCTTGACATTTCTTTTAATAGCCTTGTAGCCTATTTTCTTAGAAATCGGTTAGAACATGTGTGTCACTGGATGTTTGTTTTTTCAGCATTGGCAGCTGTGTGTGAGTTGGAGATAGAAGTGTTTGTGCAGTGAAGAGATGCTATGTCCATTTGGGGGAAATACTACACAGTTCCAACAGAAGCTTAAGTTTACCTATGGTAACTGGTGCAATTTAGTACAAATCTTGTTATCTTTTTTATTTGCTTAGCAATGTTGTGCATGTGAGCATGCTCGCCTCCCCAGACTAGTCAGGACTAACGTTGTTTTGAAACTGCAATCTCTTCAAATAGGCTGGCTGCCAGCACAGCTTTGCAGGGCTGCAGCAGTCACTGGGAAAAGGGTTGTCTGCTTCTTTATGTGTCTTGTGAGCTGAGATTTTCTTCCCCTCAAGGGAAACGGCTTTGTCTCCTCAGAGCTCTCAGGTTCCCAGCTTACTATGCAGTAGTTAGTTGCCTTGCAGCTTCCCTTTTCCCTAGGTCTTGCTATTTTCTTTTTTTTTTGGTACACACTCATTCTCCATTCATTGTAGGATGGATTGTGTTGTGCATTAGCAGCCTCTTTCTCTGCCAAAGTGACACATCCTGTAGATTTGCAGCAGAGTACTGAACTGTCACTGTAGTGCTGACTCTTGTAAGGCTATTCTTGAAGCAGAACAGCTTCCCCCTTGGCATTCAGCCATCAGAATCCATTACAGCATGCATTTTCTACCCAAAACATAGCTCTGTACCTACGGAGTTGTCCTTACAACCATCCTGCGGAAGATGCGGAGGGCATACTTATACCTTCCTGAATAGAAAAAGGCATCGCTGGGTTTATCTTCAAAGTGTCTGAAAACCATATACTAAGCTTTTGTTGTTTCAGCTCCTGCCTTAAAACCTGTAATGCAGACTGGGAAGGGGAATGCCTCTGCTGATGGGGTGGTGTGGAAAGAACTGCACACAAGGTCTTTTTCCAGCAATATGTCTTAAAAAAAGAATTAGAGGTGTGTGCACTGAGTGAGGCTACTACAGGGCTCCTCGGATGAGCCAGACAAACATCTCTGTCTTCATGTGTTTACCACAGGGCAGCCCAGCCCCATGCTGCCACCCCTGACTGGGAGGCTCTGCAGGAATCCAGTTCTTCTCCCTAGAAATGGGCTTGCCTACGTCCATGAGAAGAAACATGGGAGATTACATGTCATTTCAAGTTTCTGACAGCAAACCCACTCTCAGCCATTCAGGGAACTGTAGAGTGAACAGCAGAAGGGAGCAGTTAGACATGTGAATGGGAGGGGAAGGATGCTCATCACAAGTCTGTCTGGCCAGTACAGTCTCTGACTGGTTGGACTGGCTGAACTACTTGGGGCTCGGTAGGTTCAAGATTGCAAGGTCTGACTGCTGTGCTTGGCTCGATGCAATGAACCTTGTTGGTATCAGTGTGCATTGCTGAAGGTGGGTGCAGCTACCCTGAAGTGTCCTCTCAACACCTTCACTGGCACAGCCACACAACTCTGTCTACTGCAGGGCTGAAACTGCATTCTCCTTGTTGCTCTGTGCCTTGCCTTCCCGAAGTGCCCTTGTAAGGTTTTTTGGAGGCAGTGGGAGAAGGGGTGGAGGTGAGGAAGGTCAAGCTTCTTAGGTTTCAGCTGATTTGGCATCCGCTCACAGTCCTCCCCCCGTAGCCCTGCTTGGCCATATGCACTCTCTGCTGCTTTTATGGCCCTTTGCAAAGAAACCTCTAAGATGTGAACTGCTGCAAATAGCAATTTATTCTCAGGAAAACGCCCCCTTCCTACTCGATCAGCTTTAACAGTGAGAAAACTGGCTTTCTGTCGTCCCCAAAGAGTGCTATGATGCAGAGCTGTGCCTTTCTCTCTGGCTGGCACTGCTCTGCCAGCTGTACTGGGTGTGCCAGGCGACCCGTTTCCCCAAGTCTGCTTCACTGGGGTATCTTCCTCTATTTTTTGGCCAGCACAAAGGCTCTTTACTTTATTTAGTGCTCTGTGAATAGAGGCTGAGCCTGGCAACTCTACCGCAGCACGGAGTGGCTTGGCACGGCTGCGGCATGGTAGCTTAGGCAGGGACTGAACCGAACTGAACCAAACCGGGCTGTGCTGGGGAGGGTCGTCAGGGCATGCAATTGCCGCTGGCTTGGGCCCGACCTAGACAGCCGTGTGATTGCCCGCCTGCCCGCTTGCCCTCCTGCCTGCCCGCCTCTGCGCAGGGGATGGGAATGGTGACATGAAACATGTCTGTGCAGCTTCAAGGAGCCGAGCAGAATTCCCCACTGTCATCATCCTCCCCTCCCTCCCTGCAGGCTGCCAGAGGGGAGGGCTTATTACAGCTCCGCTATTGTTCAAGTAACCTACAAATGGATTTGCATGGAGGCAGGTTGGGAGGGGCAAAGGGGTGGGATTTATTAGCAGCAGCTAAATTCGTCGGGATTACTATTAGGCTGAGAGCTTCTCAATGGGAATGATCCCTGGGTGAGCGATGGGGTGGAGGGGAGGGACAGGAAAGCTCCTTTTCTGCAAATAGGTGAAGGGGTGGCTGGCACCAGCCTTAGTAAGAGAGGCAGGCAGGGTGCAGCTGGCTGGGGACGGCGCTTCACCTCGGTTTAAACTGTAACCCTCTATTTCAAGCACGCAGCTCCTGGCAGCGCCGCTCATACCAAAGCCTTGACTCAGGGTTATCTGCATGCTGGGTAATAAGCAGCGTCACCAGAGGAATGTGCAGAGAAAGCAGCCATGCTGCTGCAAGCCTCCGCTCGCTCCTCAGGCAAACCACTGATTTAGCAGCCTGCTTCTGCTTTTGGGCTGCCAAACTGGCGAGGCACAGGGGGCTTCTCCAGGGGGGACAGTCCCGAGTGTGTTTTGAAGCCGAAATAGCGTTTTGCCCTTCCTTAAGCAAGTGTTTTATATGCAAACTGGCTGGGACTTTGCTAACCATAATTGAGAACTGTGCCTGGGAAAGGGTGAAGTTGCTCCTCAAGTTACCACATTAGTTTATCCATTTTCCAGACGGGTAATCTCAAGTGTTTTAGCCAAGGTCACACAGCAAACGCCTATCAGAACAAGGGAGATCATGGCCTTTGGTTAGTGCCCCAAATATTAGTTTCCCTTCCTCTGGGATAAAAGCATGTTGTTACAACGACTGTGCAGCTGAACTCAACAGCACTTGTGTGACACAGGTGTTTGGGAATAACAACGTTCAGTGCCAGGCCGGTTGCCTGTAGCCTGCGTCCTTCGCTCTGATAGCTCCAAGGCTGGAGGCTGTTGCCGTCCTTGCTGATGTAACATACCGAGGGCTGGGGTGAAGGAGAGTGCATACCTGTGTGTCAGAGGTAGGAGCTCCCCTTTGGCTATGAGGGAAAGCACACCACATCCAAATCAAAGACAGGAGGGGGTTGCTTTGAATTGCTATATTCCGGATCTATCTGAGGCAATCTTACTCTTCACTGCACACATCATGGCAACAAGAGACAAGATCATGGCGTAGCTCAAGTTTTTCTTTGAACATGTCCAGACTGGCACACAGTTGGGGTAAGGACAATGCACTTTTGTAGGTTTGATGTGTGTAAGGGCTAGGGGCAGAATTAGGGAGGGAGTGGGAAGCCTGAATATCTGGTCTGCTACTGGAAAATGTAGGCCACTGACTTGTAGATGTTGCAGGCTTATTTGATCTAGCTTGATATGCTAGACATTTTCTCTCAGAACTCTCTCAGTGTCTATAACTGATTTCTGTAAAATGAAAAAACAAAGTGTAAAATATCTGCGATTAAAACAACTGAAAGAGCTCTCTTCCTGCAGCAGGACATTTTGGAGTATTTTTTTATTACTTGCTCAAGTGTTGTTGATGTGTTTGACTCCCTGTTACATGTAAAGATAATTCCTCCCTGAAGAACTCAGACTGCATTGATAAGAAAGGTCAGTTGGCACATTTATTGTATCCCACCTCCTTCAATGAAAGATTATGCCATGTATCTTATCAAAAAGATGCAGGCTTTCAAGAGCTGTACCTTGCTAAGTGCACATACTCATTTTTGGCAAACATTTGCTGTGGTTTTGAGTGGTTCTCTCACTCCACTCTCACAAGCTCTCCCCCCCTGTCCCCGCTCCTCCAGTCAACTCTTCTGTTCATCCAACTGTACACATTCAGCTGTGATCATTGCACCATTTCTGCTGGAGCAGAGGCAGGAAGAGGTGCAGCCATCAGGGGCAGTAGCAGTTGTGTGATCTGTGGACATCTAGTCACTTTGTGCTAACAAGGACTTGCAGCCTAAGATACATTCATTAGCAGCGTCCTTGATAGAATGTCTAGTGGCTTGTGTGACAGTTAAATACCAGGAAGCAATGCAGAAATTCTCATGCTCTTTTGTACCCATCTTTCCTCATGCTAGAACTGATGACAGCAATTCTTGAGAACTGCACTGCACATGCTTAATACAAAGAGCAGCTCTTTTTGCATGATTAGTTGCAGGTCTCTGCATAGATCTTCTGTGTTCTGATGGCTGGATTTTTACAGTACATATTTTGCAAGTTACAGCTTGAAACTTCCTCCTCGCACAAGGTTCTGTCATTTGAAGGAACCCCACCCTGCTCTCCCTTGAAGATGTGCAATCCCAGGCTGTGTTTGAGCATGCCTGGGAAGGCAGGTGCAGCCTGGCTGGATCCTCAACATTGCCTGCAAATAAGCACTGTTTAAACAAATTGGACTAATAAGAACATTCAAGATTCAGGTAATAATTAGGACAGGTTTTGCTCTTTAGTCTTCATTCTGTGCTTTTCCCATCCCTTCTCCCTCTGAGTTATAACCCAGAATATATGACACAATCACGTTGCTATGAAAATGATTTACAACATAAGTCTATAGAACTATATAACAATAAAAGTTCTTAATAGACCTTTGTTGAAAACAACATCAGGTTAAAGTCACTTTAAAAAAAACCCAGATTTCCTTTCTTCTGTTGTAAATGAGGATTTACATAAAATTAAATATTTATTTTCTAATATTTTAAGGAAAATAATCCTTTCAGCATAGAACCTGTAAATACAGTTGTACTCTTCCTCATTTGACCACCACATGTATAGCTGTCAGATATGTCCTCCAGCCCAGAAAAGAGGGAAAATACTTAAAGCCAGGCCTTAAAGCAAGTCCTTCAAACCTTAGAACCTAGGGACTAGGTTAGAACAAGGTTATTTCTCTGCTTGAAGCAGACCCTTCATACTCATACCTTGGTCTGAGTCTGTGGGAACCGTAGGCTGTCACCTGCTCCAAAACATTTCCTCCTCAGACAAGCTTTGTAGAGTTGCTTGATTCCTTCCCAACGCACTTGAGAGTTACCATATACTTGCTGCAAGCATTTAAGGCATCAGTCCTTAGCAGTACACACATCCTTACTCTCAGGGTCTTGTCCAAACTAGTTTTACAGTTTGAAGGGGACCTATCTCATTGCCACACAGACTTCCCAATGATGTTCTGTTACAGGGCTGTCAAGTCTGTGTACTGATACACCAGCTTTCCTTGATGCTTAAAGATGTCTGGGTCTGGATAGCTCTTTTTACTAAGCTGCTTAAACTTTTTTGGCTGTTGTTCCCGAAGGAATCCTGGTAATGTAATTACCACACTTCTCTTGATTTTTCATTTGGTTAACAGTGGAGTTCCCATACAATCTAAGACTATTTGGTCTCAATTCAACATTATACCACTCACTCACTACTCAAGACTTTCTCTACTTGCCTCATGCAGGAAGCTGCTCTGTTGAACAGAGACCCATGGCTCAAATGGCACATGACACATATCTGTATATGCTGGGCACATACCTCTGTATGTGCCAGTGAATAATCCCTTCACTTGTGCAAGTTTGTGTGTCAGCTGCATATCACTGGAGTTTCCCTGCTCTCAGGAGGACCTTCTGTAAACTGATGTAGGACTAATAATACTTCTAAAGCTTTTTGACAAGCTACAAGTCTTCCTTACCTCTTGTAGCAAAATGCTATAGTCTAAAATGAATTAATTCCCTCCACCCCTACTTCCTCCATCATGTTACTTGCAGAGGAGTTCCCAGAGTGGCAATCAATTTAAGCTCTAGCAGCACACCCTGTGGAAGTCATTCCAAGGCTATTTTCATCTCTGAACCCACAGGTAGTGATGCTCCCTGGCTGTTTGATTGCTATAAATGAGCACATTCCCCATGAATGTAATGCAGCCCAGATGCCATGACAGTATGCTTCTGAAGCCAGTCTCAGCCTGGCAAGAACAAGAGCCAAACAGCTCAAATCTTTCTATGCTGCCTGGCCCTCCCTCATTGCAGGGAGGTCTTCTGTAGCTACTCAATTTTAACTCTCTATACCAAAAGCATTAGGTATCCAGAGATGCAGATGTGCGTTTGTGGGTAATGTTTTAACTCCATCAGCACTGAGCTAAGCTGGCCCAAACGACTTTCTGCCTGTCCAGCAATACCCCCCAGGCCTCATGTCAGCATACATTGCAGCAGTCTCTCCTGCTGTAGAGCAAGCTGCAGTTCCTGTTGCTTTTGTTGACTCTTTGGAGGAGGAGTGCCTGGTCTGCTGCTGGTTTTTCACCAGCAGATAAACATCATTGCTGTCTTTCCCCCTCACAGAAAGAGTCCATTGAGATATATGTACGTATTGGTTTTGCCAATATGTTTTGTGTAGTTGCTCTGGTTTTCTCTTAGTGATACAGTCCATTTGCCTGTCAATCTGCTTCATGGTGCACAAACTTCTGATTTACTTTCCCCAAGGATTTCCCTATCTCAGGGTCCCAAGTCCATTCAGTCGGCATTTTGTTCTCTGAGCATATCTGCTTGCTGCAGCAAGGCAAACCACACAAATTCACCCATTTAATTTGCTCCCACTACTAAGTTCTTTCTGTAATTCCTCTGACTCCTTCTCTGCTGGGTCTGATAACTTTACCTAGTTGGTTGGTTCCAGGACCATGGGTCCTTAAGGAGAAGCAGGGTACATTTAGCTATTTGTTTGTAGTAAGGAAGCTTTATATGTGGTATAAGCATAGCAACTCCTACAAAATGCTTTTTTCCTTTTTGGGAATTTGTGAGATTAAATTAGATGTCTGTGACAAGTATGAATGATAAAAGGCTGTGAGTCATTGCTCATTTGAAAGTGTTTTAGATGTTAGGATTAGAAAGAAGTACCCTTTACTTGGGACAGAAGAACTACTGTTGTTTTTTACCTCCATAGCTTGAAATATGTATCACAGATTTCACAGAATATTCTGAGTTGGAAAGGACTCACAAAGATCAAGTCCAGCTCTTAAGTGAATGGCCCATACAGGGATCAAACCCACAACCTTAGTGTTACTAGCACTGTGCTCCAACAAACTGAGCTATCACTTACAGATACATTCTTAGCCTGCATGACTTTCCAGTGCCTCTTACACATTCCTGAGCTTACAGAGGTGGTGCTGAATTGCCTCTGTATATATTTCCTTATAGAGGTGAAATTGCTGAGTGTTGAAAGGGAGGGTTGCTGTCAGGAAAGATCAAGAAATGGAAATGTACCTCTTTTGGGATGTGTGTCAAGGAGATCTGGAGACCCTTAACCTGATATAGAGGATGAAGTAAGAACAAGTGCCAACGGCAAAGGCAAGAAAGGAGCATTATACAAACTCTATCCTTCAGCAGGTGGGGATGAAAAGGAGAGGGAGACCTGCAGAGCTCTCTGGTTTTAAATGCTTGGGAGATGCTCTGAAGCCGTTGTGATAGATAGACACATAAAAGCCAAATGAATGCATAACTATGAGCAGCAAAACTTTGCAGAGCAGCAGAGGCGCTAGAAATAAAATGAATTATAGTTGACCAATAGGTTGTGAGCTGAAGAGTCCCTCTTTACCAATTTGTCAATGAATAAGAAACAAAGAAGTTCCTGAAATGAGAGGCAACAGATAATGAGCAGCAAGGTTGTCACAAGACGATGGCTCTTAAATGTGGACCTTGGTGGTCTTTATTGTTATTTTCTTTTATCAGCCAAAGATAAGCAACATAGTTTTTAGAAGACAAAAACATATTTACCTTAGAAATGCTTATGATTTAAATACTAAAGGAGAAAAAACAAGAGGGGATGTTGGCAAGTTTGAAAATGCTATTTGAGCACAAAAAATTCAAAACAATAGGACTTGGCACACTGGTGATAAGTGAATGATCCAGACAGTAGCAGATTACATTTATGGTATACGCAATAGTGCACGCTGTGAGGAAACCATTTTCTTAAGCGTATTGCCTAGTTTTATTAAAGGTACCAGAGTATTTGTGGGGAAGATCTGATTGCCACTGGATAGCTTACTGGAAGCCCATGTCTGTAAAATGGGCATCTGCTCAGAAAGCAAATGCCAAGGTGCATGAGGAACGAAATGCTGGATGCTATGTGGAGCTTTGTGCCGCCATGACAGGAACTAAGATCTGCCCGTATCTGAATGAGTATTGGTAACCCCATCCTAAAAATGATAATGAACCACTTAAAGGGTAATAAGCCCATGAGAACAGTTAGAGACATGCAAAAATGTGTTCACACCACAGTAGAAGTGCAGTTGTTGTTGATTTATTCTACAGTTAAAACCCCTTAGTATGCATAAATCCTTGTAGACAAATAGGACAGGTCTGTGCCTGAGGATTTTGCCTTATGAGCAAGATGGAGCACAGCAAAGAGAAGCAAACCAAAAGAAGTGTGTTGGGACATGCGCAGAGCAGTGAGGCAGTAGGAGGCAGAGAGCCACGGGAGAGGAGAGGTCAGGGTCAAAGGTGCCACCAGAGCCCTCCCAGGGCATGCACTTACCTTCCAGTAAGGCAGGTCGCTCTGGTGTTGCTGTGCCGAGGGAAAGCTTCTTGTTTCATTATCTGTGAGGTGTGACCTGTCTGCTTACAATTGCAGTCCTGTAGGAAATACCCTCCAGACTCCACAGACGGTTTTCACTGGCTTCTTTTTCTGCATATTCAGATGCTTTTACAGCAGCTCCATTTTTGTGTGCATAGAAAAGCAGCTGTATTGCACAAACAGCAAAGAAATTCAATTTAAATTCAAAAGCAAATTTTGGGGGCATTTGTATTGCTATGCTTTAATAGTCACACAGTCAAGATTTATTTGTACAAATGAATTTTAAGTTGAATTCTAAATGTGAAAAAGGTAGAATTGCACATTTTATTATAAACTTCATGCTAGGTTGCAAAACATGATACAAAATCAGTATCATTTGAGATGTATAATTAGCCAACATATCAGTAGACCTAGAAATGTTCATCAAATAAACTAATCATTTTGTGTGATGAAAATCTTGAGTATTTCCTAATCCAGTTGCAGCTAATTTCAGAAGAGAAGAAAATAATATTAATAGAATATGGGTTTTGTTGCATATTCCTTGCTCAGTCCTAGCATTATGTATGCAAATCAGGTAATTTTGTACCTAATTGCCTGATTTGCATGGATAAATGTAGGTTGCACATGTGCAAATGATTTCATTCAAATTTAGTATATGCCTAATATGTAGAGTGGCTGAAAACTTGAATCTATGTATCTGAATAACTCAGAATTTTCACTTACATAAAAAGCAAAATTTGCTACTAGCTTTGGAGGTCAGACAAATTAGATGGGCTTCTTTGGATGATTTTTCAGGTGCAGTAACCTTGGAATTGTGAATTTTTCTAGAGAAATGAGCAATGATGTGAATGCCCAGTGAAGGAATAAATAAAAAGGATCCTGTTGCTTTAAATGCTGTAAGAAAATCACAGGAAAATGTCACACTTGCCAAGTGGAAAAAGACAGAATCACTCAGAAGAAAATGTGGCTTTAGAAGTCTTAGATGATTTATCAGGTATTGAAACCTAAGATGAAAAGTGTAAAAATACAATATTAAAATCTGAGTGCATTAAACATTCTTTCAGGTAATATCATGGCTATGAAAGGAATTGGACTGACAGTTCTTGTGAATGAAGATATGTGACTTTAGGAGAAGGAAACCATGAGCAAGGGATAGAAAAGCTTCTTTTGTTTTGCCGTGTCATGCATTTTACCTCTGGTCTGGAAGATATGGAAGATCCAGACCTGGAAGTTTAGCAGAAAAAAAAAATCAGACTCAAGAGCCTGTTTTGTTATGAGTCTCTGTGAGGAGCTCCCAGTACTGGGGTTGGATGCATTGTCACCAGCAGTTTTCATAATGATGTGGAGGAGCAGGAAGTGTCCCTGAGGAAGGGAACTAAAATTACCAACAGCATTTTTTACTGTGGCATCAGCTGTAGTCTAATAAACAGTGGTAGGCTGTTTTCCCCCTATTACTCAGAGCTCTTCTGCAAGCATAATTTGCATACACATGGGTGACAAATACTGCTAAAATAAGCATGTAGAAAAATTGGAAGCAATTTGGAGGCACATATGGACTCACAGTTCCAAATTCTCATTTACACTAGTAAGAAGTGCAAGCAGGGTCAAAACAGGTATGTTATATGCTTCTTCCAATGCTCCTTCATGCTGGCAAGAACTGTAAGGAATTATGGGTGTAAATTAGATTTTGGCACAAAACTCTTTTCTGTCCATCTAAGGGCCAGCCTGTCCTAGCGCTGCTGACATGAGTATGGTACAGATGATTTCTGACCAGTGGAAGGGAAGGTAAGGAGAGTTGCAAAGCACTATTACATGGTGCGTCTGGAAGCTTGTGCTCTGGGTGGGAAACCATGTGAGAGCCGGGGCCACAGCTCTTTTAGACTCCTTTCCTACTGAGCCTGTTCCTGATATCACAAAAGCATGGCTCACCTGTATAAGCATATCTGTAGTGCTTTCACAGGTTACCTACCTCAGAGAGTGCTTCCTAATGCAGACTTGACTTCGAGCTCTTTTTTTTCTTCCTCCTAGGCATACAAAATGGTTTTGATTTAAATGAGAATCAAACTCACCTTTTTCCTCCTGTTCTATCAGTGGGAAAGTAAGCACCACTTGACTAACAGAGTGTCTTAACCTCTTTGTTTGTGTGCTAACCTCATCAGAGCAGCACATGCAGAGGTCTGTACAAAAAAAATAAACCCAAACCCTGGGCTGTATTCCCAGTTCACTCTCTTAGTGTTTAGCTAAAGCAGAACTTCTGTTAGATTGGAGAGGTGCTCTTCTTTGACTAAAGACTGTTATTTCTACTATTTTCATTTCATCATAGAGTAAAAGGACACTTTCTGTTTTCCAATTTTTCAGTAGGAGTGAAAAGCACTGCCTGATAGTTTTGGAGATTGAAGGTTTCTTGTTTTTTTCACAGAATGGATTTAGCTTGGGTAATATTAACTTCCTCCTCTCAACAGTTTCTTGTTCCTCCTCAGTTTACTGTGCAGGACTGATTCCATTCTTGATCTCTGAGTCTTTTACTTTGTGTGTTTTTTTGCAATTGAGGCAATTGCTGCCTGTTGCAATGCAGGATTTTGTGGTGGGCAGCAGTCCCGTGTAACTGAACTGAAACTGCAAGTCCATCTCGGCAGAACATACACAACAGGCACCATATTTCAATGGCCACTGGCCCAGGGGGAAGGGAAGGGAAGGGAAGGGAAGGGAAGGGAAGGGAAGGGAAGGGAAGGGAAAGAAATGGAATGAAAATAAATGTAGTGTTAAGCAATGAAAAA
>WBMZ01003566.1:0-141740 GCA_013400975.1 Atrichornis clamosus | reverse complement strand
GGGAAGGGAAGGGAAGGGAAGGGAAGGGAAGGGAAGGAGAAAGGGAAGGGAAGGACAAAGGGAAGTAGAAAGGGAAGGGAAGGACAAAGGGAAGGAGAAAGGGAAGGGAAGGAGAAAGGGAAGGGAACCATCCCTTTCCACAAAACAAGGCCCCCATGAAGGGGATGGAACCGTAACTGTACTAGGACACAGCAAACTCATGCCAGAATCCCAGAAGAAGAAGAGCACTTGCACTTGCACTGCTCATCTTTTTGTTGTTGCCTGGGAGATTACTGTAGTTTCTTCACTCAGATCTTATGTTGCTTCATAACAAATTTTTGCAAAGAGATACAGCTTTTTCTGTGTTGCCTTTTTCCTCTCCTTTCTGTAATCCCTGCTTGGCAACTAAAGTGGTCTCACATTTTATGTACCTGGTAGCAGAAATGATTGCCATGAATTGGTTCTTAAGAACATCCCTCCCCTTGGGTTAAATATAGGTTGCAGCATCCCAGTATAATGAAAAGATTGGAAAACATTTACACGCGGGTGTATTTTCTGATTTGTAGTAACAGAGCAAGACATTCACAGTTGTGAAAATCATACCTGGAAAGACAAGTTTAGTCAGCTTCCACCTTTAGTGTATTCAGTCTATGTGCTAAAATATTTCCCATTTAAATGAAATTCTCTAGCCCTTGTGTTTTATTATCTTGTGATGTGCTGTTGGCTTCAGTATACTGGTTTATTATCTTACCATGTGCACCGTAGCACTTGCATTGGTTTTGTATTGCAGGATTGCACAGGATGTTGGACCAGGAATGTCCAATGATTTTGATTATAAAATACGAAAGCAAATCTGGAGAGGTTTTGCCACTATGTAAAATTAGATCTGTATTGTGTTGTTATTGCCAAAGACATTTGATTTCAAACACATTTACAGTTGCCATAAACTCTGCTTTTTAACCTGAAATCATCTGTACCACTACAATGAAAATCTTTAAATTCAGAAAGTGGTTAAAATTCAAACTGTAAAATAAAGCCTGAGAAACATTTAACCTTTGTAATTCAAACACCATTTCCATATATTTTTCACATATGCACATGTATGCACATGCATTCCCAATCTTGCATAGACATTCACAAGCTCACACATTCACTTACACACACATTTACAGGCACTCTCACACAGAGAATGTGTTCTGCAGTATAGCTGATACACAGGGTATTTTTGAAGACAGAACAAGATGACTGTAAATTGACACTTCCACCCACTAATGAAAAAAAGCCAAAAAAACCTCAGTAGAGAATGAGTTTTATAATTAATGCTGAACAATTTTCATTGACAAAGCAAAAAGAAGCAAGTGGATGGCTGATTTAAATGTTGAATGATTAATGCACAGAGAGGCGGCTGAGGAAAAAGACAAATTCAGGAGCAACTATGGAAATTTATGTATGAGAGAGTCAGCACCATATTCTGATCTCAGTTACACAGTTGTAAATCTGTTATCTTAATGGAAGTATTCAGCTTTTATATTTGCATAGCATAAGTGAAAATAGAATTTAACCCAGAATGCGTTTTTGATTGTGTATTTGCATGACTGAAAGGGGATAGATGTGTATGTTTGCATGTGATAAACTGCAAATGCATGAGACTTTTTGTACCTCTCGGTGAAAATGTAGAGGATGAATATGTGTGTGATTGCGTACGTGCATGCCAGTTGTGGGGCTGTCTGACAGTGAGTGGGAGGGTGAGAACGTGTTTGTTCCTAGACTCCCTGGTTGAGTGAAAATGGCTTCTGGAAATGCCGTTTCAGATTAGAGAGTGACGGCTGGAGAGGTGGATATTTCATTACCTTCTTCTTTGTGTGATGTTTTGGAGTTGGTAATGTGAAAGTAGAGCTATATATAATCCAGTCACACATGTGGTGTCCTCGAGATTTATAGTGCCTGCTAATACCAGAATCTTTGGAGTGTTTCACTGCACAAAGCAAAATGAGAAATAATCACCTCTCGAACACCAAGGCAAGGCAGACCCCATCTGACTTTTCTCATGTACCAAGCAAGTAGAAATTCTCCTTCCCGAAAGATGCCCAGTTTTATTGTCAAATTTGTGTGTAATGCCCATCACAACATATAGTGAATGGTGTCTCTTGTCCTTGCCTTGCAGACTGGGGCCAATCCCCACCTGCCTTGGGTGTGTGTGTGCTGGAGGAGGAGGGTGTGGAGGTCACAGGCAGTAGTTTGCTGTGTGCAAGCTTCTGAGATGCAGAGGCTATATTTTTAGCTGCTCCAGATTCTCTCCTGGCTGGGATATGATGCTGAGGGAGTTTATTGCCGTAAGGATGTGCCTGGAATACCAGGCAGCCTCAGAAATTTACTGTGCCGCAGAGCCCTGACTCAGTGCTGCTCTGTGACTTTCCTGTGTTGTTTCCGTGCTGGAAAGAGAAAAAATGGCTCCTTGTGTTCCCAACTGCTGCTGGCGCTGGAGGGACAGCTGCTGTGATTTAGTGAGAAGCCCTGTCGCGAGGAATGACAGCAGCTCTGGATCTGGCTAAATTGTAGTTTGCTTAGAGAAGCTGCCCTCAGATTTCTTCTCAAATATTACTCTACATTTTTATCTGAACAGCAGGAATAATCACATTCTGCCTTTGATTTGTACATTTCTCAAGCACACCTATAATTCCTGTGGAAGTCGTTTTTTTGCTGCTGTGCACACTAAATGCTTCCAGAATATTAGGGACATTTCACAGGTAGTTTCTCTGTTGGGCATTTCAGGGGAGAATGTGGGGCGATATGGCCATGGGTGGATTTCTGTACACCTGGCTGAAGAGAGATGGACAGCCAGCCAGAGGGGTGAGAATTTGCTAGGGAAACTCCCTGTGGTGAATTCCATAGAAAATGAAATTACATTCATGGTCCTTCCGTCTCACTGGTTCAGGTGCACCTGCAGGTTTGAAAAGGTGGTTTCAACCTCAAAACCCACTTTAATTGTGAGATCCAGTACATTTGCCAAGTTAAATACATATAATATATATATATGTATCAGCAACTGACTTATTGAAAATCTAAATCCTGAGGAGCCCAGCTTGTCCCTTACGAGTCCAGTGAAAGAGCATAAACGCTTGATGAAGAAAAATTATTTGTACCATCAAATTTTTTAGAAACAAAAACAAAGCATGAGATACCCCGAAGAGTCTGAGCAGGACGCTCCAAAGTCCGTCTGCTTTAGAAGCATGGTAAGACCCCGTGTAGTCTCTTGGGGTTCGGCTGTATTATACTCTGCAAGAAGTGGGCTTTCCTCCATTTTCCAACCTAAACGATTCTCTGAATCTATAATCGCTGCCCGAAGGAGACTGGAAACAAGGAACTGATGCCCGTCTGCTCTTGCTGGATCCCGAGCTCTGCAGGAGGCTCCCTGCTGCCCTCTTGTTGCTGGAAATGACACTGGAAATACGCGCACTGTTTTCACATTGTGATGGGAGCTTGCCTAATATCCTCACATTTGGGGGAAAATCGCAGACCTCACATAGGAATGTCTGTCTCATTGCTGTGGCATCCGGAATAATAAATACGGCATTCGCAGCTGTAATGCCTAGCGCTTGTCTGAACTGCCGCATTCTCGGAAGCACAAACATGACTGAGGGGCAAGCTAGAGAGAGAAGAGGATTGTAGGCAGAGGCAATATGCTTTTGCCATTTTTTAGTCTTGCAAAATACAGATGAGCTTTCAGCCATACGAGGTCTCCCATCACATGCTTACTCTTCCAATGTGCTTAGGGCACCACAACTGTAAAAATCTACTGCTTTAGTAAATGATAGAGGATGAGGCTAAAGTGACAAGTGTTTTTGAAGTGGCCCCACTGAAAGCCACACACACAAGGCTTGAAGCATCTCCATGTGGGTATGGCAGATCAGGCATTTTCATTTTGTATTATTGATTCTTTACTTTCTTTGGATTACTAGTGCTTTGACATTGTTCCCATCCACATTGTATTCATGAAATCTATTTGAAATTATTTTAGTGGCTTGCAGCTCAATTCCTGCCTGCTTGGCTTGCTGGTTGGTTTCTCTTCTGAAAAAAAAAAAAATCCAAGTTGGATTCTAAATTGCTCCTTGTTTGCAAAGACCAGTGGCTATGAATGGGATACAGAGAATCAACTCTGCTCTCCAGTCATGAATGGTAGCCAGGTCAGGGCTGAGCTGCATTGGCAGGAGGCAGTGATGTGGGAAGGTTGCCCTGCCATTATCTATTCTGTAGACAAGCAGCGGATTTAATTCTCAGAGGATCTCAAGCCTTATAATAAAATCTCAATGGGAACAAAAAACCCTGACCCAGAAGGCAGTAGCATGTTCTACTTGTCCTCCATAGTTGTAAGTATGGCTGTGCATCAAGGGAGCTGTGTGACAATTTTGTGGAGCCTGGGTAGCAGAAGAAACCCATCCCCCAGTGTTCTGCTGGAATCACTGCGAGGTATATATTTATACTGCTAGTGAAAAACAGAAGGAAAAACGAGAGTGTCTCTAACACATGTAATCTGCAGAAAAATACACATTTGCATGTCAGTTTTAAGCAAGGAACCTTCGCTGCTAGGGGAATAGCAGTATGTGCATGCTTTTTTCCTTGTGTGCTGTTTCCCATGTTCCATTAACATGTACGGAAAACCTGGCATTTTTCTTGAGTTGGTACTGCTAAATGACCTCATACACCTATTTGTCATCTCAGCAGTTTCAGTTTCAGTGTTCTTCCTTAGATTCATTAAGAAAATATTTAGCATCCAAAGAAAGGAAGCACCCTGTGGCCTGCTGTGCTCCCTACTGCCAGGCTAATAAAAACAGAGCCCCAGAGCACTTTCTGAGGGTGCAAGGGTGACTCCAGGGCACTTCTGTTCCCTTGGAAACAGGAGAAATGGGTCACATCTACAAAAAGTGACCCAACCCCAGTCATGATGACCTTCTGCATTTGAGGATGTTTAAAAGCATCTTTACAAAGTGATTCACTTTAAAACCTCTTGTATTTTAATAAATCATGGGGTTTCGACTGGGAGACTGAGGTGAAAGTCTGCTTTCCCTTTAGTTTTGGGGTTCATCGGGGGTTTTGCCCTACAAGTCTCTTTTTAGTAAGATATGCATAAGCTTGTTATCAGAAAAGCTGCTGGGGACTCCTGAACCTTTTAGTACTAATGTAGTATGTGCCTGATTTTTCATAGAAGAAAACAAAATGGAAGCTATTATCTGAAGGCAGCTTTCATCGTAGCAGCGAGGCAGGGAGCTGCTCAAGTATAATAAGACAAAATGTGAGACAAATGTTGCCTCCTCTGAGCCAGCGTCTGACCTCGACAGTGAGCGCCTTCTGCTAAGCTGGCTGTTTACAGCCCCCGCTCCGGCATCCATCTTGAGGTTTGTGGGATGTTGTTTTCATTCCCATGCCTCCATCTAATCGGGCTCAAGCAGCATATATTCCTCTGCCTTCAACCCCGTCCCTGAGGTATGCTGACATCTTGATTTCCCTCCCCCCTCCACCTTTCTCATCCCAGCGAGGAAGCTGGGAGAACAATTTACAGAGCATGAGCAGGCCTGGAGCCAGGGAGTCCCCCCTACATAGAAGATAGATTTTTCCTGTATTGCTGAGGTCTGGGTGGGCAGCACTATCTTCACTGGACTCTGCAAAGCAAAATAACTCTGTAGCATGAGCTCGCCTTCTCTTTCTCCTCTCTCCTTCCCCTCCCAGGCAAAAAGCCACCAAGTGCAGCAGCACAAGCTGATTCAGGCAACCGGTGTTTGGTGCCTTCAGAAAATGGGGCTGGGAGGGGTGATTGAGGAGGGATTGCAGAGCGTGCTGCTGACCTACTGAATTATGACTTTAATGCAGTCACTTTAATAACTTGCTGTAGCTCCAACCACCAGATGCAATTTATGGCAAAGCAGGCGCACAGGCATTTTTCTTTCTATGAAGACTAAGCAGATCTCTGATTACCACCCCCTCCCCCCCAAACCATTACCTTCCCCCGCTTGCTCTGCTAATGGAAAAATGTTATGTGTCTATGTGCTTTTTCCCCAAGCTCTGTTTTCAGGAAATGGTGGAGAATGAGAAACTAACACAAGCGCGCACACATGCTTTTGCAGGAAAGATTGCTTTTACCCTCCATTCTTTAACCACGCAAAATTCCTCCTGCTAGCAGAATGGCCAGTTCTCTTTCTAAAACCTTACAACCTCAGCCAGAAGCAAGGCAAATACCAGGACTGATTTGTAGGGAAAAAGAAAGACCCAGTCCCTCCATCTGACCAAAATCATCTGAAGTTCGAGTGATTTCACTGCATTATACAAAGCCCGCTGCCTTTCAGATCTCCCTGCTGTAAGGAAAGCTTGCATACAACCCACAAACAAACAAACAAACAAAAAACCTGGACCTGGGAATGATGAATAGGCAAACTGAACTCAAGTTTTAATTTGGTGTTTAATGGTTGTATACAATAGATGGGTACAATGAGAAAGCAATGCACAGATAGGCAGGCAGATTCCTTGCCAGTTCTCCTATTTTAAAGATCCATTCATTTTCCATCTAAGGGATGAATTCTTCCTCCCACTCTCCTCTACTCTCTCTTTTTCTGTGATTTGCATGATAATTTCTTACATATATTATGAATTACTGTTTATGTTAGTCCGATCTGCAAAGCAATTTCTCAAATAAATTTCACTGGATCAATAAACTCAGATTCTGTTTTCTTTTCTAAATTGAGGGAAAGAAAAATAGTAAGAAGAAGTAAATGTTTTCTTTTTAGCCAAATGGAACAAAAATCTGAGTTAAACACATATGCCCATTTCTGAATTCTGAGGGCTCACACAGAAGCCCTGTGATTCAACTGTTTTTATTTTACTTTTCATTTTCCTTTCCCTTTCTGGAAAAAAAACTCCTGTATTTGGAACTGCAGCCCAGAAAATGGTGTGTACTGCTTTGAGCCCACTGAAAGAGTGTCCATACAAGGACTAGCAGATAATTCCTTCGTGACTGTTAAATATTTATCAGCAGGCGAATTCCTCCTAGGTTACAGCAAGTACAGTTTGGAATGACCTGCCTCTGCGCTTTCAAAAATGAGTAGCAGACTCCTGCAAAATATCCATCTCCTCATTCAGCTAGGATAGTGTTTTTCTCTCAAGCTTTGCAATAGCTAGATTAATATTAGCATATACTGCAAACTTCTTAGTAAAAAAGTAGTAACATATGGGAGCATTCAAGTTCCAGAAAGAAGAGTATAAATTGGACATTTCCTTATGGGTTCAGTCTAATGTGTCTGTCTATCTGTGTTTAGTGACCTGCCCATAGCTTGTACCAGGATCCCATTACTGTCTCCAGTACTGCAAGATGCACCTGCAAGCACACACTCAACCACATAGGTATTTCTTTTAGGTGCGATGAGTTGTCTTTGAGCAACTGAATTTATCTCTGCTGACTAGAGAAGCAGCCAAAACCAGATTCCCGGTTTTCTGAGGGTTAGCATTAGGTGAAATGAATCTTTGCTCAAGCATTCAACCACAGCTCCTTGGCTTGTGTTGTTAGCTTCCTGAATTCCCAGATGATCTCCTGCCACATCTTAGCCAGGCCTGGAACTGCTTATTTTCTCATAAGGGATGAGGTGAAATGCAGTTAGTTCAGCAAAGCCATTGGCATTTCAAAATTACATGTAAAAGTATGTATTTGTACTCTTGTTTTTCAAATGATGTCATAAATATGCTTAATACTTGCCAGGCCCAAAGTACTCTCTCCAGTTGTGATAATTTTAAAAAATCCTATTCAAATGCTTATCAAGCCTTAAGGAAAACCACTCATGCAGCGGTCAGTAAGTCAGTAGTACGTGTTTCGTGCTCTCTTGCTGCTCCTGGGGCAGTGCCCTGCCCAGGTACTGCTCCAGTGGGAGCACGGCGCCTTCGGGCCCCCACTCGGGCTCTGGCCGAGGGGACCGTGCCCTGGCCGTGCTGGCTTCGGAGCCGCCTCATGCTGCCGATTTGCCCAGGGTGGCTGTGCAAGAGCTGAGGCAGAGGCGAGACATTCGGAGAGCGCCACGAAGTTGTGAGGAAATTATTAATGGCGGCGGCGTGTGACTGCAGGTACTTGGTGACACTGGAGCTCATTCTGGAGACTCCTCTGATTCTGCTATGTTTTTCTTTTTTGAATCTGGCCTTTGATTAAAAATGCCTCGCTTCCAGCTCACATTGCCTTTTAAATGGCTCTGTAAAGCCCTCTCGCGGTTCCCAGCTCACATCAGAAGCAGGGCTGGAAGTGTTTCACTGCAGAATAAACATATGGGCTGTAAATCCTGTGATTCAGAAGATCGCCTGCAGTATTCCTCTCCGCTGTTGCCATAGGTAACCGGGCTCTGCAAAACACCATTTACCCTGGAATGCAAGGAGACACGGAGCTCAGCAAGGGCACTCCGGTTAACCCTTTCCTAGCAAAAAAAAAAAAAATCCTTCTGGTGATCCCTCTGGTGATCTCCTCGCTCTCATGCCTGTAGGTTCACACACAATAAACCCTCATCATGTAAATTGAGGAAAACTACCCGCACAACGCGGCCCCAGGCATGTGCACATCCACTGTGCGGAAATGGCGGGTTTCTTCTCCTACCCCAGAGACAGGCAGACACTGCCAGGGTGTTGTCGGGCTGTGTGGTGCACAGCCTCTGCCATGAGGCCGCGGGACGGGTTAAACTGGCACCAGATAAAGGAACTGAAAGGCAACTGAATCAGGCTGGTCCGGTCTGCAGTCCAAATCCAAAGTCTGTGGAGTGGTACTTGTCAAATTACTTAAGACGGGACCTTAGAAAGGAAGACTTTTGAACTCATAGTCACCACGGAATTTTTTGCGGTTTTTTTGGTATCTAACAGGGGATCTCTAAGGTTTACAAGGTTTTGCCAATGCCATCTAATGGAGGCTTATCAAGTCAAACACTGACTACAAGTTTAACACTTATTTTCTGCCTCACACTATTTTGCAGACAAGGCACTCTTTACAGCTCCTCACGATCTTCTATGCCATTGCCTGAAGCACTGAATGCGGACAATCAATAGTTATCTGCAGTTTAGGAGAACAAGAGCAGAAAGCAGCCCTCCATTTACTTTTTTACTCCTCTAATTCTGACCTACCTGTGGGCTAATGTGGATCCCAGGAGAACAGGAGTTGGAGTGAAGTACGATGTCTGAACAGTGTTTGTTGCCACAGCCTCAGCAGCAATGCCACTCAGAGAGCAGGTAGCAGCATTTGCTCTGCCTTTGCCCTTTTTCCCACATGGAGCTGAGGATTATATGTGTGTGAAAAGTAAATTCATAGCCCTGTGTTCAAGCAGGGGTTAATTTATACTGCAGTGGAGCTGCAGGTGAAACTGAAGATGTCTCACTTTTCAGTTTCACAAATCCTATTACAAAAAGCCTAAATATGTTGTATTTCAAACCACTGTTGTCTTCTTCCTCATATTCCTCTCTGCAGTTCAATGCATGCACACATACACACCACCGAATTGTTTTTTCTTTTATGATACAGAATTGCGGCAGGGTCATCTACAGATAGGTAAAAATGCAAAATTTCTTCTCTGAAGCACTAACCATGTTGGTTACTTTTGCATCAAAAGTCTGGTGGGAATACAGGGAAGCCAGGAAATGTGGATAAGGCTGAAATTACATTCATAAAAGATCATACAGTGGTTGGGAATCACAGCCCATGCATGGACAAGCCTGTATTGAGACTGTTGTAATCCCTGGGCAGAGCAGGGGGGAGTGAAGGAGAGGTCAGTGTGCTTTGTGGGATTCTCTGGCATTACTGGGGCAAGGGGAGTTAGTCCTTCTCTGTTATTTGAATAGTGAGCAAGTATTTTTTTAAGGATCTTTTTTTATGTTGCTAGAATAAAAAGGAACAGGCAAGAGAAAATGTCCCAAAATCATTAGGGGATTGTTGTCTGTGGAAAAGTGCAAACACAGAACAAAATTGTTTTCCTGCAAAATTCTTTTTTTTGTGACTTGTTTCCATGCCACCACAGAGAAGAATGGTGAAGAAAAGGGCTGATGTACAAGGAAAGGTACTTTTAAAGATTTCCAAGAGCTACTGGATGGGTGTTGATGGTTCACATTCTCTGAATTGCTGTTACATCAGTCTGGATGGTGGAGATAAAATGTCATAGAGCCTAAAAAGCCATAGAGTAATGCATGGAAGCACAGTGATATTTATGTGTGCTCTGACTTTTTTGATTTATAGGATTTATTTGCATACTCCCCTGGCATTGCTAGAGCCTCTCTGCAGACCTAACACTGGATCCCCTGTAGTGCTGAGTCCACTGGGAGCTGTTGACATTGTGGGGTACCTGTTGAGTTGTCAGGGACAGGTTGTGTGGGTGGGGAAAGAGGAGCACAAAATCAGAAACAGTGGTGTCTGCGGGGCAGAGTAAAGCGATAACGGGGCTGGTTGAGACTCAGGCATTACCTGAAGGTCTGAAAGCCACTGGAAGCACTGAAGATGCAGAGGCTGGAGCGTGTTCCTTTTCCTGATTTTACACGATTGCCTTGAGTCAAGGGTATTTAAATGTCAAGTTTTTATGTAGTTCCTGAATTTGCTTAGGTTTGGGTGTTTATAGCAGAAGGTTTGTGTCCTTGTGCACTCCTATCTGTGTATTTGAACGATGATAAATGCCAAGGCTTTCTTTTGGGACTTGTGTTTTTCCATAGTCGAGGTGACACATTCCCATTAAGTTTAACCTTCTCCCCCAAGAGTTGATACAATTTATTTCTTTTGGAAGGGAAATAGCAGAGCCGTAGCTGGCCCAAAGCAATTTTCTTTGAAGGCTGTCTTGGCTGAGACTGCAAGATACAGTGACAAAGGGGAGCTTGTGTCAGAGCGTGCTAGATGGTAGCTCAGGCAGGAAAGGGTTACTGTCTGCACAGTTCTCTGTGTCTGGAGCTCCAGGCAAAACCCAGAGAGAGACAATGATGTCAGCACTACCTCCAGGCCCAGGGCCCCTTGCCTGACAATGTGGGCAATCCAACACATTCCCATCTGCCACAACAAGAGCATTCATGCTCCTATTTCCTGACCTCTTTGGATTAAAGCATGTGGAGTTAAATATACATCCAGCCCCATGCTCATGCACTTGCATTGCACCAGAAATAGATTTATGGGAAACTGGCTGCAGTTTTGCCACCGGACACTCGGGATCTGTCTCAACGTTGTCATCGAGAGAAGCACACTGGTCGGGAGATTGTACAGTCATGTACATGTAGCTGAAATACAGCTCGCTTTTGTGCCTTGCAATGCTGCATGTAGTCAGCACGCAGTCAGAAAGAGGGGGGAGGGGGAAGGGGAGCCTAAACAGAAAATGAAGATTAGTCAGAGGCAGTGATTTCAGTGTTTTAGCCATCTGAAACTTGCTGAGTTTTTTAGTACCACATAAAAAGTTCTGACAGCAGAGACAGACCTAGGCTGAGCTGGGTGTCTGCACTCCAGGCTGGTGGAAGAGGCAGAGCGTGTGGCAGCCTTTGCATGCTGCCATGCCGGGCTGGCAGGAACACGGAGTGCAGCTCTGACAAGGAGAAGCTTTTTGTATTCTTTACAGTGGAGCTTTGGTAGTGCAGAATTCTAGTAATTAGAAGCATTTTATTGCTGCTTTTATTCATGATGTGTGTGTGCGTGTGTCTGTTTCACGCACATGGGTATCGTGTTGTTTCTTTCTCATGTCTGTGGGCGCTGTGTATCTGTGGCTCTATGCCCATATGTATCTGTGCATCTCCATATTTATCTGTCATTCTGTGTCTGCATTGCTCAGTCTTTTTACTTTTAAGTGTAGGAGTTGCATTTTTTTCTGTGCACAGATGAGCTTTCCTTTACTACACACTAAGGGAAAAAGAAATGCAGGAATAGCTGGCATTTTGTTTATGTCTTTCTCAAGAAAGTGCTTCACAATTCACAAATATGAATGAAGAAGAAAATGAGACCATTTATTTTCCTTTCTCTCTCTTTTGTCTACAATCTTCTGTCTTATCTTCCCAGTCATTTATTTTCTTTTCACTCCCTTTTTCCCATCAGACTGCAAACTCTTGCTCCCATAACAAATGTTTTAAATGTAATCTATCCTGCCTGCACAATCAGTCCCCTTTTCATAGCATGTTCATTTTACAGTATTCTCTCTCTTTCCTTCTTTTTTTTTTTTTTTTTTAACTCATAGTGGTCCTCAACATAGCAAATTCTTGTGGGCAGTTTGGTTTAGTGTCTCTCCCCTTCATTTGGCCTCAGCCTATTAGCACTAAGAATCTCAGAGAGCACAACACAGGGAAGCAGAACAAAGACAAACTCCCCAAAATCTGTAGTTCCCCAATGGCTCAAAGAGATCATGGAGGAAGGTTTAGCTGATAAAATCCTTATAGGGTGCTTGGAGGGGTGAGGCCAAATGGTTAATGTAGGATAGAAACTGCAAACCTCTTAATTCTCTTAGTGTTTGGCTTAACCTTGCCTTGACTCTGAAGAGATGGCGGTAAGTAAGGATGAGCTTGTATTAGAAATAGGATTCTCTCTTTCTGCCCAATATCGGCTGTGCCAGTTCCAGTGTTACAGGGCATCAGTGCTACAAAAGTCTCTATCATTTTCTGCTGATGGAGGTTTGGAACAGCTTCACTTTTAAATTAGTGTAATCAAGGCCAAGACCCTGGCATCTTTCCCAAGAGCTTCCTTCCCCCTGTGAAACAGCGAATACTGAAAACTAGTCAGAAAAAGAACCAGACTGTAGCAAGCATTGGATTTCACCGGTGGTATAAAAAGGAAGCTGCCTGTAGTGTCAGCCACTCTAAAGCAGGCATACAGACAAGTTAAAGTGGTAATATGCATAATGTCTGTCATCCAGATATTTCACAGCATATAATAAGCTGTGATTAAACCATTAAACTGAAGAACTTCAAAAGGGTCTGGCTGTGTAGACTAAATGCAAGAAATCTCCAGTTCTCTTTCTGCTTTGGTACCTGATTTGCCAGTGCTATAAGCTAGTCATTTCACATGGGTCTTTTCCCATCAGTATCACCAGGAGTTAATAATACTTAAGCAGAGCAGCGTCTCTTATAGAGTTGTTTTGAAGGAAATGGAGACTTACTGAAGGAGCCTTTGTGTGAACTTGCGTGCCAGTTTCAAGTTCTTCAGGAGCAAAGTGGAGGAAGCATGTTCAGCATGAGGTCAGCACAGAAGGCATGAAGGTCTGCAAGCATCAGGGGAAAGACAATGTTAAAAACAGGAGTGCTGCATTTTCAGGGATCCTAAATTAGACCGTGGAACCTAGGAAGAGTTAGGTTAGGTTTGCAGTTTTGGACTGAGATGCATTGAATGCTTATGATCCAGTCTTGGTGCCTGATGGATCTCTGCTTTTAATACTTGTCCCAACTTCACAAAGTCAAGTAAAGAGATGAGAATAGAATTTCTATGTCCTGACACCCCATGTCTTGCCATGAGTACTTAGATCAACCACCAAAAGTGTGAAGAATATGTCCCCAGGTTTCCCTGCTTTGATTAGGACCATTATTTTGATGATGAGCTTTAATTTTTCCAAAGAAATCCAACACTTTCTCTGTTTATGGCTTCACATACATCTAATATGTCTCTCTTAAGCCAGATATAAGCAGCCTTGTGAGAAGTGCTCAGCAGTTGGCTTGGAGAAGGGCAAAGGAAAAGAGGAAGCCTGCAAGTCACATCCTCCTGACTGCCTTCCTCTTCACTGATATGTTCAGTCACATTGCCCAAAAGAGCCATTTGAGGAGATTTGAGAATGTATGGAGCGAGTGCTCCATTTCACTTATGATCAAGATAAACAAGGGTGTCAGCTGAAGCAGAGCTGCTGAGGTGTTCTGTGTAATTCAGTGCCAGGCAGTAGTGACTGCTGCTTAGGAGATGGATTTATTAAGATTATTAGTAAGTGTTATTTGGAGGTGACTGAAATCACTGGGTGGACTCCAGAGGATTAGCTTTCCAAAGATAGCAAATGCAAAAAAAGAAAAAAGCAACACCAAACAAGCCACCGGTACCAGTTGTGTTTATTTAATAAAGTCTCTGCACAGGATTAGCTCACAAGCATTTGCTTGTTTTTGTGGCTAGAGATATGGGGGATGGGAAGGAGGAACCATCTTAGCATGTAATTCCCCAAGTAAAAGCAAAGCTGCAGCACGGCATCTGGCCTGGTTCACAGAGTAGGTGACAACTTGCTGTGAGCAGGGCAGGCAGAGGAGGAATCACCTCTTCCTGGATTGCACTGGATTTAGGCAGCCTAGTGTGCAGCAACTCTGATATAGAAATAACCCGTGTGAAGAAGGCTCTGTTCAGGAACTGTCACATCCCTGCATAAAGGGCACGAGAGCTTTAGGCAGGGCATCATGCTGATCCAAGCCCAAGAAGTGGCCTGTGGGAGAGAGAGCAGCAATCAAAATAGTCATCTCCTATCCTGTAGCGAGGCTGCAAGAGGACCTCGTGATTGTAGACATGAATTCACCAAATATCACCCCCACAAGCCTATCCCTGTGGGATGGAGGTTGGTGTTGCTAACCCCAGATGGCAAACTGGAGGCAGAGAGAGCTGTCCAAGCTCCCACAGAGAACAAGCCAGATGGGAACACAGGGAGAGTAGCAAGAGGGGAAGATAAAATCAGGAGAAAAAAGGCATCCCTCAGAGAAAACTGAGGCGAGGAGGCTTTAAGGACCAATGTAGCCCATGTTTTAATGTTGTTAATGTGCTAGAGTCCCTCAAAAATGCTGGTGGTTGGTGATGTAGAACAAAAGAGTCAGTTCTGCAGTGTAGCCTGGCTGTACTGCTTCAGTTCTGTCACCTAGAAGTAGAGCCACATGGGAGGTCCCTACTGTCCCTTCAGCCTTCCCCAGCATTGCCCTACCAGAAGCACGACCACCCAAAGGAGAAGTACCCTGTTGCTTTTTTTATTATTTGTTTGGGCCTCACTGGGAAGTGGCAGGAGAGACTGAGGGATTCTCTGTTCAAGCCAAGGTACTGAAAAGGAGACCAGTGCTCTTGCAATTTCCAGTGAAATTGCTTGTTTCCTTTCATGAGAGCTTCTTACTTGTCTCCTAAATCCACAGGAGTGGATTGCACTGGCTCCTCTTTCCTCCTTCAGAGAAGTCCCTTATGCAAAGCTAGGCCTGGTTTGCTATTGCCTGTGCTTCTCAACTTTCCTAGACACCACGCCAACAGCAGCAGAACTTCTTAATTTTGTAAACCTTTAATTTTATACAGTCACAGAGTAGAACGGGACCTATGAATACAATTCAGCAACCTCATTCCTCAAGGGCGGGGAGGGGGCAATGCACTACTTAATGTTCTTGGGATAAACTATCACAAGGGGAAAAAGGAGGAGGGAAAGGCTGCAGCTCACTGAAGTGGAAGAAAAATGGTGAGAACCCAGTGATGCAGTTTTATACTAAGGGGACAGAATTGTCTGGTAACCTGTGTACTGAATCCCATGCCGAGATTGAAGGATATGTCAGCAGTAGCTAAAATAGAAGCACAGTGGGAGGCATAGAGCCCTGGATCCAAACTACTCAGCTTTTACAGGAGATGTCTTTAGTGCTAAAACTTGTGTCACTGAAATCATTGATTCCTACTAAAGAGAAGGTAGAGAATGTTGGACTAGGAGGCAAAGGAAAAGGGAAGAAAAAAAGAAGAAAAAGAGAGGGAAAAGGGAAATAGACTGTGGCATTTCAGGATCATGTTTTCATCTCTTTCTATTGGGCTTCAAATTTTTTTTATAAAAATCATAATTTTCATACGAGAAGCTGATGGATGAAGAAACTATTTTCTTTCATAGATAAAATTAAAGTACCCCCATTAAAATAAAAAAGGCAGGGTTTTCCTTTTCCATGAGTTCTTCATACATTGGAGAAACAGCCTCATTTTCAGGAAAGGAAAGCTAACATTTATTTGGAAAATATTTTGCAGTAGGAATAAAAAGTAGTACAGGCCTAGTCTGCTCTAACCCTTGATTTACAAAGCAGTCCAAAAAACTTACTGCTTCCACACTCTGAAGCTGGTCAAGAGGTGCAGGTTGCAGTGCTGTGCTGGGGCTCTAGCCTAGGCCCTAGACTGCCTGCTGGAGGATCTCACTCCACCAGAGAGAGATAAGTGCTGTGGCACATCTTACTGCCAGGCTCTGTGAACCCATCCATGGTAAAGGGTCTTTGTGCCTGCGACTGATTTGCAACATCTATAGAAAAAAATCAAACCCCTTTAGTAAGACTCATTTGCCTGCTCTAATTTACATCAGAGAACTCAATACATCATGACTGGTGACACCACAGGTGGTTTAAGACCACCTCTGTCCTTGAACTTAAGACATACCTAGAGTACGAGACAGACCCAAGACTGAGAGTCTGTCTCTGTGATAAATACCCACTTTTATGGGACTGTGGCCATGAGTCCAATTTAACATTATGAAGCAATTTTCTGTGACAATTCAGGTCTCAACTTCATCACTCTAATGTTTCTCTCTATCTGATATATTTTAGTGTTTGGTATTATGCCTAATATGGAGAGATTCCAATGAACTGGATGAGGCATTTAATAAAGGTAATGTCTGGACAGTGAGAAGTTTTTTATCTCTGAAAAGTCTTCCAGTGATTGTTGGAATATCCTATTTTAAAACGGGTTTGGAAAGCCACATTTGTGGGATTTGTCCTCAATAGAAATTAGAGCCTCTCAGTATTTTCACGAGGTAGAATAATTATTTTTTTGAGTTATTCATTATAGTCTTCTGAACCTCCCAGGAGTCCACGAGCTCTTTATGAGCCATATAAAAGCATGAAGACTCACTAACAGAGCAGAGAAATTCCCAGGAGGAAAGAGATTTGTAACTAAACTGAGATGGACAGAAAGAGATGGAAAACGTAAACTTCAGACAGCCTGGAATAAAAGCAAATTCTTTAACAACCTAACAATGATCTAGACTCCTGCGAGTGAGGAACAGAGCAGGCTGTACTGAGGATGTTTAGAAAAAAACCCACAGGACTAGCCTGCAAAGTTTTGTTTCACATCTGGTTTGGCAGCAGGAGAAAGATCGAAGAAGGTTTGATTTCTGATGCTTTCTCAAAACAGTGACCCTGAAAAAAACCATACCTGTTACCTTCAGAGGACTGACTCATACTGACATGCAGAATACTCTCCAAAAGAAGAGCAATTTCTTCAAAATAGTTTATTTACAATAAACAGGGCATGTAGGTCAAAGTGAAAAACAGCAAAATCTCTATTTCTGAGAAGCTACAAACAAAAGAATGTAAAGAAAATGCACGTACAGAAGTTGTATATCCTGTAAAATGCCTAGACCTCTTAATAAACACTTCTGGGATTCCCAGACCTGTTAGGAATACATTGCATAGCAAAGCCCTTTCTCGCAAAGAGACAATTAGATAAATGCCACCTGCTGATTGCAAAACTGGCTAAAACTTACTGGGATTCATGCTTCTTACAGCATCCAGTTTATTTTCCTACCTGGAAACAAAGTCAGGTAGAGCTGCATATTAAATAGAATGCGACAGAGCCAAAGCTGGCTAAAATAATGGAAATGTATTTGTGCATATTTATTCAGTGAAAATATTGCCAAAATTCACAATATTATTGATAATGAATTATTTAGTCATCTCCAGATGAAACTCCAACAGAATCCCTGTCTGCACTGTTCTGCCAACAAGTATTATGCATGCATAGCACTCCCTCCGCAGTGACTGCAGAAATGCGCTCTGCTTGCCAGTCTCCAAGAAAGGATTTGACTCTGCTGCTATCAGCTAAGTCAAAGTTTCACAGTACTGACAGAACTGCTCGGTCAGGGATGGACTGAGTCAGGCCTGGGGCAGAGCTGGGCTAGTGGGTGTGTTTGGGACAGGGATACACCACACTAGTATGGCCATACAGAAGCCCCATGTACAAATATATAGGTGCAAATGAGATACCTGTTAGCATGTGGTAGTGTTTCTCCCTCCACGTAGATATGTGCTCTATAAAAGTGTGCATGGGCTCATGCAGCTGCGGGACAAATACATGTTTTTAGCTGCTGTACATTGGGGTGGATGTGCCTGTGCTATATGGGCTGTTCCACCTGTGCACTTTGGGCCACTGATCTCCAATGAACAGGGGTAAAGGCAATTCTGTAGGGCTCTGTCTTCTGTCTCCTACTCTACTTTCTCTGTCTCTTGTTTTCAGGTAATTTTTTCTGCAAACCAGTCCTTATGTAGCCAGGATGTGTAATGGCCCTTGCATGGCTGTTCAGAACTGCACACTGCTGCATGGAGTGGCTGCAGGTGTCTGTCCTGCCTGCGGCATCGTCCCAAGGATGCCTGTGCCTCTTCCCATGTCATCTGCAGTTCACCAGCAGCAGTTTCTTCCTTTGTCCTAAGAACTTTTTCCTGTGCTACTGCCCAGATCTGCTGTTCAAGCAAAGGGCAGAGGCAGCACTCAGTGAGGATGTCCTGCAGGTTTAGGGATGTTTGTTCCAGACAGCCAAGTTTGTTGATCTCACTTGTTTTTAACCCATGCAATACACATAATTCATGTCAGCTCTCTCCTCTCTGTCCTGCCCTGCTGGTGTACATGCTATTTCCAGATGAGGTCACACGTTCCCCCCTCTTTCTCCTACCACTACTGAGCCTGTTCTTTCCATCAGGGTTTAATGAGAGGCCCACTAGCCATGGCAATCCCAGCCCTCCAGTCACTGCTGCAGCCAAGGTCAAGCCCGGGGCAAGAATTGTCCACAAATACAGACACCAGAGTGAAGGGAAGGAAAGAACAATAAGAGCCATTTAATTCCCAATGCACTTAAGCGCTTGAGAGAAACTGCCCCCCCCAGATTGCTGAGTCAGCAGCGGCTGACAAATTAGTCAACAGGATGACTGGGCCTCGACTCCTGGCAATTAGCATGGACAAAGCTTTGTGTGTGCCCGTGTGTTTTCCTATTAGCTGCGGCTTGCGCGCCCGCGAAGGGAGGAGGGACTGGGGAAGGAAATGGCTTGCTTTGACTTCACAAACACATGGAATTTGCACTCCCAAGGTTGCACAGCATTCATTCGGCTTCCTGTTTCAGCATCTTTGCAAGCTGTAGCCATTAAGAATAAAGTATGCCGACAGCCTCTTAGGAGGGAGGTGCATCAACACAGCTGGAGGAAGGGTGAGCCCTGAATTGCAGTAGCAGAGGCACTTCAGATTGGGAGGGGTGTGGTGTTAGCCATCAGTGTGGCTAACAAAACCGGGTACTCTAACGGTCAAGGAGTGCTGGCAAGGGTCAGGCAGAGGAGTTTACTGGTGAGAATGGTATTGCTAGTATATTCAGTATTGAAGTGCAAAAGCTGTCACAGATCCAGAGTGAGAGGCTTTGGCAGAGCTCAGGGTGATGAAATTATAGAGACAGAGGGGGATAAGGACTGGACTAAAAGAGGATTCTGTAGGTCAGGAGTTCAGTGTCTTGTCAAAGCGATTTGGGAAGCCAGGGGCTAAAAGGTGGAGCTGCAGGTCAGGATTAAGCTGAACCTAGGAGCTGAGTTCTGTCACCATTTGGCAGAGGTCACTGCCTCCAAAGCAGGCTGCAGCAGTCATGGCCCACGCTGTGAACAAAGACATTTCCTGGATTCAGCTCTAGTGGAACTACAAACACACTTTGTTGTTAAAATCCTGTGCATCTCCTTTTGTCTTTCCATCTCTGAGGCCAAGTCACCAGTGCTCTCAGACAGGGTGTAAGTTGAAAGTCCTCAGAGGACCCAAGAAGAAAGGTCAAGTACATCTGGTTTTTTAGCCTCACCTTTGTGCATTGCATATCCATGTCCCTGGTAAGTCAGACACTACCATATTGTCATCCTCATTCACAATAAGCTGGTCAGACTGATTTAGCCAAAGTTCAGTGGTGACCCCAGCTCTGAAAGGCCTTGCTGTGACCCGTGAAGGTTTAGTGGGCTTTGTTCTGGGTGCTCAGAGACCCATCTCTCTGCTTACAGGCTTTCACAAAAGTTGAGCTCAACTGAAAGCAGCAAAAGCATTCAAGCTATCAGTCCTCCTGTTTGTGAGAGTGGGGGTGAGAGACATGGTCTTTGTATCCAGGGCATCACTACATGCTTCTTTGCTAAGCATAACTGGAATCCCTGGACTTCAAATCCTGCTGCTGAGAGCCTAGCAACAAGTGAATATATCTACTTAAGCTTTTAAGTAAGGACTAGGTTAGTGGAGGTGAAAGTAGGTCAGAATGTTTTATTTTCTGAGTTTGTTGACTTTCTAGGAACTGCAATGCTTTGCTTTTAAGTCCTCTCTGTATTGAGAGACTAGCAGCACCATATCCGTTTACACTCCTTTCTGCCACACTGAACTTGAGACAGTTCATTCCCTTCTGTTGACAGACAAGCTACCTCACACTACTTCACCTTTACCAAAGGAGAGGAGCATGCACCAAGGTGCTTCCTTATGGAGCAACTGACATTCAGCAGCTTGCTGTTCCTGTGGTGACCTCTCCTCATCTTTGACCCCTGTGATTTTCTGCTTGACTGTAGGCTGATTTAGGGCAGATTTTTACTGTCTTAGCTTCTGAACAGTGTTTTCTGAAAATATGAGCTGGCATCTATCTGCATAATTAGGTGTCTAGATAGCTTTTGAGTCTGGGTCTCCCTTTCTCCATGCTTCAGTTCTTCATCCAGTAAAAAGGTCTAACTGTAGTTTGGGTTTGGGTCACGGCTGTATGTCTACACAGGTGCTCCTGTTCTCCTGTTGAGGAATGCGGCTGGGGCCTGCCTTCTTCTCATTCTGTCATGTCAGTGGCTACACAGCACTTTGGTTATGCTGCTGTTCCTGAGCTTCAGAACTTTAACCTGTGAATTTTTGTCATCCTATCAGCCCACAAGGAGTAAATTCTTTTCATCCAGGACTCAAACCACTGAAGATGCAAGGAAGGAGTGAATCCTAATTGCTCATTTTTGAACTTCTGCAGTACCAAGAAACTTCACATAGGCCTCACACCATGTAGAAAAAACCACGGCTATCTAATCCATGTAACACACATAATTCATCAGATATGGATCCCATAAGGAACCATGGACAAAGATCAGTTGAATTGTCTCTCTGTAAACCTTCCTAGTGAATGTCAGAAAGAGATTATTACAAGAGATAAAATTCAGGATAGCTTTGCTGCAAATTCAGGCCCTCAGTTTTAGTTCCATCATTTTGCAGCACTTGACTTTCTATAATTCTATGATATGCCAACTACAGTTGCTTAAAAAATCCAGACTTGTCCATATGTGGTACATGTGCAACTGCAGATCCATGCTGACTGCAGCATTTACAAGAACGACTGAAGGGCTACCTCATCAGGGTATCATAACGAAAAATATGTTAAGGAAAAGGTAGTGCCCAAGTGTTACAGCAAAGACTCAAGGATGTCTAAGATACTATAACTTTGAGAGCCAGCCACTCATTCCACCGAATTTCATTCCAAATGAGCTGTGCTTCCTGCAGCAAACAAACTAGGGATGGATATAGTGCAGGGGTGCAGATGTATTTTAGTAACACGGACTCACAACAGATTGTTACTAGCAGTAATTCTAATTTCTTTCCTGAAGCACACTCCTAAAGCAGCTACTTTCGGGAAACTGCCTGTAAATAACACTCCCTGTCTGGCTGATACCTACTTTCACTCCTCTGCTCTTAAAAGTAGGTATTTTTATGATGGAAGGCACTCAGTTAATTTTGGAGTCTAAAAGGTACATGCAGGACAGGGCAGGTTTCTTTAACATGGTCTTGACGTTATTCCTCCTGCCCTCCTGGAACTAATGTGCCTGAGGAATGCAATGGCCTCTTTTCTGAGCTGGCAAGCAGTGACATTTGTACTGTTGATACTTGTCCCAGTGGGACTTGGGCTGAGATTTTTACGTCGTTCTCTTGCCCATTTAATTTTGTCCAGAGTGCCAAAAAGCTGTCAAATGGTATTTTCGCAATTATCAATCTAGACTGGGCTGGACCTGGTGACATGGAGGCGAAAGGATCTGGAGTCTGTTTTCCCGTCCTGCTCAACTAGCCGGTATCTCCTTGTGCCTATTTAGTGGGTTAGCTCTGACAATGACAGTATGAATATTTTGCTGCCATTTAGCTAATAACTACATTTCCTGTTGCAAAATCATGTAAAGGGAAATAAGAGAAAAAGAACTGCAGTGGCAGGAGACAAAGGCACAATTCAGTGGCTGGTTTAAAGTGTGCTCATGCTGTAGGTTGATTACTTTTTAGCAGCAGGTCTAACATAATATTGAGCATATATCCCTGAAAAGAAATTTTTACAAATCAAATGCTTGAGATTATCATGTCACCATTTCTTCTAGCTGTTCTTAGGTCTCAGATACTGTGTGCAGATCAGATGCAACCTTAAAAGAATGAAAGGACTATAGCATCTAAATAAGATATTATCAATGGCCCCCCATAATATCAATGGTAAAAATAATTAAGTCTCTCTACTCCTCTAGTGTGTTCCATCTGAGGGTCTCAAAGCATTTTACAAGCATTAATTAATTAAACTTTCATCTTCTCCCTGAGGCTCTTTCTGTGCTGGAGATGGTTCAGTCCAGTTGGGTAGATGTGGCTGTTGAAATCACAGCTGATTCTCAAACCAGTGGTTAAAAACTGCCTCCAGAAATCTTCAGTTCGTACAGCTGCTGCCCTCTCATCCTGCAACTGTGCTTCCCCATCTTAGTTTGGTGGATGATTTCTCTTCCTCTGGCCCATGAATGCTCAGATCTGCAGGTCTCATCTCCTAGCCCTACCCTGTTTGAGTAGATGATGCCACTGGCATGATCCCCACAAGCTAAACTGACCCGCCACTAGCCCCAGAATTACTGAAGTATTTAAGTAGCTTAAAGACACTTTGAATTCTGTAATCCTCCCTCCCACTTAGACCAGGGGACCTGGACTAGAAAGAAATTAAAAGAGAAGGATCACTAAGTGCAAATATTTGAAATGCAACTGTTCAGGTAAGCATTTTAATTTGAAATATGCCAAGTGTTTAAAAATAAAATACAGAAACTGCTTATTCTATCATTGAAATACAGTCATTCTTAGGGCTGAACACGACAATTATTTAACAGTACAGAGTAGCACTTTCATAGTCTCTTATGGAAAGAATCAGATTATATCCAGCTGGAACCAGAGAAAAGTGGGAGAAGACAGAAATGAACTACCCAAACTGGAAGGTAGTCACTGAGATTCAGGTCCCATCTTAAAGGAAATATATCAGGGAATCTGGAATAATAATCACAATAACAATTAATATATTATGTTACTTTAAAAAAAGGGATAATAAAAATAGCAATTGTAAAAAATAACTATGCAAGGTATGTAGAAAGCCTTGGGATTTTGTTGGCGAGAGAAACTGTTGAAGTACTTTTGCATTGGTATTCATGTAGTATCTTTTGTCTTGGGGATCCCAAGCTGTATCACCAACTGCAGCAATGAAAACCTCCTGAACTTGGCAAGCCATATGTTGTTTTGTTAACAATTTAATTTTGGAAATCATCTGTAGCATTTCTAATTAGAAATATGTAGTGTAAAGTATTTGATTTCATTAATTTGAGTTCAATACTGTGCATTCCTCACCTAGAAACCAAAGCAACTGGCACATTATAAATATGCTGGCATATAGAATTGTAGGATGAATTACTAATTTAATAATGTGTACTGCTAACTGTGTATTATATGTTTCTTTTTGAGCAATGAAGGTGCTTTACAAAGGCTGGTGGCAATAGAGAATTATATTTTCAGTTAATTGGAAATGCATACTTTGTTCCTGAGATACACAATTATTCATTCATTGAATTCTACAGTTTCCTTGTCTTTAGTGTGTTTTAGTGCCTGTGTTTTACAGGTAAAGTAATAGAAGGGATACATTAAACCCTACACAGTCAGTGGCAAGGCAGGGACAAATTAAAGTCTCTTGATCCTCTCTCTCAACATTGAAAGCATTGTTTCTCTCTCAGTTTCGCTGGGCAAGCAACACAGGATGGGAAGAAAGGCTTTTCTAGGATGACCTTTGGGGTCATCGTCTCCTGTCTCCTGCCATCAGGGGCAACATGTCCTATTGTGGCTTTTGTAACTGTGACAAAGAAAGAATGAGTCACACTTCTCTGCTGGACACCAGACCACTCATTGATACAGTTCAGGTTGCCTTTCTGAAAAAAGGCAATGATGGTGTCTTAAGGAAGCCTGCAGTGGGAAAAGGCTGGTCTGGTTTGTGCTCTGGGATTAGAGGAGAATGGCAGCGTTCCAGTGTCAGGTGCTGGGAACTGAAAATAAAGGTGCTGCTGAGTTGGGCTTTTCTCACAGACTCGGCTTCAGCTCTGCACTTCCCCAGCCATGTCAAGCAGTCCTTTCTTAAAGCTAGAAGTCTCCCTTTAAGACACTAGAGAAAATGAATGCAGGAAGCATCTTGTAAGAGCATCCTACCTCAGACATTGGCAGACTACCTTTTAAACCAATGTCTGAGTTTAGTTAGGTTGGTCACAGGATTGGAAAGTAGGATTAGATAATCTCATTCATCCCCTCATTCCCCACAGGATAGTATTCCTGGCAAATGTTAGCTGAATTGTTCCTGGGGCTTTGTGATGAGAGACTCCACATCCTTCTCTTCAGTCCTCTAGGCCTGTTCACGGTGACAGTTTATCATCTCCCTCACCATGACTCTTGGGCCATTTTATCTCTTTTCTGTGCTCTGTGTGAGCTAGTCCTGCCTGAAGAGGTAACTACCTGGGTTATCTGTTTGCAAGTTTCTGTATGTATTTGGTTTCCCTTACCTTTATGTCATATCAGTGACTGTGCACAGGTGTCAGTAGGGCTGTTAGGGAAGAGTTTAGGGGACACAGAGGGAAAGTCCTCTCACTGAGAGCTGGGAAGTCTCAGCTTGGCTGAACTTTTCCTCTCTGACTGTACTGTGCTCAGCAGGCTGATGACACAAGGGAAGTAGCCAATTCTTTAGTCAATTTTATTCTTTCTCATTTTATTGTCAAAGGGAGGGGAATCCACAAATATTGTGAGGATCTCACCTACTTCCCCTCTCCACTGTAGAGCTGCCCATTTAGTTTTGTTTTATACTGTAAATAGTTACAGAAACAAAGCTCTCTGGACCTTGAAGTTAAGCCCAGCATGTAGCACCATACATGGCAAATCTATGTGATCATGCTTCTCATCACTATTGCCTCCATCCTCCATACCTGGCTAGTATCATTTGGCTCCTGTCTTAAGCTCGCTCTCTAGAGTTTCAAAGCATGAGAGCAGCAGAAGTTGGATGGCGGGGACAGACAAGAAGATGGTGTAGAAGATAGCAGGAAGGATGGAGAAGTACATGAGTGCCAGCAGAGAGGTCACAGGAATGCTGATGAAGTCGGGAAAAGCACTTGCAATCGTAAAACACTCTCCTATGGAATCTGGATCACAATTCATTGTATCTGCATACTGACATTTCTCATCGGTCAGCTTACAGCTGTGAAATCTGCTGGCAAGGTGTGCATCACTGTCTTTAGTAGTACGTGCATTTGAAAAAACACCAAGTCTTCTGGTAGTCCTAAATCCCTTGTCCATGATCTCAGGCTGTAAGAAGACTGGAGAGAGAAATTAGACATTGAAATCTGAATTTGGTTCAATCCACTGTGCTGGAAGGAAGGCTGATGATGTCCTCATTTGCTGAACAATTTAGGATATCTGGTATACTGAATAGGTAGGGATCTGAGGGATGGGAAATGAGAGTCAAAGATTGGACTGCTGCACATGCATTTCTTACCTCTGCTGGCCTCTCCTATCTTTACACTTATATGCAGGTTTTAAAAATACTATTTGTAATGTGTTTAAATTAGTAGTACTACTTTTCCCGGACACATTAGAAAGACCTGCCTCTGCTTTGTGTTTCTCACTCTTTCTTAATTCTCATGCAAGCTGGTGAAACTTCCTCATGCAAGTCATGGGTTAGGACAATCAAAACTTTCTTTTTATTTCCTTTGTTAAATCTTAGCAAACACCAGATATTATGTCATGGTGCTTTGTAATCTTCTTTGCTTCATCCCTATGTGCCGTTCTGAATCACACCTGGATGGATACCTGAAGGGGTGACACAGTGTTCAAAGTGGAGGGTGTTGAGAGCTGTGTCTCTGTCTATTTGATCTAAGAGAACTTCCTATCAGATATACTTGACTGAAATAGTCTGGAGGGGATTATCTGGCACTAACCTCTCCTTCTCCCACCTCCTGGTTGGAGAGTCGATGGGAACTAATAGGTCTTTTCCTGCCTAACATCTGCGGTTCGCAAAATTTTCTGTGGCTGACGTGGTGCCAGGAGGAAGAGGGGTTATTTTGGGGCAGATTCCTTTTCATTTGTTTTGTTTTCCTCTTTCTATAGCAGTGTAGCAATCACCGTCCTGGCAGCAGGCATGCCCTGAGGGAAGGGAGAGGAGCCGCTTCTGAAGACAGAATTCTTCATGGCTGCTTGTCCTCTCTTTGACTGCGGCATCAGCTGGGGGCAGGGGGAGGAGAAGTGCCTCAGGCTCATTCAGAGTTGACCCATGGTTATTTTTAGATCCTTAATGTTCTTTCCAAGCCCCCTGCCCTCCCCTTCCTCCCCCCAGTTCATTTCTCTCTTGGCAAACGGCACTTTGTGAGCTACTCAGGCACAGGTTAGAAAGCACTGAAAAAAGTCAAAGGGCAGGCAAAGGAGGTACTCCTCCGAGAGAGGCACTTGAAAGGTCAGGAAATGCCTGAGCCGTGGGTAGGAGCCCCTCCTAGCCTAGCTCTGTTTATTAAGCAGTCTTGCCAGCCCATGCAGAGACAGGGTGATGGGGCTCAGATCTTAAAAACCATATGAAGGAGGGAAGAGGAGACAGTAGAGTAGGAAAAGAGTTGGGGACATAGCATAGAGAGAATTGTGGTAAAAAAAGGGGACTAACTGAGGTGAAGGACGATATGCAGTGTTTGAGCATGACTGAGAAAAAGAGGAAACAGGAACAAAGAGCAATTTTACTTCCCTCAGATTGGAAGCCTGGAGGATCTCTGGCCAAAGGGCTGTGGGCTTCCTCTTCCCCTGTGGAGTCCCTAAACGTCACAGCCAGGCCGACACTCCACAGGTGTTAGAGGAAGACATACAGGCAGCTCCACTTAAAGGACACACCTTTTACCTTGCCATCAGATGGGATTTGCCAGTGAAGGGTGAACAGTTGACAAATAGGAAGGTGCTGGATCCTGGAGAAAGTCAGGTCTTCTTTAGGGAGAGAATTGAGACAGTCACTGCGGGGAGGCTTTTCCTGTGCTTTGCAGAGCTCTTGGTGGCCTGCCCTGGCTCCTGGCTGGTAAGCATCAGGTGAGGTCTGGAGTTGGACCCAAATGCTAGGACCTTGGTCACAGCAGGTGTGCAGGATCTAAAACTCACCTGCACCTGGTGAGGCAGAAAGCAATACAATAAAGGAAGTACCAACTCCTGAGGTGCCTGTCTGTGGAGGACCTCAGCATGGGCTAGTCTGATGTCTCACGGCATCTTCTGCCTGTATGTGTTGTTATGTCTGTCCATCCATTATGGTGCATGATTGGAGCTTTCCAAACAATACAGGACTTTTTCTCACTGTGCCCCAGGAGGCAGGGTTATAGTGTACTACCCTCCTCTTCCCTCAGGAGCTGGGGAATGGCTACTGCAAAAGGCAGGGCAAGCCTTTCCCTATGCACATCCTATGGGAGGATGAAAAAAGAGCTCCTTTCCCTGTCTCTTAGTGGCGAGCTGGAAAGGAGCAGCTGGGTGGCTCTGTTGGCTACTGTAGCCAGGTCCAGCATCATGAAGATACCAGGGCAGAAATAACCTGCTCAAAATAACATGGCTCCCCCCTGCACCATGTCCCCTGATGCCCTAGTGTAGCCCACTCTTTACAGTAGCTTCTTCTTAGTTTTCCAAAGTCCCAGCTGTGTGTCCTTGTCTCAGGCAGGGGAAACAGGTTGCCTAGATACAGTCCCTTTGATGAGCAGTGCAATCCCCTGGAAATCAGTCTGCAATCCCTCCCCTCCCCTTCCCCAGCACTGCTGCTCAGTGTGCAAGATGGATTTGGGTCCCTGGAGGACTTCTGGATGCAAAAATAGGCAGGGTAGGAAATAAAACATCACAAACGTCAGCATTCCCTCCTCACTCCAAAGAAACAGTCAGGTGTAGGGATTGAAGAGAAAGGCAGGGCAGGAAACTACTCCGTCCATTGTTGGAAGCCAGGATGAAGCTGGTCCTAACCCAGTAAAGGAGGACCCCACACCTGAACTGAGAAAAGAAGCCACTCAAAAATGGCATCACAAGCAACAGAGGCTAGGTCTAATTGATACAGTCCAGCAAGAGCCAGCCCAAGTGAGCATACCGGGATGTCAGGATAATCACTGCTCTGAAAATGAACTTGCACAGAATGGGGCAGGGTTGGGAGGTGGTAAAACAATTTCCCTTCATCTTGGTGTGTGAAAGGATAAAACAATTCCTATTCCTCTTGGTGTGTCTTTCTTCACAGTTTTGCAATTGCACAGCTTCCTTGGCAGCAGACAGCTTCCTTTGGCTGATGTTGCTAGAAAAATCAGCTAATGTGGAAAAGCACCATGATGCGTCTACACTGTAAAGACCACAAAAATTGTTCCCGTTGTTTCAAAAAGCCTTAACCAGGAAGAATATGAGAAAGATGAAGGAGCATTTACTATCAATATCAGAAAAACCCCGTTCAAATAAGTCCTTCTTGCTTGCTTTATTCTCTAATTTTCTCAATGCAAAAAGCCACACCTGCTTCGTTTCTAGATAAGAAGTACATATACTGAAAATACTTACAAAGGATAATTTCTCAGCAACATTACAAAGTCTCCACAAAGCAAAATTCTGTAATTGAAAACTACTGTCTGTATTACTGAAATAATTCTCGTACTCAGACCATCTGTCTTCAGTGGTGTGTCTCCACTTTTCCCATAAGCCTCTGACATGGGCCAATTTCAGAGAAAAGGTAACAGAATAATTGGACTTAACTGGTTGATTCCAGAAGGAAAGTTCATGCTCCAGAGGTCCAGTAAAGTAGGTGGATTTTGTAGCAGACACTAAAATACAATGGATGAAATGTAAAATACAAATACATTTCAGGACCAGAAGGAGGAAAACCTCCCTAAACTCAGACTCGTTTATGGGATTTGCCCTGCCAGAAGCACTCAGCCCCTTTGTCTGTACAGGCAGGGCATTAGCAGAAGTGTCTCTGCTGACTACAGCACTGCAGGATCTCAGTGGGAGGTAGGTATCTCTCAGTTACACTGGTCTCAGGGCTCTAAGGAACCAAAGGAACCTTTCACATTCCCCAAGAAAAGCAATGGCCACCCACTGCAGTTTGGCAAGCACTGGTAATTCCCAGTGAGAAAGTCTATTCAGCTGGCAGTCATCTGCATTCAGCAGTAGTTTCAGTTTCTTAGTGCACTCAGAGTACATCCCCTGATGCAGTGCTTTAGAGCACGTTGAGCATGACGTAAATCATAGATGACAGTAGGGATTTCTGCTCTGAGGGAAATTATTGCAACCTTTTAGCCATATTAAGATAGAAAAATGCAGTATTGGACACTAGCACACATGGTAATTTAAAATCATTCTGGCTTTGATACCTTCTCTGTCGGGTGAACTGCGAAAACTGGCCCCAGTAATCCTTGGTTGCTTTCTTCAACTGATCATCAGCACCTCAGTCATCCCTTGATGTAATGTTACAGTCAGGCAACTGCGGCTTAAGGCATTCAGCTGCACCGTATGCAAGTCAAAAAAGACGAACCGCAAAGCTGGGATTCATCCCTGTTTACAGAACGCCACAACGCGTGCCTTCTTGCTGGCACTCTTATTAATCCCATATGAATATCAAGTAATGAAAGTAGCAAAACAGAGCTGCACAGCACCCAGCAAGTGCCCTGGAGCAACTAGTATGCTCCTAAGATTGGTGTGGAAGATTCTCAGGGCAAAAGTCCTGGGGGCAGGGCAGGGAAAGAAGAAAGAGAAAATGGATCTCTGGCAGCAGCAGATGATATGCAGATGGGGGGTTTCTTTCTTTAATCTCAGAAATTAGGATTAATCAGCGACAAATTAACAGGACAATACTGATGGCCCTTTTTAACAATGATGGCTCCTCTGCTCCATTTTCTTCTGCATCAGACACACTAAAATCAAGAGACCAGAAATAGATGTCACTGAGAACTGGGGTCTAGCTGAGGAGGGAAGAAGGAAAAAGGGAGAGAGAAGTCTAATCACAGGGTGGGGGTTTAACAATTTTTTTCTCATTCCCATTTCAAAGACAGAAAAAAAGAGAAAGACACATAGAGAAAGAGAGCATGAATCATTTAGCATGAATTTTGCTTGAGTGAGGACTGACATAAGTGTGTGAAACAGGAAGGCAATGTATGAATAATGCAGAACAAGACTCTGTGCAGACGAAAGACTGTTATTGTGTCCCTGTTTACAGCTACTGAAAGCACAATCAAATAGATATCGAAAGAGTGCAAAAAGCCTGCATGGTCATCTCATGATGAAAAGGTGTTAAAATACATTGTGGATCACAAAATACCACCCCTCAATCACTGACCTGAATTTGCTCATCTGCTCACACCAAGACAAAGAAGAGGAGTTGGTGTTGCTTTCAGTTAGAAGTGAGTGGAATGACTTCTCTGCAGGTTAGGCTTGCTCTAAGCTGTGCCCAAGCTGCAGTGGCTGCTATGGTAGACAAAGGCAGAAACACAGGGGAGAATATACGCTTAGCAGCTCTGCCATGCAGTCTTTGCCATGCAGTCTTTACCATACTCTCCTGGAGGAAGGGTTTCTAGAGCTACAGAAAGCAGATATTTCTATTAAGGTGACCTCTGAAAGAATTAATATGTGTCCTTCTGCTTATTTACAGTGGGTGCATGCAAGAAGCTGAACTCATTTCTTATTCCTTTTATGGGAGAAAGTATGGCTAGGAACTAGCACACTCTCCCAGGATGCTTGGGACAGCTGGTTTCCATTTGTGGTCCTGCCACTGGCTGGTTTTGGCTAAATATAATCATTTTTGTGCCACTGGTAAAGCACTTTGAATTCTTCTAACAAAAAGTAGCATGTAAGAGCTGGATATTAATTCAGATTCTTCTAACAAGCCCATCATCATACCGTGTGGTCTCTAGCATTCCATAATTAAGGCACACTTCTCCCCTAAGGAGGGTATGCTTCTTCCTTCCCTTGCTTTTTTCTAATTCTGGATAGAATTTGCAATATTTTCTGAGGTAGCCTGTTGGATCCCCTCCACATATCTGGTTCCTTTTCCAAATCACATTCCAGGAGTTCATCTGAGTAGTGATGGGAGACTCTGGCTGCATTGTGTGCCTCAAGAATTCAGTAGCATCAGAACACACACATCCATCCACAGCTGCCAAGATTTCTCAGAAAGCTTTAAGAAAAAAGGGTGACATACTGAATGACTCTCTCTAATTTGTCATTGTATTAGACTAGGGAGAGATATAATATAGTATTACACAGGTTTGTAGATGTGACTGGAGGATGTTCATATTTTTTGACAATATTTGAGAAGCTTACCTGGAGGTCTAAGGAAGTGCATCCTAAAGAAAGACCCCAGAGAGAAACAGAAGGAAGGCAGGGGGCAAAGCCAAGATATTAGGGCATAAAGTAAGGGAGATTCAGAAACACTGGTGTTCAGTGGTGGATTGAAAAGAAACAAAAAAAGGGAAGAGGTAGTGTCTTTGAGTACAAGAGCATAGGAAGCATGAGAGCCTTGGAAGAGAAGAACACACTTTGTGGAATTATCCTGTTTGTAGTTGAAATACTCTGTATGCAAATAGGCATTCTCACATTCTGTCTGTCTACCTAGCTAACCCGGGATCATATAGAAAGGCAGACTGTGAAGCCCTTTTGCACAGAGACACACAGAGTTTTAAGTACAGCACTACAAGCAGCCAGGATGAAGAAGCAGTGATGCTGATGCAATGCAGAGATGAAAAGAAACATTCCTGCTACTTCAGGGATGGAAAAGGCACATCCCATCTTCTGCCTCCCAGAAATCTGCTGCACCCTTTCACTAGCCAAAAGAAGCAGCTAGCTTTGGTCAAAACCAGACTGCTTTTCGTTCCTTGCCTCATGCTTGCCCATTTCTTCTTTTTGCCTGGGATAAAGGAGAGGTCAGCAGGGATCGTCATGTTTTCAATACACTGTATTACTATGGTGATATTAAAGTGCCCTTTACTTGCTTTTTATCTTTTCACCTTGAAATGGGAGCTGCAGGTGCTTGTATGCTGTGCAGCTACTGCACATAATGAAAAGTGACAGGGCAGTTCAATCTCTGGGGTCCTTTCAGTCCACAGGCTTCCCGCTGAGAAACCCAACAAGGTGGGTACTTGGGTTGATATTTTTTCCTAAGTTGTTCTGACATATCTCCTCTGGGAATTGTACTGATGCCCCCTAACTCATATCATGCTAGCCCCCTGGCTGCATCAACTAGCATTTACTTCTGGTCACTCACTGATAATCTGAGCTCCTATCAAATCAGTAAATATGAAAGGCTGCCTGCTGTGGTGTCCACAAGAGTTCTGGGGTGTTAGATATTTAATAGGTGGTTAAAGGACAAGTCACACTCTTTTCAGCTGTGCTTTGAGCTGTTTTGAGGGAGGATGGTATGAAGGTTGGTGATTAGTGTCTTTTGGAGACAAAGACAAGAAGCCTGAAGTATCATGAAGTAGCAGCTCTAAAATGCAGTGAGATCAGCTTTTTCTGCAGACTGTGTGATGCTGCAAAGAAAAATTATGCCAGTAGCAGACCTGGTGTAGAAGTAAATTGGGTTCTTGTGCACCTTCCCTTTTCTTCATAGCAATATACCCACTACCTCTTGCTTCACTGTGCTCTGAGGAGCTGTAAAGAAGCACCTCCTTCTCAGACATTCAGATAGGCTGCCACAATGTTGTGGTCCTGGAATACATCATACCTTTTCCTGTGCTTCTACAATTAATCTACAGTTCATAATAGCTCCCTATTAAGCATGATAAGGAACAGTGAATCCAGCTTTTGTAAATGAGGGAGCCCAGCAAATCTGCATCTGCATAAATGAAGAACTGCCTTGAGACTGTCTGCTGTAAAGCAAGATATATTACACTGAATCCAGGGGCTTCCACACACTTTAATACAAATTTAATCTTTGCATTTCATAAATGGGAAAGCATAGACAGATTTCTAAGTCAGGAAGATCTACCATGCAGAGTCCACAATCCCACGGTACTGAATGTGCCCTTGTCTTTCCAGTCCTACTGTTGAGCTGAACTGCATGTATCCCCGTGTTAGCTGGTGAACCAAAGGGTGTCCAAACCTTATATAGATGAAGGCCATTCTGAATCATCTCCACATACACAGAGAGACATATTCTGTCAATTTGCTCTAAAAGCAGATGAACATTATTTAGTCCAACATACTACCCCCTTTAATGAAGGTTGAGATATTGATCTCCCTGGTAAATCAAGGTGAGATCTATAGATCCCTCCCAATAAATGATGGTGGATTTATTGATTCTCTTCTTTCCACCCCCCATAAGTGAAAGCAAGACTTATTAGTTCCTCCCCATTAAATGAAAGTGAGCTGTATTAAGGCCACCTCCATAAATAAAGGGTGGGCCATGCTGACTTAGACCTTAACCACATAAATGGAGGTGAAATGTATTGATTCCATCTTCTGTAATTGAAGGAGTGTTGTATTATGGTGCTCCTTCCAACATAAATGATGGAAAAACATATTGATTCCATCACTCTTGAGTGAAAGGTGAGTTTTGTTGAAAATCCCCAAAATGAGGAAGGAAAGCCATGCAGACTTTAGCACCTTATTCAGATAATTATTTTGATCTGTTATTCACACATTGCGGCTTTTACTGTATTTGGATGGCAGAGGAGTTACTGCTTAAAAGCTCCAGGCACAAATGAAGTGATGAGGAACCACGGTGCCACTTGAAGGGATGTGATACCTAAGCAGAAGGCCTCCTGAGTTCCAGTCCTTGCGCTCTCATAGACCACCTGCATTTAGGCAGGTTTCCTGGCTTTTTTGTGTCTTGTTTAGATAGTAAGGATAATGATTTTCCTCTGACATTAGGTGGTAGAGTAAATTTGTTCATGACTGTCTACAATGTTTTGTTGGTTAATGGGCCCAAGTGAGTTCTGGAGACAACCGTGGAAGTGGATGAAACATTATAGGGCAAAATAGTTTAAAAATAAGGTGTACTGTATGTGTCCTGCGCTTTAAGAGAAGCTAGGCCTGTAGGCTGCAGATAAATAATTAGCAGCAGCTGCCTGGACCCTGTGGTAATTTTTGCTCTTTCATTATTCCTGCTCCTTCCTATTCCTTTCTACTAACAGCACTGTTTTTAAATGGCTTTGGCTGATGGGAAAGATACCAAAGTTACCTCACCAGAAAGCCATGCACTAGTTCAGGAATTTAGTCTTTTGGACTGTGACTATTGTAGACAGTGCCCATCTGGAAAGCAAAACATTCAGATTCAACTGCACCACTCCAGGAGATCATGTTCAGCCCAGCAGCACGACAAAGCCCAAGACAGGGCTTGGGCACAGGGACAGCTGCTGATGGTGTAAAAGAGAGGTGCCAACTCCTTGCTTCCCCAAGGAAATACACTCATTTTCCCCACAGTACTCTATTGCACAGCTGTTGTCTTCTGTTACCTGTTATGAATATCAAAATCCTTAGGGAAGCTACAGAAGACAAGTGAAAAGGACACAACCACTAGAGATTTGCAGAGAGGCCTGTCTATGCCTTTCTTCATGATTTGTCCTAGTATCAACAAGATAGAAAAAGGAAAAACAAGAAAAAGACAACAAAGTGAATGTAGGCACATGTAGATGATTTGAGGAAGTTAAAGACAAAGCCCTTACACATGCCATGCAATAAATCATACCAGTGTCACCTTTTTGCCCAATGTCACAGAAAAGGTACACACATCTGTCTTGTGATGAGCAGGCAGAGTTATGGGGCATTGTGCTTTGTTGCCACGCGTCTGCAGGGCACTTCCCACATGATGTATGGGGGGCTACACATGCAGAGAGGGGGACATGAGTTGGACATGTGTTATTATTCTGTGAATCTGTAACAGTACATATCTAAGAGGGTCCCAGGTGTCCTAACATTAGTCATATCCAAGATACAATAATGAGTAATGCAAGCTTTGATCTGTTCTTTAGAATGAAATACTGAGGTGTATTTCACCATGCATTTCTTAACACACAATAATTTATCTCAAGATCTTACAGAAGGTGAAACGTGGTAACTTTTTACATGAATTAGCTGTTCCTGGAATATCTTGTGTTCTTCCCATGTGGGTATTTCCAAGCATACTGCTTTGCCCAGAACAGACTTTGAAAATGCCAGTCAAGTGCCAGCCTCCCCCTAAGCCCATGAATGGAAAAGCCCAATTTCTTTGCAATTCTCTCATATTGCCAGCTGTCTAAAACCCTCTCTGAGAGGATTTAAATTGGATTTTGTGCTGATTTTATACAGTTGTCTTATGTCTTCCCCATGTGTGGTGAAAGAGATTTGTTCAATACAGCATTGGGGATGCAAATATCATTCCTGTTTCAATGCATCGTTTGAAAGGAGGACCAGACAGTTGCCATGGCAACTGCACATCTGAGCCAGCTGTAGTTGCCATGGAAACAGAAACGATGGGAGCCAGAAAAAATAGTCTCAGAGGACAAAGCATTTTAAAACACACACAAAAATTCCCTTAAACTAAAATAAAATCTTGCTGTGAAATTCTAGGATCTCAGAAATAAGGGGCAAACCAGAGGAGAAAGCAAACACCCTCTCATAATCTCAATGGGGTTTTTTTTAAATTCTTTTGAGACGCAAGGAAGAAGTCATTGGAAGTGATCCAGTGATTGCTAGAAAGGCGTGAAAGTAAATTCCACCATACCTTTGGCCTGGTCTGCTGACTCTTTGGGAATGCGAATGCTCTGCACTGGTAGCTCTGTGCCACAGAGGCACAAATCAGTACTCCAGTCAGGTATCCCTCTTGTTCACAGCAGGCTCTCCTTCTATAAAGCTAACCATGTTTCATACAAGTGTTTTCAAATAATGAGATCATATCTTTGGAGAAACTCTAGTCCTTGCAAGAGGCATAGTTTTAATCATAAAAGAGGAGGCAAGATGCACTGTTTGAGATGTCCAAGGCTTATGTCTGGGATCCTCAAGCAATGGCTGGGTGCCTGGCAGCACTGCCCTGGCCTTCAGGGATGAGCCAGTGTGTTTGATAAGTACTAAAGAGAGGAATCCACAACATCCTATGTCTCATCAGAGTGGTTTTTTTACTGTTTATCTGTAACTCATTTTTAGCTTTAATGTTACAGTTAATTGGAGAGAATGATTAAAATGAGAAATTAATAATGCTATAGAAGAGAGGAAGGCAAACAGCTTCAGCACCCACACAGAGATATGTGTGTTTGGGGTCTTCTGAGAATGTAATAGGGCAGACCGGCAGACACAAGGGCTGACACTGGGACAAGAGGAAGAGAAGAGAGCAGATGGAGAGAGAAGATGACAGGAATAGATGGAGTAATAGAGGAAGGTTATGCAGGAGAGCCTCAAATTGGGAAATGATAGGGGTGAGAGAAGATGCTGGAGTTACGAGTGTGTGGTAAAATAAAATGCAGTGAGAGGTGAGTAGGACAGCAGGTGAAGTTTGAGGCAAGGATGGACGCAGACAGAGATGAGAGGACAGAGTGGAGCAGGATGGGAGACCACAGAATATGAGGGTGAGCAAGCTGAGGGCAATGCAATTGGCACAGCACTATGGGACAGGACAGGGAGAGAGACGAACCTTGGCTCAGTATATATAGGGGCAAGGGAAAGCAAAGAAAAGCAGGAGATATGGAGGCCACACAGGGCACAAAATGGTTTGCAGGGTAACACCCTTTTGGTTGGTTTTCTTAATATTGCTGTGGTTCAGCAGATTTCCCTGGCTTTTCTAGAATCACTTCATATGTAAATACTTTTGTTAGCTGGTTCACTCATCACACTGTGGTGAAGGCTGCTTAATCCAATGTAGTGTTGTACTTAAATTTTTCAAGTATTTCTTTCCTTCCCCAATATCAACAGCTAATGTAATAAAATCTTTCAAGGTGTAAACTTTGATTATTTTCTTACCAAAAGCAGATTTAGAAAAGCAGTTTATTATCTCAGATGCCTTTGAATTGTCACTGCATTTTCTGCCTTTTTATTTTATGATCACTGTTCCTGCCCTTTCATTTCAGTCTCACTACTCTCTTTCTGTCTATAATAAAAAGGGAGATGGATGCTACTATCTGCACACACCTGTAATTTCTGTTGAAGCCAAAGGAATCTGCATGCATGTAACTAACAGGACTGGAGGACTTGGCTACGGATTTGTGTTTAAAGGAATAATAAACTGCTCACGTTTACTGAGAAGGAGAAAGAAAAAAGTCTTTATTCAAAATGTAAATATCTTCCTGCTGAGGAACAAACCCAAAAGTCAGCCTTCAGGATATAAATATTTATGCTTTCTGCATAAACAGCAGATGTAACATTTCCAATTAACTGTCGATCTTTCTCTTTCTCTGGCTGCTGCTGCTTTTTCTCACAGTATCAGAATGAGCAGTTTGCTTGATTTGCCTGAGCTCAGAACTGTCACAAATTTCCAGTCAGTAAGATGAAATTGTTCCTGAAAATGTTTGTTTATCAGAGCCTATCAATTTCCCTGTGTTTTTTAATTCCTTGTATTCAATGCAAGATGAATTCTATCCTGCTGAAAGATGTGAGATTCACAACCCAGGTACGAGGACAACAGAGAAGGAGCAGAAGAAGGCATAAGTGAGAGCATGCCCTCAGTCATTGCAGCACAGTTCAGCCCAGACCTAGAAGAAGTCCTCATGACATGAGAGATCTCTGACGCATTTGGCCACTGGCCTTTCTATCAAGGCTGCCAGCCTGGGGCTGGTTAGCATCAAATGTAAGAGTTTCTATGATGTTGTCACCTGTTCATGAGGACCTGCCTCCATCACTTCTTGTCAGTTTTCTCAGGTGTCCAACATTTAATCCTGCTAATGGCAGCCTCCCACTTCCACAACTTCTTTCTCTCTGGGAGAAAGTGTGGACTGTGCAAGCAAGAAAATGAACCCTACTACAGCTGGAAACATCAGTTTTCATTGGCATCATGCCTACAAAGCAGAAGATTTTGCTGGAGCACTGGAAGGGAAGGTAAGAACAAAAATCAACAGCAGAGAAGCAGTAGTAGTTATAAGCAAGCCAGAAAGGCAGGTGCAAGGGGAAAGAAAAGCACTTGTCCGGCAATATATCAGAAAGGGGGGACCCCTCTATTCCTTTCTGCTGAGGATGCTTTTGCACGTTCTACTGTCCTCTGACCTGACCCACAACACCATAAAATTTAGCTCAGTATCTCTTAATTTCCTGGGAATCCAAAAATCAGTTGAGCATTGCTTCAAATCAGGAGCTGCTGTTCAGCTCATGCAGCTTTCACTGGGGGCTCCAGTGAAGAGCTCTTGGCCTTCCTGATGATAGGGAAAGCTCTGGCCTGGCAGCTGCACAGGCTGGGAGAGGGCTTTGTGCTGCCAGTGGGGTTAGTGCAGAGGTAGATCAGCCTTGCTCTTTACTTTCCTCAGGAGCTGCATCCCGATGGCTGGCAGCTCCAGGAGGTATTGTTGCCATGGGAACTGGCTCTGATTTAAAACCATCCATGTGGCAATGCAGGGATGGAGGCACCTGCAATTCTGACTGCTTAGGGGTGCACCCTCCTCACACACTTCCGTTACCTGCTGCCTGCTTTTCTCCAGGTTCCCAGCACTTTGAGCTGCATTTTTGCCCATTCCTCAGGCTCTTCTGTCTGCCATATCCTCCCTGGTTCTGGATGCTTATTGGTGTGAACAGCTGGCCTCTTGCATAGCATGAGAAATCATCACATGTTAACCCATAAGAGATGGTCCAAATTCACAAGTAACTGGAATTTCAATTGCTTAATAAGCACAATTTTCACTTTGTTCTGTGCTGTGCCTTACCAACTTTCTTAAAGTGGATCAATGTATGTTAACAATTTAGAATGGAGCAATCTTGAAGAGACTGAAAGTCGGTTTTCTTAAACCACAAGCTTTTTGGTTTTTTTTTTGTTCAGCCCCCTTGACTGTGGCTGACAGTGTGGTATTTCTCTTGAGTTTTCACTGCTGGCTGACGAGTCTCTCTAGTGTGATGGCATTCAGTAATCATACAACAATGCATCTCTGCAGCACCAGAGCTTAGAACTCAAGTTACAGTACTGATGAGCATTAGCCCTACTTCTCAGGTTGAGGGTGCTCTAAGGTCAAGCCAGACACTTCAGACTCTGTTCACATTTTGGGTGTAATGTAGGACACCCAGGATGTAGACAGCTGCTTGTTCAGGCACAGGAACAGACTTTCAGCTGAGCGTGCTGAGTGCTCCAGGTCACAAGTCACTCTTGGGGCTGAGGTAAAGGGAATTAATCCACTCTCACACTTTGTGGATTTGAAGGAGATCTGAGAGCTGCAGTAACCCTCCCAAGAATTGTCCCAATCTATATCAGTTATAGCAGGTCCTTAAAAAGCCCAGGGTCTCAGTCTCTCATGCCCACTGGCTGCTCTTCCAAAAGCAGATGATCCTCTTATGCACTCTTTGTTCTCTGTGTTTTCCCTAGAACAGTTTGTCAGGTTGTTACCAAGGTATCCAGTTTTTCCAGTGCTAAAGGATCCAAAGTCAGCACTGTTTTCTCTCAGATGCCTTGCGGATGCTGTGATGATCTGGAGGTACAGTGAGAAGCAACTTTCACAGAATCACAGAATTAACTAGGTTGGAAAAGACCTTTGAGATCATCAAGTCCAACCTATGACCTAACACCACCTTACCAACTAAACCATGGCACTAAGTGTCACATCCAGTCTTTCCAGACTATCATCCCCCTCCTAGCTGGACCCAAAAGCAATTGCAGAGCCTGTGGCTAGAGTTTGCAGGAATGAACTAAAAATGGTCTTCAAGGGATTCCTCAATCAGCTTTTCTTACCTCTCCTGTTGCCAAGATGGTATTCAAAGGAAAATGTCACAGCCTGATCACAGGCCACAGACCACAAGTCAGACAATTCGGTGCTAGACACTCCTGGATTTGCTGTATGATCCTTGTTTCAAGGCCTCGGGTAAGCATTATGGTGTGTACCACAGAACAGAATGGCTGCATTGGTATCTTTCATCTATGCAGACAGCAGTTGTTTTTCTCCCTTTTTTTAGGATACAGGATTCTTTGTGTTACCATAATCCTGTGCTTTATATGTCTTCAGGGTGCCCGATCCAACTGTGAAACTACACTAGTGCAGAAGCAGATGAGATATGTCCTTTTACAGCTCCCATGTAACCTCAGAGAGGCCCTCAAGGAAGACCCCTTTTGAGAAAGCCATAGGCTGTTTGTGTGTTACATTATTCCCCTTGCACATATGCTCACAGAGTATTTGGACTACCTCATTCTTCCCAGATTTTAAACTATGTTTCAGTAGCCTGGCCCTTGAATTTACACATTAAGCAGCAAGACTCACTGAGCTGATTCTCTGGAGTCCTACTGATGCATAAGAGATCCATCCTGCCTTTTCTGTGTCTTCCATGTAGCTCATTGCTTTTTCAGTCTGTGTCAGACATAATGACTCAGCAAATAGATATGCTTCTTGTTGGCATGTAGTACAGGCATTTGCAATGTTGAATGTTATATGTCCTTTTATTTATCTTGCCCAAGCACAAATTTGACTACACACTGTTCTATTGTCACTATAATATCTTGTCCAACCTTCCAGCTTGCTTCAAGAAAGGAAACCGTGCAGGTGCTGCAAACACCTTTTGTTCCTTTATGACAAGAAGAAGCGACTCTATTCCTCTAACGCTTTTAGCCTGACTTGATCCTGGCTCACTGACCTGCCTGCTTTCTCTGAAGAACTGGCAAGTGAGTATTTTCAGTCATTTACTTTAGAGCTGTTCTGTCATTGTGCTATTTATTTCCATCATAAATTATGCCCAGAGGTTAGGATGCTCTTATTTTCCCACTCACAAAGGAACCAAAGAAAAATATTCTGCAGGGCACAGAGGCATCTTTGGGTGGTTTGTAAATATTTCCAGAGGCAGATATAGTGGGGAGTGAAAAGAGCTGTAGTCCCTACCCTGTAAGCATTGCCTGAATTAACCTGCATCTTCTAGGTTATGCAACAGGGAGCAGTTGTGCTCACACAGCCCCCTCTTCCTACTGTGATTTACATCCAGCTTTTGCAAGATACACCTGCTAGTGCTTCAAAGCATATAAAAGAAATAATTTTTTAAAAAGTCTTGAGAGATTATAGCTTACTCCTCATGCAGTGGTTTGACTCATTAAAATCAGTGGAGCAATTTTCAGTGACTTCTCTGGGAGCGGATCAGACTCAAAAAGCACAAGCCCTGAGAACTGGACTGCAGCCAACCAACTTAAGGGAAGCAGAATTCCAAGCAAGTGAGTTTTCATTTTTAATTCAGAAGCTAAATAAAATTGAACATCAGTGCATTTAAATGGGTTAGCTCCAAGAAAAATCCAGGGAACTGAAGAAGTGATATTTCTTGTGTGTTTGCCTCCTCTTAGCTATACCCTAAGGGGCTGGTTGCTCCACAAAGCAGTATCAGTTATCCAGCAATGGACACTACTGCTCTTATTATTACTATATGCCTAAATGCTCATTGTAGACCAGGACTCCAGCAAGCTGGACAATAGACAAGTATAGAGCAAACAGATGCCTTCCAGAGCATCTCAGAGTTTAGATTTACCATTTTATGCTCAGTTTGCTGATGGGTGTTGCACCACACAAAGTGGCATTGTTTTTTCCCTGTTGAAGTCTATTAGGTTCTTAGCACCCCAAGGAGGTGATGGGGAAGTTTGTGCTGCTTGCTTTGATAGAAAATATAAAACATTAAGTCCTGGGTTTGCTGCTCAAATTCCCCTATGTCTTATTGGAAAACGCCTGCAGAAGCTTATTCAGCATGAGGGTGAACTCGGTTGTATCATACAGGCTTGTTTACAAAATGTAGCATTGACTGCCTCAAGGTCAAATGGGTACCTTGTGCCAGGGCTCCCTGCCCAGGTAGAAATGGAGGATTAGCCTGCACTCTCTCAGTACTTCATGAGTACGTGCTTTCCTCAGAAATACCTCTTTTTCTGCATCTTCCTCTTTCCCCCACCCCAGCATACCCTGATTTCCTGCCCTTTCCTTTGACACTTCCCTTTGTTTTTAGTCTTTTCTGATGGCATTACCTAGTCACCTTCTGCAGATAATTCCTCTAGAGAATGGCAGACATACAAAAACAATAGTTGTAAATCTCTCCCTATAATTCACTTGGTTTGTGAGGTGCAAAATTAGACCTAATTATTTAAATTTTTGAGGGGCTACTGTGCTCTTTGTGTTTAGATGAGCCATGATTATGTTCCTTCAGACCCAGCCAGAAAAGGAAGCTCAAGAAATCCCATAAGAAAAGGTTGTCCTTGTTTCCAGCTTTCCCTGTTAAAACCTTTGCCAGTGTGAGCTAAAAACCCCAGTATGAGCAAAGAAAGGAGAAAGGAGAGGAGAGGGAAAGCAACTCAGAAACTTGGGGGCAGTTCTGGCTCTGCTCCAGCAGCTGGTGCTCATCTCTGACAGGTACAGGGAGAAATCAGACTGAAGAGGGATCTCAAGCAAGCAAACAAACAAATCAACTAAATGAACAAGCTGGGTAATAAAGTAGAGCTGAGAATCAGTAGCTAACGAACACATCTCTGTCACTGCACCGCTTTCTCCTGGGTAGAAGGGAGTCAATTACCCACCTTCCAACAAGCTATTGATCAAGATGCTGCCATGTATCGAATCGGAGACCTGGCCACCCTGTGTGTGGCTCTTTGATTTTCTCTCCCTCTGTAGTAGCACGTGGATGGAAGCCAGATGAGCCAGCACAGGACTATCGATCAATCCGCCTCCCTCCTCCTCCTCCTCCTCTTCTTCACCCTGGTCGCCATGGCAACCACAGCTGCTCCTGCAGCAGCAGCACTATTTACCTGGCCTATTTATTTTCCTTTTCAATATCCTTCCCTTCCTCCCACTGCTCTCACCTTGGCATGATATTGGCAAAGCACTCAGCAGTTGTAAAAGGGATGAATTTTTATGACTCTGAGGAGGACAATGCAGTTCTCTGCTCTACTTTATCACCCAGTTTGTTCATTTAGTTGATTTGTTTCTGAGGAATCATTGCCTATAAACAACAGATATCTCAGTCACTAACTAGGTCATGCTCCAGACAGGCAGGAGGACCTGTCATTCCAAAAATACAGGTCTCCTTCATATGGTTTAACTGTGCCTGTACTAAGACCCACATTTTCTTCTTATATATTGCCCAAGAGTGCCAATAGAGAACTTATTCCAGGTATGCCATCATTTCCCAGCTGTTAATCTCACAAGACTCCTGGGACAGTAAAACATAAACATCAGGTGCACGAGGTCTTCAGCCACCTTTGTAACTTGCACAGAGGGCACAATGTCCTACAGGGACCAGTTGCTATGGAAGGAGCAGTGACCAGAGTCACCTCCCAGTAGACAGCCTTGGTGTGTTCACCATGGCTTCCAGCTGCATACACTGAGCAGCTCAGTTCCTGGCTCTGCCCAGTTCAATAGTGCTTTCCATCATCCTTGCAATCTTCTCAAGTGGCAAGGCAGTCTTGTCGCATCTCTTTTCCCATACTCCTTTCATTGCCTGAAACTGCCTTCCCGTTCCTAGGTAGGATGACAGTCATGCTACAAAGACCAAACAGTAGATAAGTGAAAAATATTGAGGGAGTAGCTCATTTCCCTGCTCCTGAATGTTTTGGTTTTTGTGCTGAATCATCCATCTGCTGATTCTCAGTGTAGGATTCTCTGCTGAAAGAGACTTTGTGCAGGGTATGAAATATAAGATATACAAACAAAAAATATATCTTAAAACATAATACAAGTGTCCACCTTGTCTCAAAGGTCTTCCTGCCTTCCTTTTAATTGAAATTCTTCACCCCAGTCTCACATTCCTGATTCTTTCCACAGTAAAGCCATCAAACCCTTTCAGGAGACTCCCAGTTTTCCTTATAATTCAGTATGATTAATACAGGATGTTGTGGTGGTTTGCTAAGGGAAAGGTGAACTCTCTCTTGGTCAGACCCAATACAGATGTAAAAAATCACTTGATATTATCAAGTACAGATTATCCTTCCTTGAAGCAAAGAGTTATAGGATAAACTGTGGAATTTGCTACTGCATGATATTAGGGAAGCAAATACTGTATTTTAAAGAAAAAAGAGACATCTGTAAGAAATAGAAAGGCACTGGCAATTAGGTGCAAGGAAGTTCCAACCCCCAATTCTGGGAGGCATGGGAGGACAGGGGGCAGTGAGGAGTCCTGCTTCATCCTTCTATTTTGTCTATCCTAGAATAGTGCCATGCTGGGAGTATTAGAGCTGTCATCCCTTCCTCTGAACAGTTTGGCTAATCTCACTCTGCCAGATATGTTACCAAGCTCAACTAGCCAGGACCGTCCCTTTACAGAGCAGGACCTCAGATCCAAGATTGCCTGGGTGATGGATTCATTAAGAACGAGCAAGTCTTGGACAGACTCTGCAAAATGAGACTGGGATTGGGTGTCCAACCATGCTCACACGTGAGGCCCTCGCCTCACTGGGGGACAATTGATTCAGAGTACCACGAGAAAGAGGTACATATTTGACTGGCTGGAGCAGTGGTCTTATGTGACACGGCAGGAAGTATGATACTAATGCAAATTGTTAGTAGTTATTAACTAATTAAATTGTTATGCCCATAAGGCACTTAACACTTTGCAGGAACAGAAGAGAGCCCAGACCCTGCCCTCAGGAGCAGAAGATCTAAAAAGGCAAGCACAGACCAATGGTGAAAGGAAAACAATTAACATAGAAGGGATGTAATGAGAAGCAACACATGGTTTTGCAGTTACAATTTATGTGATCACAAGATCTTTGGCAAGAGGAGAGTGTATGACATCATAGGTCTATCAGATGCATGTATGATTTTTTTATACATTGGTCAACTAAAAGCAAATTGGATGTGTGAGAAGCTGGCTCAGATATACTTAATTTCATTAATATAAAAAGCCAGGAGAAGACCCTTTTCCTCAGCTCAGAAGAAGGTTGCCATAGGAGTTTGTATTTTCTCAGACTTCAGAAAATTCACACAGGCTGCACTCTTAAAAACACACAGAAGAAAGGGCTTTTAACTGATGCTTAGAATCAATGGAACACAAACCTGTAGGAGATCAGACTGCCTTAGTTGCAGAAAGCTGACCTGAGTAGAGATGCTGCTGCAAAAGGTGGAGCAAACAGGTATTAGAGAATGGCATGAAAGAGCGTGAGGAGACTGGCAGGGCTAGCAAGAGCTCACATTATTAGTGGAGGAAACAGGGAGAAGCATACTGGAAAAGATGGCTGCGCAGTCTTGAATGGGTGACTTTCATGGCAACAAGTTCCTTAAACTCAGTTAAGTAGGAAGTAGTAAATAAATTCAAGCCAGGGGGATGACGGTGTGCTGCAGAGATGACCTTTGTAGCTCCATTTGCCGTGTACTGTAGGGAGGAGAGGTGCACATCTGATCTGGGATATGAATGCTGTAGTAATAAAGATGAGAGATGCAGAGAGCATAAGAACAAAGACCTTGTGAACACTGGGTGTGAAGAAAAGTTAGTTTGTCCACAAATTGGATGGATGGAGTAAGAGAATGAGGAATTGCAAGACCTAAGCCAGACAGGGGCTAGCTGTGGAGTCTACTAGAAGAACAGTGAGCAGCGAGCATAAAGAAAGATTAGGGTTTCATTTTTATCCAGTATTTTAATTAATGGCAAGATGTGCAAGAGGGAGCATGCATTCAGAATACCAAATGACAGTCTGACCCAGCCCAGCCCGTCTCTTCCACAAAGTATTAGCGTTTCACTAAGCACAAACTGCTGTGCTGTTTCATCAGACACGCCGCTCTGGTGTGTATCATATGATATGGCAGCCGCTCAGGCAGGCGGGGAGCAGCGCAGCCTGTAATTTCCTGGTCATATGTAACTGGGTGGGGAAGCGCCTGACCCTTGGGGTGAGTAATGCTGGAATCGCACCATGAGGCACCCTGGTCTTTGCTGTTCGAGGCAGTTGAGGTGTTGCTCTTGCTATTCTAGCAGACATTCCCCAGGGCATCCCAATGCTCTTACGCTCTGCTACACTTACAACACCCTCCTGTAATCTGTTTCTCTGCGCATACGCGGTCATTTTCCCACGTTCTCAGTCCTTTGCCGGCGTTCGCCGCTACGAGGACTGCGGATCTGAGCGCGGCACACTCGCCTCCCCACAGCCGCGGGTGTGGGGCTGGCTGGTCCCGGCCGCCCTTACTGCCGGCCCGAACCGACGCAGGGGCCGCGCTGCGGCGTTTATGTGGGAAACGCTCCGGGCTGCTGAGCGAAGGGGGGGCAGCCTCTCCCGGCGGCTTTGCTGGGGCTGCGCGGGGCTGCGGGGGCACCCGCCCCGCTCTTGCCGCCGGCCCCACAATGGCCGCGACCGCAGCCGCCCCGCTGGGCCGCCCGCCCAGCAGGCCACGGCCCCCCCGCGAAGCACTGCGAGCGAGGATTGTGGGGTTTTTTTGGTTTTGGTTTGGTTTTTTTCTTTCTTTCGTTTTTTTCCCCCCCCCCCCCCGCCTTTTCCTGCTCCGAGACATTTTCCTACGTGCGTTTTTCTCCTGCCGAGCTAATTTACGAGCTGCGTTTGGCGAGGCCCGGTGCTGCCGGCCCCAGCGCGGGGTAGGGGGGCTCCCGCTGGGCTCCTCAGCCGGGGAAGCGCACGTCTCCCCGCCCGACATGAGCTGTAATTTCCGGCAGACATTTGAGGTCTCCGACATCTGCATCAAGGCGCGGCAGCTCCCAGCAACCCCCATGGCCGGGAGCGGGGCGGCCCCTCCTGCCTCTTCCCCAGCCATTTGTGTTTTACTCATTTCCTGCTCCCAGTAATGAGGCCAGCGATGCTGGGGTGGCGGCGGTGCTGCTGAGAAGGCAGATTGTTACACACACATATACACATGGATGTTTTTGTTTCAGGATGAATTTTTAGTGCTCGTGAAAGGGAGGGACTAAGCGGAGCTTGCTGGAGCCTGGCACAGAACCAGCGAGCTTCCCGGCAGCTCTCTGCCAAAAGAATCCAGACATCCAGCCCCCTACCCCGGCTCGTGCGGCCCCTCCTTGCCTGCTCCCTTTCCCCCTCGGCTCTTGAGGGGCCTCGCTCCCGGCGGCAGCACTGCGTGGGGACCCTGCATGGGACCTCTTCGCACCCATGCCCGAGCCCCCTCGCCGCCCCTGCACGAGGTTCCTGCTGCCGCGCCGACACTGTGCAGTCCTGACCTGTGACTCCTCAATCCCAATTCCTCTTCTAGGCCGTCTGTGGAATTACTGCAGGAGGGTGGAGAGAGTCTGTGATATAAACATTATCCTCGGAGTTGAAAACAACTCGAGGCCAAACAGATTCATTGCAGTAGTGACTTGAACTAGGTGAAATGTCGACAGAATTACTCAACACCACAGCCCCAAACTCGCGGTACAGAAAATAAACAAACCTTCTAGTGATGTTTTGTATAGTCTCCAGCCCAACCCCAACCCACCCATCTGTTTCATTCCCCAAGGGACTGCAGGGACGTGGGTCTCCTGGCAGGTGACCATCTTCCCCTACACATCCGCCACAGATGAACTCTGTCATTTGTCTCTTGTTACAGGGTACTAACGGGATTCTGCGGGTTTTGTTCAGTTTTGTTCTGTTTTGATTTGGGTTTTTTTAATCTGTCGTTAAAGAAAAAAGAGAACAAAAAACTTTTTTGGCTGCAGCTATCAGCTAATTTTTGGTTGCTTTCGAATGCCAAGGACAGCAGGATCCAGGAATTCATCTACTGGTGCCAGCAAGAAAGCACTGACCCAAACAAGGGAGCCAGAACTTGGACTGCAGTCCTTGCCAGGGATCAGCAAGAGGCCAGAGAGACCATGCTGCTGAGTCATCACCGCTCCAGCTGCTACAAGCCTTTTCTGGGGACGCGGCTGTTGCTAAGATTCCTGGGAGCTGACTGATTGCTCCTTCTATAGTCATGTAACACACACATACACGTCAAAGGAGCAAGGAGCAGCAGCTGGGGCCAGCTCAGAGCGAGCACACAGCCTGCTGGCCGTGCGCGGCCAGGCTCGGTGGCTGTGCGGGACTTCCGTCCCCCGCGGGAGCTGTGCTGCGCAGCTCGGGGCTCCTTTTGCAGGGCTAGAGCTACCTCGCTCCCAGGGAGCTCCTCCTGCCTCCACTCCTGGAGCCATTTCCAAAATCAAACAGTCCAGGCAGTGGTTCTGTGCAAAGTTTTCTTTCTGTTTGTATTTGCACATTTCACCATGTTTCCCTCTTGCATTTAGAGGTAGGAATGTGCTTAAAATCTGTGCAGTGCATTCCTTGCAGGGTCAGTGTTGAGTCATTCTCTTCATACAGTAAATAAATATGTTCAATCAGCAGGCAACTAAAGTGAGCACTTTCCAGTTCTGGGGCCCAGAACTGAAATTTGTGATATTTCTCATTAAGCCCTGTCAGGTTTCAAAGTATTCTGCAGTTTCCCACATGGCACGTGGCAGGAATTCTTCATGTGCATCCTGTATTTTCCTTCTCCCAATTTAATATTTTTAATCTTTTTATCTGCCTGAGGTACTTGCCACCCTCAGATGCTGCAGTTATCCTTGTTTCCTTCTCCGCATGTGACACTGGACAAACTGCATGTACTCAGGCTTTCAAATCTCATGCTACATAGTCACATCTAGTTTGTTAAAGCCTAAGGATATGAGACCTATCTTCTCTCTTTGTGACATTAGACACATCACTGATTCAAAGGAATAACTGATTACACTAACATTTAATAATAAAACTAATGATTCCAGAGCCCAGTCTCCCTGCTTCTCTGTTGAGTGTTTGTAGAGGTGTCAAACTCAGAATTACAAATTGCCAAATGAGGTTGTGGAGCACTTGAGTTTTGTGGTCACTTTTTTCCAGTAGCACCTCAGAGTCCTATCCATGGTCCAAGATCACTGTATACCATAATACTAAAAAAAGGCTTTCTGCCCCAAAGTGTTCACAGTCTAATAATAAAACAAGAGACCAACAATGGGCAGAGGTAGACAGGGGAGGCCCAGCAGGAAATTAATTGTTTTTGGCCAGTGTGGCAGGATGTGTTTTTCACAAACAAGCAAAACAACTGAATTTTAGGGCAGATTCAGGTCAGGAAGGAGGGATTTTCTGAGATCCTCAAAAAGACAGTTTTCAACTCAGTAGCTCCTTTTTGCAGGAGAAAATAGGCACCTGTGGCTATTTCCAAGAAGGAGCTTTAACTATTGCATAAGGTCAGTAGCCCATTTAAATCCAGTTTTGGCCAAATCAACACAGAAGTAGTCTCTCAACATATGAAATTTGTTTATGGAGATAAATGTAAGGTGTAGCCAAATGCAGACATGGGTAAACGTATCTGTTCAGTGTTTTGAGAAAGCTGATAAAAAATCGTATACATACCAATATAGAAACAAGTAAAGTCTAAATTGCTCAAAGTGGATTTGAATGATCTCTATCACACCAAATGTAAGAAAAGCCTGAGGGACGCAACAAAAGTGCTAGGAAAAAAGTGCTTGGGGACTGGAAGAAACCACTATACTGACTGTAAAGGGACAGTTTAAAGGGACAGGATCAGGTACAATTTTCTAGCTTTAATATATACAGTGGTTTAGGTATTGTAGAGAACAGAGGGGAAAAAAGCATGTCACACACACAAAGTTTCTAATTACTTGCATATACAGACTTGGAAGCTGCATTTGGCTTGTACTAAGGCACTGTGGTGCTCTGACGGTGTGCCTGCATGGGTGGTGAAAGACATACATGGTGAGGCTCATCTTTCCACTCCATGCAGTTACACACACGCTGTGCTTAAAAACTGTGCAGTTACAACATCTGAATCGTTCTTTTTTATTAACCAAGAGTAGTGTTATGCCCCTAGACTGACTAGCACTTCACAGTACAGGGAACTCTATTGGGTATTGCTTCCAGAAGCTCACCACCAACAACATAGCGAAGAAAGTACACTCTGAACTAAAGATGCTACACAACATCCCCCGTTCTCCAATTTAGGGTATTTTGGTGTCATGAGACACCTTATATCTGTTGTAAAGCATCAGTTACCACTTGTATTTGGGACACATGTCTGCTGTGTCTGGGATGGATGGTAAGGGATGCCTAGGAGCAGCTTAGGCTGCAGATGACAGGAGGTCTTAACACTGGCTTTGAAGAACAGGTCACACTTCACTCCATTCTGAGCCATACTGTTATTCAGCCAATCCTATCAATACCATCTCTGGAGCAATCAGATCTTCCAAGCCACTAATTGGTGTCGAAGCTCCCATATTCAAACAAGATAGTTGAGTGGCCCATGAACCCCATGAGTGGCCCATGTGCACCTATTTGTCATTGAAATCTAGGACAGTCCTCATCAGAGGTTCAGGTTTGGTTGTGGTATGGAGGGTGCTGGCACCTCTATATTCATTCTCCTGGGCCTGCATGCAGTGCAAGCTTCTAGCTACAGCCTCTGCAAAACTTTCTTACTCCAGGCACTACTGATATTTAGAGAGCCTTTGAAATGGATCCTTTCTGTTTGTAAAAATGTTCGTTCGCATGAGATGGACACCGATAGCTGTTTCCTCTGCCTTCAAAGAAGTCATGTGAAGAGCCCCAGAAGGCTTCAGCCTCCCCCCAGTACTTTCTACATCAATTCTAGGTCTTTATATTTATTTTCAAGGCTGCCTGTGAAACTATCCAAGAATATATTAGAAAAGCCTCTTTCTTTGCATGTTGATAGCACTGTTCTTCTGAATCTTAGGATAATGAAAGACAAGGCATTCTGTAAGCAGGGTCATGGTTTTACAGATCACTGCTTGAAGATATAAATCTCCTTTCTCTGGCTTTACTGAAGACAGATCTGAAAACAGCAGAGAAAAGACAAGAAGGTGAAAGAAAAAAGATAAAAAGAAAGCATGAGTGAAAAGAGCTAAAATAGTGAGAGAGAGGGAGTGAGGAAAGAAGCAGCTTGAAAAGTACAATTAAATCAGTTACAATGAAGAAAAAGGTTTTACCTTTCCTGAGACGTGGGAAAGAAAATCAGCCCAGTGGGATGCCATGCATTATTCTCCTCTCAGATACTCTAGAGAGAGAGTTTATGAGCATATGGAGAAAGGAATTCCTTGCAGTCCAAACAGAGATGCTTATATAGGTGATGTTCCTGCTTACACAGCTTAGGCCAGTCTAGCTCTGTGCAGTACATAAACAAAATGAAGTCCTATGCCAGAGTGTTTTGTGGCTGTTTTCTAACATCATTCACAGGAGCATTTGACTTGATGGTAGCAGGGATCCATGTGGCCTTGCACACAAAATCACAAATTTTTTAGGGCATGTGAGTTTTAGTCTTTCTGTTATTTCTATCCTGCAGCTTTAAAATTATGCTTTCTCCAGTGCACTCTAGTAATACACTCTTCCAAGGTCACCAATACTAAACAACTCCAGTATCTACAGATACGGAGCAATCCCAGGGCCACTGTGAGATTATATTAATGTCAGTGAAAGGAGTCTGTCATGGGGAGAGAAATCTCCACTCCCATGTGCATGCTTTTGAAGGCCCACAAACCTTTAGTCCAAGAGACTCAATAGGATTGTAATAGGATTGTAATTCATGGAAGTGTCATGCTTTAGTATCAGTGTCGTAAAGGTTTTCAAAAGGGTAGTTAATCATTAATTGGTTTGTGATACTAGAACACATCCATTAAAATTAAAACAGAAAAATTAAATAAAACACACATATCCAATATCATTTTACAGCACAAATCTTTAATTTAATGGTATCTCAGTGGCTGTTACATTCCTTTGTCCAGCTTTCTTCTGACACAGAGCAAGCCTGACAGTGCTATTTGTAGCACTTCAGCCTTACCAACAGACAAAATACTTTCCCAGATTTCCTTTGTAGAAACTACTAGCAGGTTTTATTTCATCTGTGGCAGGATCATCTGTTTCTATTTTTGCTATACTGTATTACAATCCACCTATAACTTATTTCCCTCTTCCACATATAAAGTAGTCCACTTGCAAAATCAGGGTGCATCCCCATTCCTCAGAAAGGATTCAATCGCAAAATGCTTTGGCGAATTTTAACGTTAGCAAGTTCTAGTTTTACAGACCATATTGCACTACATTTAGAGAAAAATGTGAAACTAAACCTTACTTGCTGTTCTGAAGTAAATGAATAAAAGATGTTTCTGAAGGCAGGGCAGCTCACAGCGTTCAGTAGTACACAACAGGGCTCCAAGTCAGGAATGTATTAACACAGCATGCCTCACAGTGGAGCATGAGATACTGGTTGATCGCAGCATCACTGTTGAGCAGAGTACTTAATCACTTGCTCAGCATTAATATGTGTATGGAGAGGTTAAAGAGAATTAATAGAGGGCAGGGAAGCACCCAGCTTAAAAAGGGGTAAAAGCAGACTTTGACATGGTAAACGAGTCAGCTAGCTTCAATATCTGAAAGAACATTGGAATAAATTACCAAATAATCAATTCATAAGCACCTAAAGGATATCAAGGTAATCTACAACAATTTGGCTTCATTTGTTAAGAACAAATAATGTCAAAGCAATCTAAATCCCTTTTTGACACTGCCTAACAGTGAATAGCAAAATAATAGGTATTTATGTCTGGATTTCAGTAAGGATTTCAGTGTCTCATCTAACCTTCTTCTAAGCATATGGCAGAAATGTGAGGTAAATTAAATCATCATGAAATAGAAGCACAATTTATGGAGATACATTTTGAAGAACTTCTCAGTAAGTTGTTTGCTCTCAAAGGGGTGGCTAGGATTTTAAAAGAAGCCTCCAGGTCTGTGCTGGTCCTAGTCAAAGATCAGAATTTGTAAGTTTCTGGTAAATGAAGAAAGAGCCAAAACCTGATTCGGCAAAGGCAAGTGGCATCCCTTCCTTTGTGTCAGCATAGATTAGACAGAGCTCTGTGAACACTTGTTAGGATACACTGCCATAGAACAAGAGTGATCTTTGAGAGCCCTTATGGTCTTACATGTCTTTACCTTCTATCTGCTTGACTATTTGACTGAAATGATAATTTTCTCATTAATATTTTTATTAAATCTCAGTTTTGTAAGCTGATTTCTTTTCAGTAGGTCTATATAACTTTTCTTATAGCCTCAGAATAGGGGCACATGAATAGATTAAACAGAGGTTGTCAATTTGTCTGTCAATTTGATATAGCGCCTCTCATGTTTTGACCAGAGGATAGCTCATGCTTTCGTGGGCCAGCACGGAGCCTGCAAAGGCTTCCAAACTCCTGAGCTGCCCGCTTCTCTGCAGCTTACTATGGTGAGCTTTATGCCTCAAGCTTTGCCTTTTCAACTCTGTGTCTCTAGCCCAAGAAAATGTTTAATAAATTGTGAACTGATTTTGGTGTGCAAATATAGTATATCTGGAAGAAGGAATATATTTTTGTCTAGGGCACTTTATTTTTAATCTTATATTTGTGTATAGACAGGAGTTTGAACAGCTGAAGGGAAGATGGGTCAAGAAAGTTTTCAGGGGAAAAGGGATTAAGTACACATGAACCAGCAGCTATCAAGTTTTCTACAGCAGCCAGTCTTAGGGATGAAAGACTGATTCTTGCCTTGATGTGTGTCCCAGATTCTTGTTGGCAAAACCTGTAGCCACACACTTACCATTTAGAGTGTCATATGTCCCATGAGGATAAACTGGTATACGTGTGCTGGAGCTTGTGACAGCAGTAACAACTTTAAAAAAACCCAGCCCAAATCAAATCCCAGATTTAGAGTGATGCAAAGATTGATTCATTTCAATGGGCTATGTGGTGTCTGACTTGGGGCCATTTCAAATCAGCAGTCGTGGCTGTTACAGACAGGTTCTATAGAACACAAAAGGAGCAGAAAAAAATCCCTGCATGTACACACACCCCTCCATTTCATGTTAGGCACTTATCAGGTATTCAGAGAGGAGAGTTACACAAGTGTACACAAATACTCTCCCATGGACACAACTAAGGAACTGCTGACACCTTTAGCACTGCCGTCCCCTCACTGTTACTTTCAGATATTTGATGCATTTCCCTACAGCAATTTTAATATTTGCCCTCCTTGATAGCTCCCCTGTGACCCCATAGCTGCAACTCGCACCATGTCATCCTCTTGATGAGTAAGGGCACAAGTCCTGGCTATGGAAAATCCAGACATCAGAGGCTTTGCACTTCTGCCACCTTCTTCCCCACATAAATTGTGCACAGTCATGGGTATGCAGGGCCTGCCCTAAGGTAAGGGTCATTATTCACTTACTCCAGAGGCTCCTATTAAAAGATTCAGAAAAAATTACTTTGCAGAATTTGTCTCCCACTACTGAACACAGAGTTGTGCTGATGACCTTACTAATAAACATGACTGCCTACTCTGGTTAAGCCAGTGTATGTAAGGGAGCGAGCTGGGCGTTGCTCCGCTTTGTACCTTCATCGCATCCATGGTAGCTGGGTTGTGACAGTGGCTCAGGATAGGCAGGGATTAATCAAGCTAAAGAGAGGCTGTGCAGTGGAGTCCAAGGAAGGAGAGGGATCAGTCTGTTTTCTGACAGTGTTGTGTTGTCCTGAGTTCAGTATCCTTCTATTCTGAATCCTTGTTCAACTTAGTGAACCAGTGGCATGGGGATACCCAGCTCCCATCCCTCTCTCCATGCCCTTTAACACTAACTGTTGCACAAGTGACCAGCTGAAGAACATCAAGACTGTACAGGTCATTTTGTGCTGGGTGCCGTTGATCCTCAGCAGGTGTTTCTGGATCAGTCATGTAAGGGATGATCCAGGGCTGAGTGGGAGCATATTTTTAAGCTCTCTCTTGAGTTAAAAAACTCCAAGAGCAGAATTTCTCCTGCATCCTAGACAAGAAAATTGACCTTACTGTTAAAACTTCTTTGGTGTGTTTATCTAAATCTCCCTTGTGTCTGATTCAAACCACCAAATATTGATATGCCTTTTTTCTTAAAAACAATACTGTCAAGTACTGTCAGAACTCTTTCCTATATATCCATTTAGAGACTGTAAACAAACTATCTTAAATAAACAGATTAAGCATCCCAATCTGTTACAGAGGGATGTGTTTTACAGCTTCCATATTATTCCTGTATCTTACTTCTGAACTTTTTCCAGCTGATCAGCATCCTTCCTTCAGATGTGTGAATTTGGTTTTCTCTCATCATCTTGGAATATTTTTCCAGGTCCCTGCAATCCTGGAGACATTCCCATTTTGGAAGCTCTTGTGCTAGTTATGTGACTTTGCACTTGACTGTAATCAGACACGTGTTGTTTGGATAAGCCTACCTTCAGAGATGTCCAGGTGGATCTTTATAACTACCATGTCCCATCATTATTTATTTTTCTGCCAATTTTTCTGTCACACAAATGGATATTCTATTTTTCTTTTAGTTAATTAATAAAGATATTGAGCAGTTTTGCACTGAAACAGATTTCTTAGATGCTCAGTAGAATAAGTCACATATAATGATAATCCTCCATTTACAATTACTTTTCAATGACACGTCAGTTGAGTGGGAATTGAATTTGTTTTGTAAGGGCAACATTGATTTGTGTAGTGATTTATTTTTATCAAATGCCAAAAAAGACAAAGTCAGCTGCCTTACAGAAACCTAAACATATTGTATCAGTACCAGTTGCCTTATCAACCAAATTTGTAAATGCATCAAAACCAACATTGATGTTTTTAGTGGGACAAGGTATTCCATGCTGTCACTTTGTTTGGTATCAGACGTGCCACCTTCTTTTTATACTTCACTGTTTTCCAGTTTCACAGAACTGATGCCAGGCTAAGCAGCCCAGAACCCAACAGTAATGCTATTTAGCTTTGTAAGTATTTGCACACATCAGGTTATATTCTCCAGTGCGCTAGAGTTGTCTTGGTATTCTGAAGCTTATTGAACAGAAATCAAAATGAAATATTCAGGGTGGCATACACCACACCTAACATTAGCTTTCTAAACCTTAGGACCTTGTCTAAATTAGTCACTTAGGCATTTTCCATAGTCTGCTAAGATGACATATTGCCTCTTTGTAAGGTATATTTCTGAGTAGGTGAGATGAAGTGCCAGGGGATGAAATGTCCTTTGATGTGCTGTTCTGTTTCTTTGTGAAGTGCATGAGGTGAGCAGTTAATTCACCTTTTGGGTAGGTGGCCAGTTGAGATGCTTGCCAGCCTCAAAAAGTTCCTCATTTCTCCTTTTAATAGTCTTGTTCCCAGAAATGCATCATCATTTTCACTCATCTGATCAGACCATGTGGTCTCGAAATACTTCCTTACGTAGACGTCTGACTTCTCATAAACTAACATATAAGATACACTGATATGTCTTAATTATGTACCTGTGCTGAGATATTCTAGAGCCCAGGCAAGGCAATTGATCACTTAGGGGCAGTCTTTGACTGAAGGAAGGAGATTATATGGCCCTTCCTTTGGGACTGTTCGTACAAAGAAGGGCTGCAGACACATCGCATGGCATAGGCCAATGTGCAGTTCCTACACCGCTATCAGTGGTGACATCAGGGCGTTAAAGGAGACACAGTGAATATTATTCCAGTAGAAACAAAAAATTCCAGTATAAGGAATGGTTACAAAAGAACTTGAGATTTTCTTACTTTTCCAGACCTTTGTATCAGTGTAGGAAATGTCCTACTGGGTCAGATTAGTGGTCTGCCTTGCTGAGTTTTCTGATTCTAGCAGTGCCAGCTGGACACTATATTTGGGGAAAGCACATGAGTATTTGATCAAAAGAGATATTACACAAATCAGTGTTGCCCTTATTAACTAAATCTAGTTCCTTGTGAGCCACAGTGGGGAGGATAATGCTAAAGCTACTTGCTGTTAGGATATCTCCTTTTGGAATTTTGGAAGAACAGGAACAGTCTCTTTTTGTGCAGTTGTTCTTCAGGCTGTTTTGAGGAGTAATGAGACTTTGTGCCTTCAAGATTTGTCACATGGACACAACCTCATGCCAGCAGATAAAAAATGGAAGAACTGACCCCTTAACAATTTCAGAAAGCAGACTTAGAAAATGAACAGCAGTGTTATAATTTGAAATTGTCTTGGTTTAGTCTTTGACTTTTGTTGTATGAATGCTTAGCACTGGCTAGTGGTTATGGTTAGTCCCTCTGTGCCTCTGCTTCCTGATTTTAAAATGCAGAAAGTAATATCTGCCTCCTTCATGGGATATTGTCATTATGACTATATTAAAGATTATGAGATATTCAGATACTGAGGAATAGGCTCTATTTAACAATCTGATATAGAGATATATAAAATACAGAAAGTTCCAAGAAGTGGCTGGATTCTCTTTTTAAAGGGGAAAGAATTTCATCTGAGGAGGTTATGAGAGCACTGGGAAAATGAGCAAAATGTGAACATGACCATTACAAAATAAGAATGTGGAGACATCAGAAGAAAGATTAAAAGGAAGCTTTAAGCAGGACATTTTCACAGATGTGGTTATAAGGGAATCACATGGGAGTGGGAGAATTCTGCCTAGAGCTGGAAGACCCAGTGTGGACAGGCATGTCTTTTCTCCTTTCAAATTCCAAAGTCACCATTGACTGGCTGTGTGGCTTTGAGTAGGTCGTTCTGTGTGTGCGGTGCCATCCTCTGCACTGGTGACACAGGGGTAATGGACCCTGACAGGGAGATGAGAGATTACAGATGGGGAGATTACACTAAATAATGTCTGAAACATTGTAAGCTCTTCATGGGGGTATGCTAGAGGAAGATAAAAAATACTACAATTTGTTAGTTATAACATTGACTAGAAACATTTGGAAGATCATGGATTCTGTTGTTATTTTAAAAGTAGAATGGATGTTGTCCTTGATGAAAGACACAGAGAAGTGACACAGGGACTGCTGTTCTGGTGCAGGGGCATATCACCTGTCTGATCCCTGCAGTGTTGGTGAGAGGTATCTGGTATTCTCTTTCATGAGAATCAGTTGTCAGGTCCAGCTGTGCCTCAGACCAGTCCTGGACCACCCATGCTTGAATAGCCTTCTCAGACTTCCTCCTTTGAGAGGAAGAAGTGCCAGGTGTGATGTGGCTTTTGGAAGGTGGGAGCCATGGGAACTACACTGAGAACAGACAGTGCAATTGCCCTGGTGGCAGGGGGACATTGTGCGTGGTCTGTGCCTCATGGGCAGCATTGAAACAGGCAACATGTGCTGGAAAGCGTGGAGAAGACATAGCAGAGCACCTGCAGTGTCCAGAGTTCAACCAGTCTTTTTCCAGGTGAAGATTCATTCTTCCCTCCTTACTCTGAATAACCGAAGCTGCTGTTTCAAGAGACGTATCTGGGTATCTGGCACCTGTATAAGCCATCTCAGTGAATTAAAAGAACCAGAGTGCACGGTAAAGACCTTTAAGCAACCTGCTTGTTTGCAGGTAATTAGGAGGCTGCCCTGGTGGTAACATGGAGTTGTTGGTCTGGATTCCAAGCATCTTTCCTCTGTCTGTGATACTATTGCTTCTTTGTCCCCTCCATTCCTCTCACATTTAATATTGAAACAGCCATCTCACATTTAATATTGAAACTCAGCATTCCTTGGGCAGGGCTCATTCTTTTCTTCTCCGTTTGCTAACACTGGCTAACACAGTGGGGTACTGGTCCATGACCAGAACTACTGGACACTATGCTAATGGTTATAATGGCAGTAATTAATAATGCTTTGTTCTTTGATCTCTGGGCTTGCCGAGGCAGTCAGCTGCTGTAATTGTTCTCTGCCCTAGGGCTGAGTATGTAGTCAGCTTGCTCTTTTTGGCTATATCTGTTGATTTGATCTCGGTGTCCCCTTCTATATGCTCACCCTGTCTTCAGACTGGCAGACTGGAGTCTTCTAAAATGGTTTTGAGGGCAGTTGGCCAGACTGCCTTTGGATCCACTCCTTTCATTGGGAATAGCTTGTTTTCCCTTGTATGCTCTACTGCTAGTGTTATCTTTCTCTGTGTTCACACCAGCTCCCAAGTAAACTGTTCATATTTCCCTATTATGCTGCTGCCTTGTTATCATCATGGCAGTGTTTTTTACGCTGATGAATATATGGATTATTCACAGGTCACTTGTTACTTCCAAGCCCTTATATCCATACACAACTTCTGTTGGTTGACTGGGGATTTCAAGTGGAGAAATCAGAAGCAATAGGTATCTCTGAATGACTAGCCTGACCATTTCAGCTGATGCAAGGAGGAAATCTAACAGGCTAAAATGGTATGGATTTGTGTTTCATGTCACAAATCATACATGTTTGTACATTTTTTTCGAGGGAATACACTACCAGGGAAAGTTGTATGTGTAGTCCTGGAAATGTCGGTGGACATCCCTGTGCAGCTGCGAGGGTGCCTTGTCCCTTGAAGGACAGAGGGAGACTTCTCAGCAAATGCCTCCTCTAGAGCAAATTGCTTCTCCACGTAGTACTCTAATAGGAGAAGTGATGAAAATTTGCATTTCTCTCTCCCTTTTTTTTTTAACCTTTTTGCATTTTAAAAATCATTCTAGGCCATTGCTAGTTCCTTAACAATTGAAGAGACTTCCATCTGACTGTCCGTCTAGGTAGCTGAACCTTCTAGGCTGCTGATATCAGCTGTGCTGTCAAGGTCTGAGTGGTGTCACTGGGACAAGCCCGCTAAAAATACTGTGGATACTTGAGGTCCTAAAGAGTCTGGATAGGTGTGGCCTCTTCTTCCCAGCAAGACCTCTAATGCATTTTGCAGAAGTGGAGTGGTTCCATTGGCATGGAAGGTTTCTGCAGCTGTGGTACCATTTAGATCCCCATGTAACAGTGTACCATCGGAAGGCAGAGTGTGAGGAGGCAAGAGTCTGAAAAAATGGGTCCTGAAACCCTCTTGCCTTTGTTCCAGACTGTCAAAATAATTTCCAAGCCACCCAGAATAGCTGCAGTACTGCACAGGTCTAAGATCTAAAGAGGAAACTAAAGTAGTGAATGATTCCAGGAGAGCTGGACTAATGCAGCAAAATTTGGAAACTTCATCCCTTCATCAAAGCCACAGATGTCCAGGGGATGCCCTGGACTGGCAGGATTAGAAATACAGGAGTGTAAGAGAACATGGCAGAAGACCTAACCAAAATTTGGTGACCTGCCTGAACAAACACCTATGACAGAGGGCTGAGAAATATGATATTTGTGCTTGTGTGAGAACCAGCCTAGTGGAATAGTAATCATCATCTGCTGGATTGGCCACAGCATGGTGGAAAGTCAGGACAGATCTTTTCTAGCTGGAAAATGTGACCTATCAAGAAAGGATTGATTGTTTCTCAGGACTTGCTAAGTTTTCCAGGTTATTTAACATCATTCCAGCTGCAGTAGTGTAGAGGACAAAAACACTCTTGCAGCTAACGCCTCAGTTCCAGAGCAGATCCTGTCTTACACAAGACTTCAATTTTCTTGTGAGGTCTTTTGGGGCATTTGCAAGCAAGTCTAGATTCTATTTTGCTTGGGGAAAATGTTTCATGCAGTGAAGACAATCAAAAATTTCCTTTCTGAATTCTCATACTCTGTCCCCTCCTCTTGGCAAAGCACTCAATACCTCTAGCAATGGATTCAGCCTTGCAGATGAACTGTGGGAAGAGAGCTGAGGCCCAAACATCTCACTCTGCCAGATCCTTGCTGGCTAGATTCCTGAAGTCTACAAAAGAAGGAAGATCAACATAAAACATCTGAAAAGCAGAACTTGGAACAGTCAGTTTCTTCTAAATACTAAATTCCCAAGAGTTTATTTTCCAAACAAGATGGGGCAGTTCAGGAAAGAGCCAGAAACCTTCAGTTCCATTTTATTAGTGCGTTAGCGAGAATCACCCATTAGCTCATTCTCATCTTGCTGCTTCACGTAATGGATTTCAGATACATTCTCATGTCTACCCTGAGACTAACACTGACCCCTTCTGATCCCGAGCGTGTCCTCCAGATGCATTCCTTGCAGCTAGGAAAAGAGAGATGTCTTCCTGCAATCTTGGAACAAATCAAGGATCCAAATGCGTTTAAGTGCTGGTATGTAAATGTTATTTAAGGGCAGACTAAACCCTGATGCAGGGTTACACCATTGTGCATAGAGCTGTTTATTCTTGTACTGTATTGATGTTTCATTCCCGTTTTCTTTTGTTTAATGAAAGGTTCACAGTCTTTTCCTTTTCATAAAGGGACTGTGATATTTATTATGGACATTCAGACTCCCTGGTCAGGGGACAGTTAATGAGCACATAGTAAACAAGCAAGAACTTATGTAAACAAAAAATACAGGTAATTCTTTATTCACCTCGACTACAGAGTCCCGAGTGTCTGAAATCTTGGCAACCCCCATACTCAGAGTTCCTCCCTCTACCGGGATGAGACATTAGCTAGTGTATCAAGCAATTACATAGGGTGTTTTTTTCTGCAGAGCTGTGACATCATGCCTGGCAGCTCCCCAAGGCACCAGATCCAATTACCTGAGTCACCAGCAAAGGGAAATTGCCAAGAGGCTGTCACTGAATTCAGCTCTGGTGAATGCAAGAGCAGAAAAAGCCAAGTGAAACGGCTGACAGCAGACAGGGGGAGGGAGAGTGGGGGGAAAGGAGCAGCAGCAGTTCCTCATCAGAGACATGGAAGGAGAAATGGATAAGGAAAGGACAAAAAAAATCCGGGGAGAAGGAGCTAAGAAAGAGCCGTAGGGTAAACTCTGTAAGGGGAATTTGCAAGTATTCCCTCTGTCTCACATAAGGGATGATCAGAGCCACTAGACTGACACAGGTCAAATGCTCTTGGAAGAGTTTTTTGGTATGTAATTTAAAAATGAATCTTCACTGTCAATGGAACTGATGCCCTTTTCTTTTGTGATCCCGTCTGGAACGTCCTTTTTCAATTTGCTGCATTTTCCAGCTTTCTGCTAAAACTGTTTTCAAGGACTGAGAAATGGGCCTCATTGGTGCTTGCTGCTCCCTGCCCTGGGTTATGTTCCCTTTGCAGCTGCAATATCTTCCTTGCCTGGAGGAGTTTGCAAGGAGTACAAGGTTCCTCTGAAGCTGGCACGTGGAGCCTTGTTTTCATAACGAAGCCTCTGGAGGCTTCTGTTAATTACTTCACCAGAATTCTTATATATAGCAGCAAAATGAAATTCCCCTAACACAGAGAAGAAATATAGGCCTCTGTTGCCTAAGGAGCCGGCACTGAAGTGGTGACTTTAACGTGCACAAGAATATACAAATGGATACCAAAGCCCTGGCATAAATAGGTTTCCTGCACAGATCACATTTGCAAACTGGGAGGTGCTCACAGCGAGAATTCCACCTGCATGCAGCATAACCAGCTACAGCCAGGGAAGGAGGTTTTATGTGCTGGGCACAGGCAAGCACACAGGCACACAGCATTAGGCAGAAACGCCAGCACACGTAGATGTACCAGGTAAGATGAGGCGAGAAAGTCCATAGACCACAGAAATACACACTGCTCACAAGTGCAGATTGAAGCACTGTGCACACACAAAAACTATTAAGATGTAGATGCAGCCTCATTAATCTGGGCTGTTTTACAAACCCTATTCCCTAGCTTTCGTAGGGGATTTAGGTGATAAATGAGGCCATTTTGAAATCTGGCAAAATGCCTCCTTCCTCAGAGCATACTACAGAATAAAATTCTTATATAATGTGTAAATCACGAGGGGGAGGGGGCATCTCCAGGAATGAACACATGTCTGGGAGTGTGTTTGCATGTAATCTATTAGCTTTATCTCCACTGCAGTGCATTTGTGAAAGTATTCTGCATGTCTGTGTTGTGTGTGGGGGTATGAATATACTGCTGAGGCTATGTGAACTGATTTGCGCATTCGACGGAAAGACAAGGGACCTCTGAATGCGGATCTCATATCTGCCCCTATCCCCAGGTTGGAAAACTTGCCATGGCTGATCTTCAGGGTCTACTACAAAGGTTAGGGGTTAAGCAGGAATAAGGGCCTTAATTTATCGTGAGTGGGTTGGGGAGTTGTCTAGCAATAAAGATATTTTTTCAGCATCATGACCTTTGCTTTGTTTGTGAGCTTTAGCTATCAGTACCTGAGGGGCTTGGGAGAAATGAAGGATATGAACAGATATATGGGTACGTGTATGGTGTGACTATCTTGTCCATTAATTGTGGAACCATGTGTGAAAAATATTTACATACATATTTTCCTTTCCCCTCCTACATTAATATCAGAGTTACATACACTCCGTAACTTAGCAATTAGTCTTTATTGACATTGCCTCTGGCAGGGCAGACCCTCAAACGGCCTTGAACAGGTGCTGCTGACAGAATCTTCTGTAAATGAGAGATACTTCATCTCCTGTTGACTCAAGCCCTTCTTCCTAGTTTGTACAGTAGCCCATGTCATCTGTACATCTTTACCACACCCTATTTGGGTAGGAGACTGCACATCCACATGTGGCCTGTGTGCTGACTGGGCACCAGCACAGGCTGACTGGGCAGCTGGCTGCTACCAGAGCGTACTGCAGTTAGATTTTGCTCCACTTTCCCTCTGTGGAGACACTAATTTGGGTTGCAGTACTTGATCCAGCCATTCATTTTCATGAAACTTATTGCATGAGGTTTTTCCTGGGATTTAATTGCCTGAGGGTTCTGTGAAGTGGACTGCAACTAATCACAGTGTTAAAAGGGTAACAAGGAGAGAGGTGTGTTGGCAGCACATTCACATAAGCTTTTTTCCCTTGGAAGGTAGTCTAAAGAAGAATATTTACTTTTTTCACCAAACAGAATTTACTTGGCTTAAGACTGAAGTTAGCCAAGATTCAGACCTGTAACATCAATAGTCTTTGAGTTTGGTATCTCCTTGCAGGTGTGAAAAAAAAAAAGACAGCTTTATTCTGTTGGAAAGCTATTTCCAAGGAATTATGGTGGGGGAAAGAGTTGATTTGATTTATTTCTTTAAGATTACCTACTCCCAGTTTCACATAATCATTTCCGTGTCTGAAATAACTGACCTATATAATACCATAGTCTGTCTTTCAGCAGTTTTGTCAGGGCATACTCTTCTAACTGGATTTGTGGAGTGTATTTGCAAAACACAGAGGAACACCTAAGCTAGCTTTCCTTGGGTTAACTCAGGTTAACCTGCTGCTGTTGGAGCAACGTGATCAGCATAGGTAGCTGCCTCAACAAATACCCCATTCCCAGGAATTCCTGCTGCTTCTGCCACAACCTATCCCTCTGCGCTTCCCTTTTCCTCCTCCTTATTGTGTGCTAGGTTAAAATTAGTCCTCTTGCATTTCTCTTGGGCAGAAATGTGTTGGCCTTCAGCTGCAGGACCTGTTCTGCAGCTGCCAGGGCAGGAGGCAGGGCGCCGCGCGGGCCGAGAGTGTCGAGCACACGGGGCACGCGGGGGCCTGTGCCCAGCCAGGCCCGCGACATCTTCCGCGCGCGGAGAGGCTGCGCAGGGCCTGCACTCTCATCTGTGCCTGCATGGAGCAGTGGCTCAGGGCACGTACTCTCCATCTGTGCATGCCTGCAGTGACTGCACAGGCACGTACCTCCCACTGCCTGTGAGTGAAGTGGCTGCTTACTGGGGATCACCTGGCATCAGGCATGTTGTCAGAGCTGTGGTGGGATCAGGAGGCTGGTCCTTGTTCCAAATATCCTGGTTCCTCTCTTTTTCCTTGTGCAAAATATTTTGGTGAAAAAGAGAAGCATGTTCAGGTAGTTCAAGTGCACAGATCTGTGATGTACATGCTGCTTACAGGACAGACTTAGTCCCTGGGTATATCAAGAGTCTGGTTCCAGGAGGGACTGTGGTACAGTTCAGAGACTCTACAGCCCCTCTAACATCCTGGCTTGGGTGCTGGGAGCAGTTGGGCTGCAGTAACACTGAGCTTGATTCACAAGGATTTGCTGTGCTTGCTTTGTCATGTAGAGTTTGATTTTGTTTTGAATCAGACTGTTCATCATACATCTCTTCATTTGAATTCAGTGTCCCTATTGTAATGGCATCTGGATCCTGAATAGGTCCTTGAGGTGCTGCTACTGCGACAATAATGCCAATAATGATAATAACTGCAAGGGGAGTATCACAAGTGCAGCACAAAGTACTTGCTTCTAGCCTGCGAATGGATCAATACTCTGACCTTCAAAGTCAAGGCATATTTATCTACTGAAGGTATTTTTAATATTTATTTGGAATTTTAATGTGGTTTTATACTTTCCCTCTGCTGTTTCAGCAATTTGTTTGTGGCACCAGGGTATCTGTGTGGCTCAGCATGTAGAGGCATTCAAAATAGCCTCTGTAAAGGTTTCAGAAAGCTTCACACTCTTTCTAAAATGGCTGCTCTGTAGCACACGAATCTTAGAAGGATAAATGGTGATAGGTGGTTAGAGATTTGTCTGCAGTGACCTGAATGATTCATTCACAACAAGGGTGTGTGAGTGCAGAGAAAGCTGTGCCGCTCAGCCTGTCTGTGAGCCTGCCTTGACAAAGAATCACTGCGCTGTCTCCCTGTGCCCAGCTCCCACTTGCTAAAGCCCCAGAGTGTGGCTGTTTGAGCCTGCTTTATCCTCCCTGGTCCAGATGTCAGTCAGGCTGGTGGGTGTCACATAAGCAGGACCCTGTCTGAGATGCATCTGGAGCAGCTGGGCTAATTCAGCTGACTGTGACGGCATATCATGATCTGTGTCCCATGGGTGCATGATCTGCAGGGGATGCTCGTCTGTCTCCTCTGTCTGCTACTTCAGCTCAAGCAGCTTCAGAGACTCACACTTTACATTTTGGAGACAGGCACTGTAGTCCTGAGGGGGAGATGAAATGGCTGTGGTGGGTATTTGCATATATTCCTATTTATACGTGGCGTTTTAAGCATAGATAATATATGGTGCAATGCAACCTGTCCGTGCATAAATGGAGCCCGTTTTCAAGCTTCAGCGCTCACTGCAGCCTGCACTCAGCCTTTTCTTACAATAGTGCTAGTCCATGACTCTGGCCACAGTGCAGCGCATTCCACCAAGGAGTGAGATTTCACAGCTGAACCCCCCAAGGTGGCCCTATTCTCCAGCCTCCTGCTGTTGCACAATAAGGGATGGGGTGTTTAACTGACACTGCAGCTCTCACTGTTGCTGGCAGGGAGTGGAAACGGCAGCAGTGTGATTTCTAATGAAATGTACCCCATGACCTGTTCTGTCCAAAGCAGGAAGCTGTTCCCCACGGGTCTCCTGCCATCCGCATGACCTTGGGCTAGAAAGGAAGCATTTCGTGGTAGGCTTGTGACCCCCAAAGTGGATGGATTTTCCATGTTGCGTCCACAGCCTGCTTTCTCCTTTTAGAGGATGCAAAATGTGCCAGGAGCTGGGTCTGCAACATTCCCAGGAAGACAACATACATGGCTGCATGTGTGACAGTGGAGTAGAGGGCAAGGGGATGGGAATGGAGCAGAGGATGCAGAAGAACACCCTTTCTCCCATGCAAAATCTGTCCTCCTTCCTTCTCCCTCCCTGTCCTGCCCTCTTCCCTTATATTTTTGTATCTGCACATCTGTGCAAAATTTCAGGCACTTGAGGCTCCCAGGAGACAGGATCATCTTTGTGTTAAGGATGCTTATTGAATTTGACAAATGATGATTTATGACAGGGCAACCCACATGGGGTGCGGTGAGGAGTCTCACTGCCTCGTCACGGACTGGGATTCTGTTTCATTCCCATCTCAGTTCCTCTTTTGCCTCTCATTGGAGCTTAGACCAGATAAGACTTGACAGATGCTGGGAATGTATTGCTTAGCCGAGAGAAAGAGTTTGAGAGAGAGCATGACAGAAACAAAGAAAGCAGAGTGAAGAGCTGATCTCTCTGTGTCTCTCCCTTTAATCCATGACCACACCTCCAAGACCTTCTAGGACACTCAGTAAATAAATTAACTTTAACTACTCTGGTAGCCTGGGTTTGATTGCAACGCCACTGGATTTTCTGCATGTCATGACAGTCTAAATTCAGTTTTCAGGCCCCATTTGCTGTCCTCTGGGCGTGATCTTCTGGATGCAGCTTACCCAGATCTGCAGCAGATTTTGCTAATGTCTCCTTTGGCCATTCACGTTCCACTGTGCACCTTTGACTTTCAGCATCCTCTCTGTTCTGGTCATGGAGCCCACACACAGCTCTGCCTCTGCACTTCAGTCTTTGCTGCAGATGCAGAGAAAGTTGAGCCAGGCCAGGTCTGGCAGGACTTGGAAATGGAGGCTTTGTGCTGCTCTGTGTGACTGTGGCCTTGCTGCTTCCAGATCTGGTTCATATCTCTGCACAGCTTTTCCACTTCTACAAAATGTAGAGCCCAACCTGATAAACCCAGCCCAGGTAGAACCAGTGGGGTTGTTTCAAGACCTCGCTGCTGGGGCTGTGAGGGCTGGGAACTATGGTGCAAAGACACATGAGAGATTTCACACAAATCCTGCTGGATCCAGCATGGCCTGTTAAACCTGGCTTAGTACCAACCTGGCTAGACGTGGACTCCCTTAGAGCCAAGCAGGTGTCTTTCCACTGAGCTCTGAGCACGCTGAAGCTCGCTTAGTTCAAGCACTACGTAGATGCAGAAAGGCAGCTTATGTCTGGCACTGTGCCCAAGATAATAAACCCTCCCAAACCCACAGTGCTGGGAGGCGCAATGTGGAGACACTTGAGTGGTCCTGTTGGGAAGCAGGCAGGGTCCAGCAGGGTTGATGCTGAGCCATAGCTAATAATCCCTGCTGGACTTAGGCTGAGCTTGTGCAGTATGACTGGGTGTCCCTGCATTGCATTTCCAGCACATCCTGTGGGCCCCACATTAGCGGGGGTTTCCACTGTTGAAGGTATATCCCAGCCCCCTTATCTTGGGTCATGGAAACTTGACAGTAATGTCTCAGGGATAGACGGCACATGCACCAATCCCCTCAGTGACAGCAATCTGTGAGAGGTAGGAGGGTGGGAAGGTCTGGAGGGAGACACTCCTCTGCTGGCAGTGTGGCGAGGGGGAGGCTGGGCAGCACATGGCTGCTCCAGATGGATGCCATTAACCAGGAATGTCTGTGATGTGGTCTGGAGCAGTGTAAACAAGAGCCATGAATTATCCCGCACCTTGTAAGCAGGGCTGGAAAAGATCCCCCGCCGTCCTCTCCTTCCCTCCCTCTTCTCCTATCTCCCTCCTTCCTTTTACCTCCTGTCCCTTGATTTCCCATATTGCTGTAGACATTTCTTTATTTTCATGTGTGGTTAAATAAAGCTGTGCTTTCTTCAGTCCTTCTGCTTTTAACCCATGCTGCTATCCCTGAGAGAAGGGGAAGGCTAGAGCTGGAGAGGGGCCAAGGTCTCATGAGCCACCTCTGAGCTGAATCTGCCCTTGGATGAGTGAACACAGCTCACTGGCTTGCTGGGCACATTCACTGCCCCAGACACTCCTGCCAGCAGCAATACCCTCCCAGTCACCCTGCCAGTGACTCTGACTGGTCCCTCAGCCTCCATTATTGTTCAGTCTCAGGCTGAGTCCTAAGAAAGGGGAACACCATCAGCTTGCTGAAGGTCTAAACCAACTCAGTATTCTGTCACAGAGCCTAAAACACAGCTTACAATAGCATTAGTGAAGTATTCTGTCTTCCTCAGGCTGCAGAGTAGTGTCTTTCAGGTCATCTGAATACAGAGATCAGCAAAAAGGATTGAGGAGAGAGTGGTTGGGCAGAAATGTCCTTTATCTGGCAGGTTCTGGTGGAGTGGCTAAACTGACCATATTGGATGCTCCTCCCTATTAACTGCTACTCCTCCAGACAGCAAAATCAAAACAGATTTATGTTTATACATTTCAGCAATCCCAACTAGAAGCTCTAGAAACTATAAATGCTAAGATCTCTTCACTCACCATTGAAATGTTGCTATTTCTGGCAAGGAAGAAGGAAATTATTTAACAGAGCATAGCAATGCTATGCAACATTTGAAGTAGCAGGATGGTGCATCCAACCATCTATGATATGGAAAATTTAGGAAGCAAAATTAAATTGGTCAAATTGAAATACCAATTAACACATGGTTCTCCAGTAGAGCCATGTATTATTTTAGGGCCAGGAAAGGAATTTCAATTTTGAAAACCAGATGAGTCTTGTTCTTGCTATATCACGTGCCCAAAATAGCCCTGGTTTGTGAGGTCATTCCTCACCACCCTCTGAACTCTCCATGCCCCATCCTGTAGCATGTATTTCTTTTCCCTTGGACTCATCTGAGAAGGTGTCATCCACTCAGACACCTCTGCGTCTGAGCCCCGATGGGAACACTCTCCTGAGTTAGATAGCTTCAGAGCAAACGTCACGAGTGTCTGCATTTCTAACTCTGCAGTGGCAAATTATTGATTTGTTCCATTTTAACCAGCCAAATGCAGAGTATCTCCACAGGGGGATATCTCCAATGCTTCTGAATAAAGGCATTATAACCCCCCCAGTCCCTGCTGTTAGGGTGGATGTCATCTCTCCAGGACGAAGATGGGGCATGGTGGGCCCCCTGCAGTGACACATGTCCCAGGAAGCTACTCGGCTTGGTGGCAAAATGGCTTTTGACGGAATCTAATATGGATAGCAGTACCTCAGAAAGCAGATGTCAGGAGGAATAAGCCCTGGCCAGCTAGACTGCTGCATGATTTAGACAGCAGCCTAATGTCTGTTCCTTACCACCTCCAGGAGGGTGTCTCTGCTAATAGGGTTTCTTCCTATCAGCAGCCGTTCTCAGTTTCTTGAACAGTAATGAAGCAAAACTGGTTTGGGGAGAAAAATGTAGATGAGATTGGGGAGAACTCCAGACCTTTTCCAGTGTTCTTGTGAGCACATCCAGAAGGTCACATCTACTTCTGTGTTGTGAGACAACCCACAACTCAATTCTCCTAGCAATCCCATGGCCTAATCTTTATAAGTGGGGTTACTCTGTACTCTTTGTGGATCCATGTCTTACTGCTCACTTCGGAGTCAGACAGTCAGAGTAATGCTGTTACAATTCAAGTAATTTCTGTGGGTTCAATTAGGATATACCATTTTACACCAGAAATGAAAGCGGCCCATTTATTAGGTCTGGGCTGTAAAATGGTCTGGATAATCTCTGACCACAAGCAGTATCTGCCTGAGAGAGGAGTGGCAATCAGATATGGTAATTACAGTATACATTTACAAGAGGTAGAAGTTTCATATTTTAGAGATCACATCCCTGGTTCAATGAAATTTCTTTCCCTGTATAATGCAATATACTAATGGCCAGATGGATTACCTGCTATTCTCACTGTCCTTTGAGATATCATCAACTGGACACTGTTAAGACTGGCCTTCATAAAAAGTATTCCCAGTTGATCTGGTAACCCTGTGGTCATGTTTTCAGAGATTTTAAGGACAGAACAGATCATCTTCTCTGGCTTTTTACATAAGGCAAGCCCTGATTTTAATTCAGCTGGGGCACTATTCATTTTCACTTTCAAACATAATAAGGATAAAGTATGTCTTTGCACAGTCCTTGTATTTAGAGCTGGTGAAGTCCTAATTGGTCTCATTTCATGTGTCTCCTGGGGACCAGCAGAGGATCATTTCCTTTACTAAGTGCAGATATAAGTTCTAAATGATTCAAAAGATAGAGTTTTCACTGCATTCCTGGAAAAAAATAAATCTCCTTCTGCAAAAAGATTTTGCTTAGTTTATCCACTGTTCCTAGTATTATCTCTATAAACACAATATTTCAAATCTCTAAAAATGTTTTCATCTCAAAAGAGGTTACCAGCTTTCTCTGTGTACTGCTTCTCAGGGGTTTGTACAGCTTTTGCCTGACTCCAAATTTACCTTAGCATCACTTTGACATCTTTTTTTCAGGTGTTAAATCCAGAGATCCTTGAATCCACTGCTTTCTAATTTTCTTGGCCACCTCGAGGATGTCCTGCCTGTCATCCATACTTGAACCCTCTGCTTCAGAGCATGCCCAGCAGTGAGGAGCTTGCTGAAGCGCCAGGCCTTGGGCGTCTCAGCCAGGAAGCTGCTGCCACCCACTGCGTACATCAGTGCCAGAGATACTGTCTCCATGGCAACGGAGAGCTTTTTGTTTTTCTGATGAACAGTTTCAAAGAATAGAAAAAGCACATCTGGAGTTGCCATATCAGCTGCTCCTTGCCCCCTTGCCTGCCAGAGTCAACAAGAGGCAATACCTCAGTTTTAGCAGACCTGGGCTGAACATCCCAGTAGACAGATTGAGAGCAAGTGAGGTGTACAAGAGAAAGGAATGTAGTGGGGTGTAGTATTGATTTAAGGATGACTTTGATTTGGCTACCTTACTTTTGTCATATAATGGGCTTTACGTGGGAATAGCTCAACCACACCAGCATGCTGTATTCTTTACCTGCTACGTGTAGCTGAGCATTTGAGCAGGACTAATTTTTGTATCCCTCATTTATAAAGGCAGTTTCTAAGTGCCTCTAGTTCAACTGTACTTTTCTTAGTGGGTAGAAAATTGTTATCTAATTTATTTGGTCAGTGCTTTAAAAAGGTTCTTTAGAATTGTCATTATTTTCATTTTCTATGTCTAGTGCTAGGAGCAAGTGTGTTACTGCTGTTGTCTGCTGTGCAAGAAAGCCTCTTTTTACAACCCTTAACGGCTTATGGGATATCAGACAGGAAAGCTGTTACTGCAATGGGACCATAGATAGCCCATTCTGGATTGTATGTGGTTTCTTTAACTTCTTTGACTCCTTATGGATCATTCTTCAGCTAATTTCTTGCTCTGTTCTCACAACGGAGAGCAGATGATCCTGTTCCTTCCATGCCTCACACCAGCTTCTCTTGCATACAGCAGTTCTAGCAGACAATTTAACAAAGAGGTGCTGCTGGCTGGCTGTGTCCGGCACAGTAAAAGGCAGAGGAATCAGGCTCCCTGCCATCAACCTCTAACTTCAGCAGGCGGGATGTGGGAAAAAGCAAAACCTAACCCCAGCCAAATAAAGCTGGCCTGCAAAAGACCTTCATTCCTGAAGAAGTTTTGAATTAAGTACTGGCTACAGCCAGCCAGATTCCACTGAAAATGACTATGTCAACTGGTTTTAAATAACAGTCTTTCATGTATGTGCTTTTTATGTTGCTTCCCATTGTCTGTTGATTTCCCCATAGACACTGAGAAATTAAATCTTTTGCTCAACACATTTTTGTTCCTTCTTACTTGGCAAGGATTTTTGAGTCTAACTAGATACAAGATGGCTGTCTATGCATTGCTCACCATCCGCTCCCCGAATGGCCGTCGCGAGGAGGTGACAGCTGCCTTTGTGTCTCTGACAAAATCAGTGCCTCCTCGGGGTTTTCTGAACGCCTACGACTCATTCCTGTAGCAATCCCTGTTACTCTTCCTATTATTTTAGTAGTGCTGTGGGAGTCCTTCTGTACTCTTTATGGAACAAGCCAGTCCTGACTACACCGGTCTTCCTTTGTAAATAGGCAATTCATTTCTAAACTTTCTCCTAAGAGTGCCAGCTCCAGGGTGCAACAGTAGTCACAGATTGCAGAATTATTTCTGTAACTTACCTACCTCCAGTGTTGAGCCAGGAAATGAGAATTAGTCCCTCCTGGGGACACAGTGCCCTTATTACACTGTATGAGAAGAAGTCTGATTTCTTTGGGAAAAAAAATGGAACAACTAAAGCCCCCTGAATCCCTCTCTCTGGAAGAAAGCCTGACAGAGACTTGGAAATGGCAGCTAAAGTATTCCTTGAAATTACTGAAAGCAAATGGTAATGAGGAGCAGCTGGAAAGAATGAAATCTTCCACATGGCTATATGTGCCATCTATATTGGCCCAGATTGTGTGGCTGTGGCCTGAAAATAAAGATGGATCCCTTACAAGCACCCTTGTGTTCTGTACCATTGCTACAGTATGGATTTATTTTTAATGCCCTCCAGAGTGCCATGAGACACTCTGGACACCTGGACACAAGGCTGCCTCCCCATAGGATGAGTCTGTTGCTGTTGATGTCACTACAGCATCTAAGAGTTAGTGGCTCTCCTGCTGCCAGAGTAGACTTCTTCTCAGGGTTGTCGGCACATCATGCTGTTACTCAAACATTTGTGTAATACTGCAGGTCTTGAACGTGGTTGTCTTCCATCCACATCTCTGCTTTGAAACGTAACATTAGGTAAACATAATGTTCCTCTGGCTTTTTATGGCAAGAGTTAAGTAATTTTCTACAGCCTAGCATTGTATGGAAAGATCTTCAGGGCAAATCTGATGCCTCCCCTTAAATCTGGCCATTATAGCTTCTTGCTTGGCCTGGGCCTCCTTTGCCTGGAGAAAGTGCCTCAGTCATGATCTGCCATTTGATCTGCTGATTCATTTCAGCATCTCGGATTTAAGGGAGCAGGTAAAGACAAAGAGCAAGGAAGGGTTCACTGCATGGCCTCTAGTGCCATAATCTGGCAGATGTGGGCTTCTCTGATGGTTTCTAATCTCTGAATTTCTGTGTTTTTTCCAAAACTGCTTGATATCTACACTGTTCCCTGGGGTTTGTAGTAAAGCCATCCATAGCTACCATATCATACTTGGAGAGAGACGCAAACCTAGAAATGTAATTTGTTTATCTCACTTGCTATGCCAAGTATTTGTAAATACACAGGAAGTTAAACAAACCATAGTGGATTAACTGTCTTTAAATCATTAGAGTTCATACCTAACTCACAGAGACACCAAATCAAAAGTGAGCTAAGAAATAGTTTGAAGGATGACAGGTTCATGGTATCCTTTTCATAGCAAGAAAGAAACATATCAATACTTGCCAGAAGAACACAAAGGGGGAAGTGAGATCTTTCAGAGGAGAGAATGGACAATACAATAAAACCAAACTTTTCTCATGGGGGGAGAGGGTAGCTGGGCTTTCAAATCCAGAAGCAGTTTCTGTTAGGAATCAAGTATATGTTTTCTATTCAATTATGCCTTTAAGTACATAGTCCGGGCTCTGAGGAGGAGGAGGGAGATCATGGTTATGATAATTAGTTTGGTTTTGCTTTGCAGTGTAGTAGCAGTGGCATTAATTGGTTATCTTTGGAGTCTGACCTTTCTTCTTAACATCCTGACCTACAGGAAAGAGCCAGGCAGCAACTACTGAGCATAGAGAAGTCAGCACCAGGGGACAGCAAGGGCTGGTGGCTCCCTGGGGATGGAATGTGGAGAGCTTCAGGGAAAACCACAAGGCAGGAGGGCAGGGCCTGCCATCCCAGGCTCTGCTCCACTACCCCAGCCAAGGGCACTGGGGCAGCCCCAGCCCTGGGCACTGGGCCCCTCCCTGGGGATGGGGACAGGCCAAGGCTGGGCTGCCGTGTCAGCTCCCCCATGGGAAGTTGAAGGCCAGCATCCTGTGATGTTGCTGGTGAGAGACTGAAGTGGGGCCCTGGGCTGTGGGCAGGGTAGGGGGAGCCCCAGGTGAGGGTACTGGGGCCCTGGCAGTCAGGATTGAAACACTGTGAGCTGTTTAAAAACAGCATCAGAAACTTTGTACCATTTTTCTATTGTGGGGTCACCAAGTAGCTGAGGCTGCATCTGGACTCTATGTGCATGTTCCCACTCTTCCTTTAGCCTCAGTGATCTTGGTCTGAGTTAGTTAACTATACTTAAATCTTTTATGAACCAGTTTTGTGTGACTTCATTGTCAATCCAAAAAGAATATAGTCTCTTCTAAGTGATTTCCTTTAGTAAATAAAATGTGCTCCTGGCACCTTTCCAGCAGAAGGAGCCTGTGTAGCCCAAGTAGTATTATATAGAGGTGCTCAAAATTGATAAGAGAGCTAATTTGAGTCAGGAAATAAGTGTAGCTGTGTTCAGTGCATACATTTAAGAGAAAGGCTAAGGAACCCAGTGAGAGCACTACATTAATATGACTGCATTGCTTTGGGTACTAAGGTTGACTTGGACCTCTCTTAACTGCACTGTATGATGGACACCCCACAGAGGCTTCAGTTTATATTTCTAGTTGTGTACATCTAGACAATCTAAAGATTGTGGTTTAAACTGCTTCTGATGCAGAAGAAAGATTCCCTACTGAGTCACCCTTTTCTCCTCCATGGTGCCACAGCTCTGGCCCCATGTGGGGACACCGAGGACTGACAGAGATTCTTTAGCGGCAGCACCCCAATGAATAACTGCTATGGAAACAGCCAAAAATTTGGCATATTTGGAGAGTTTCCAAAGATGTAGCTCAAATTATATTCAGCCCAGGCCATGCACATATCTGTGAGGTTTCCACTGTCTTCTGCCCAAGGTGCCATGAGTGTGAAATTGTTCAGACTCCTGTTTTGATGAGAGGAGGCCTAACCAGTTGCAAACTAAGAATAGCCAAAATATAACTGTCAGCATTAAAATATATATATACACATAAAAAAATTAACTGCTAGTAAAAGAATGTAAAAAATGGAGCATGTCAGTAAAATATTTTGGCATTTCATTGGTATAAATACCCAGATTCCCTAAGCACTTTCAATGCATAATCTAGATTTACTGCCTTTTCATGATGGCTGAAGTGGTAGATTCTTTAAAGCCTGACATGACTGACCATAAGCATGAATTGTACAAATCCAGAGTTACAATTTTATGGTCTGTGTGAACACTTTTCACCATGTGCTTTAGAGATTTATTGAGGTCCTCAATGTTTGAAGTGTTTTTGTGAAGAAAATTAAAATGTCAGTTAAAAATGTGAAAATGACCAATAAATTCTCTTTGGTTTTTGGAGGTCAAAGGAGAAAATCTGTTGGTTTGCATCTCAAGTAAAAGCCCTCCCTCAAAGCAAAGTAATTTTTCCCCTCATCTTCCCTCATATCTTTATAGTTGATTCAACCTGATGAAGGTTACGAGGCCATGAACTTTAAACATGTCTAAGCTTCATACAGCCAGGAAAATGCAAGTAGTGACAGGACAAGGTTCCCCAGTGTGCTGTTCCCCAGCCAACATGTTGGTGCTTTCATTCATGCAGTTCTCAGCTTTCTAGACTACTGCATAAAGTTAGCTAGCAATTGGATGAAAACCTTCTACCTCAATTCAAGAGAGCATATAACACTTGTCATCTTTCAGTACCAAGAAGACCTGAACTGGTGACTTACACAGAAACCACATCTATATCCTTCTAGTGCAAGGAACCATATCTCAGACTTGACTCAGCTCGTCACCTCCCACCCTCGTAGCCTCAGAATCATGCTGAGACTGACTGCAGAATGATGAAAATAGCAAGACAAGGCATTTCATGTTATATTTCTGATCTGTAAAGAAAAGCAAAGAATGAGAAATGTCAGGAGTAAAGCCAGCCTTAGGAGATAACCTCTTCCCAGACAAAAGAGATTTGAAAGCACAACCATCTTTATTTTAATGCCTTTCTGAATAAAACCTCTGAATCTCTTGATGCATAGGCCACCACTAATGTGATCAAATCATACTTAGACTGTGTGGGTTTCTAAAGCACCTATCACTGCCGCAGCTAGGTGACAGATTACAAGAATTAGAAGAGACATCACTGCAGTTCCATTTATACCGTATTTTCTGTCCCCCCTAAGGCATTTTAAGATGGATTCTCTGCTCTCTGCTAAATTTGCTTTGCACTGGTTATGGAGCATAGAGAGAACTCAAACAGGCAGGAGATTCCCACAGGAAAATTCCCTCAATATGAGAGGTCTGTGCCAGTCGTATAGCTGTCTCTTCTCTGCTGGCTATCCCTCTACTCTCAGCAAGAACAGGATGAAACAAAATGCTATATTACAACTGATCTTTCTCTGGTATAAAGTCCGTTATCTTGTTTGCATTGGTGGTGTAAACTGCAGTATGTGATTTATTGTTATAGCTACCAGTTGGATAAGATGGCTAAGATTTGGACATCTGCCTCTCCAGCACGCCTTAGTCAAGGGTCAAGGTCTCTCATATTCTGTTTTGCAGGAAAGCCATGGAGAAAGACATCCACTGTCTGTTTGGCAAATGATTTAACAGAAAAGGGTTACTGCATGCAGGAGCACCATGTATTGGTGTCAGCTTGAGGTTAGGCTGAGCTGTTACTCCACTGGAGAACATGACAAGATGTTCTCACGGCTGAAGGTTTTCTGGCTTATGAGATCTTTTTGCCTTTGAAGATGGCAAAACAAAAATTAATGGCTTCCTAACCTCAACCTGCTCACAGGAAAACCAATCATTTTTTCTTTTCTTCTTTTCTCTTGCCTAGGTTTTCACATAAACTAATCACAGACACTCTTTACTGCCGGTTGTTGGTAATCTTGTCCTGCCCCCACAAACCTGTCTAAACCAAGCCAGCCAGCCTAGTCATTGGAGAGGGGTTAGTTTCAGGTTCCAGTTTTATCTGGATTGATAATCTGCCTACTATGCATCATAGAATCATCATGGAATCATAGAATGGTTTGGGTTGGAAGGGACCTTAAAGATCATCTAGTTCCAATCTCCCTGCCATGGGAAGTGACACCTTCCACTAGACCAGGTTGCTCCAAGCTCCATCCAACCTGGCCTTGAACACTTTCAGGAATAGGGCATCCACAACTTCTCTGGGCAACCAGTTCCCTTGCCTCACTATTCTCATTGTAAAAAGAGAGTCCTTATAGCCAATCTAAACCCACTCTCTTTCAATTTAAAACTGTTGCCCCTTGTCCTGTCACTACATGCCTTTGTAAAAAGTCCCTCTCCATTATTTTTGGAGGCCCCTTCAGGTACTGGAAAGCAGTATGAAGGTGCAGTTTAAATTTCTCAGGTTTTATTAGTCTTCCATTTTTTCCCACCTTGCTCCTAGTAGGCCCTGCAGCTGGTTAGCCAGAACTCATCCTGTACTTACTGCAGCCCAAAAAACCTCAGGACATTCCTTCTGGGCTTCCCAAGTCCAGCTCCTTTCCTTGCACAGCCAGCCATTTCATAGACTCAGCTAAGTAAATGTGTTTAGCTGCCTCTTAACACCAGTTTGACTTTTGGCCTTACTAAACCCATTGGTTGGCCTTCACAGAGCATCAATGTGTTCAGCGTTAGAAACCTGACAATCCATAGCCTAAATGTATGCATGACTACTTTATACCCATGTGTTCTTGTGCCAGCATTGTCCTTTATCTTTATAAAGCTTTTTTGTCTTCCCCATGTGTTACCCCCTTAAGTATTTATTTATAGATTGCAATTATGTACTCCTTTGCTAGGCTAAACAAGCCAGGATCCTTAGTTAATTAAGTTCTGGTGAATGATGCAAGGCCAAGCATCGTGGATGCCTCAGTCAGGGCTACATTAAGATTGTCGGGAGCCAGAAAGGACACACCCAATTTTTACCGGAGCTGGTTCTAGCTGCCCTCCTACTTAATGGCAAGTTTCTTAGTTCGAGCTGTGATCAAGTCTTCACTAGCCAGTCCTCCATTTTATCTTTAAGGTAAGGCAGATGTGGGCTGCCTTTGATGCACCCTGTTCCATCCTGCTTGACGTATCCAAGTGGTTGGGTAATTCACACTACATTAATCACTTTGGGGGTTATTTTTAAAGTAGAATTAAGAAGGGAAAAATAAATGAACCTCAGTTGCTTGCTTGTTCAAAACATGTCCAGACAGACACAGGAGATGTGTGAGAGGCAACAGTACTGCATCAGCTCTGGGAGCTGGGCTGGAGGAGTTAACAGGGCTTTTCCATCTCTAGACTGTTGGACTGTTGTAATTCATCATTTCTATAGCACCATAAATTAGATGGCACTTTGCAATCACAGAGACAGTTCTTGCTTCCCTGAAATCTGTAGCATGACTCTCAGGACAGGGTGCCTGGCTGAGGCACACTCTTCCCCAGAAAGGCTTCCAGTATGAATACCATGCCTACAGGACTATGTGACAATACTCCTCATTGTCCCATTAGGAGTGGGAGTAGAAATCCATGGAAAGCAGAGGGTTTTTTTCCTAACTCCCCCGTATCACAGCTGGACTTCTCATTTCTCCACGGCCTGTTTTAGCATTGCCCGGATGGAGAATAGGCTTCTTGGGGTTTTGATTTAGTCTGGCTGTCCTCCAGCAATATCCACAGTATTCCCTCCCCTCCCATATGCTCTCCATTAACATCCTCCTGTCTGCTGAATAAGGAAAGAATAACTCTCCCAGCCCCAGCCAGAGCCCCTGAGCCAGGGGAGTTCATCAGTCAGACTGGTTTCTCCTGAACCCAGAATAGGCCTCGTTAATGGGCCAGGAGGGGATTTTATTTTGCCTTTCAGCTAGTGGCTGCCCTGAGCCAGGAGTAAAGTCAAGTTACTGTGTCCGGGAATCTCAGCTATTCCAAGAGTAGGAGCAAGTGAGCTGCTGACTCAGGAGGTTTCCTAGTGTTTTCAAGCAGGGCACAGTCCTGTCAAAGCAAACTGAACTGTTGGTCTTGCTTTCTTCTAGCCCCAGGACAGGCATTAACAAAAGTCACAGTTGACTGGAACAGTCTGGGGAATTGATCTGGACCAGCACTGTAGATCACACTCTTTCCTGGCATGAACAGAGGTCCTTGCAAAGCCTTGTATTAGTCCTCTAGCCTTTTTTACTCCTCTCTGTGGAGGGCTGTTTAGTATAGTACAGATATCCACAAGTTATGAGGCAGCTCAGCTTTATCTGCACCATTTTCTAAAAGAGAAGATAAAATCAGAGGGAGAAACAGACTTATGAGGCAAAATGTTTCATTGCAAATCAGTGTTAAAGGGGAAACTGATGTTCAAGAATCCCTGCCACCCTGAACCTTCCTGTCACCCAGAGACCACCACCTTGCTTCTGTGTTGTGCAGGGATGTGGGAGGATCCCTCCTGTGTGGCTAAATTGTCCTTTGGACTTCCCAGAGCCTGGAATGGAGTCCCAGCCTGTGTCTGGGACAAGCAGTTAGAAGTCATGCTGAGTTCAGGATTCTTGTCCTCATGTCAAGTCTACCTACATGCTCTTATCTCTTCTAAAGGAACCAATTTCTAGAGGTTAGCAGAGAAGACAAGTCTACTAAAGCAGTCCCCTGCACTCAGCCCTCATGAAGCAGTGCATGCTCCTTTGCACAGAGACTGAAATCACTGGAGAGCATATGTTCCCAAGTTTGCACCCCTCCATCTCCCAGCACCTCTATGACTCCAGCCAGCCTGTTATAACCTGTCTCTTCTCAACCCCTGCAAAGTTCTGTCAGCAGAGAGAGTCTTGGCTCCCTTCTTTGAGGTCATGTTAGTATTTTCTTCTTCATTGCCTGTCTCTGTGGGCTGCATTTTCTTGCTGTCCTATTCCCTTCTTCAAACTCACTTCACCAATGAAAAACCAGCCTAGTATGTAATAGGCAGTTGGGTGCAAGCTGGTATTTATAAAACAGAAGTTTTCTTCTGCCTGTGACTATTGGCATGTCTATCTCAACCACATGCCCTAAGACTAGGATCTGATATAGGGACAAAGACAGACAAGAGCTTCTCTTATTTGCCTTCAGTCTTGAAGATATGAAGGTCCCCAGTTTGAACAGCTAAGGAGCTCCTGGTTTGTGGCCTAAATGCCACCTGTCTCTGCAGTATGACCAGATGGGTAGGATGCCTCTCTTATCTAACATCTGACAGAGATTTCTTCCCTATGTAAGAAGAATTTTCAGCTACCTTTTTGAAGGACTTATTATCCCTTTAGAGGCACTGAACACTGCAACAGTGACAAGCCACAGACTAAGGCTCTGGCCCACTTACCTTTGGCATGCTCTATGTTTTAGGTCAGGAGCTCTGGCAGAGGTCCAGAGATGGTGCCTGGGACTTGTGATGGATATAGAGAAACAGCCAGGGAAGAAGAGCATGCTCCAGGACATTTTATTTTCTGGAAAAATGACAAGAGCTGTTTTTTCTCAATCATTTCTTAACACACCATTTATATTAGAATAGGAGTCCCATCTACAGAGTTCGTCCATTGAACAATGCACCCCTCCATCCAAAAAATCTAGATGTCTTCCTCCAAAATCTTTTCATCAGAGAGGACTGAACTGTTTCATTTCAGCTAACCAGGGCATGATCAAGTATGTGGGACTGGAATACAGTAAAAATGAACTGCAGAGAACAATGCCTGTAAGAACAGATTTCATTTTGCCTGCTTGCTACCCGTGAGACAGTGATCCCTGTAAAAAAAAGCAGGACAAACCTGCTCTGATAAATATGACCAGATGAAATAACTTATTTCGTAGTCTGTCATCTAGTTCAGTGAGTCACATGTGGTATCTCCAGAAAGTTGGTAGCACCCTAGAAATCAGTAACTTAATACATATTTAACTGAGGTCTTGTCTCATATTTAATAGCAGCTCCAACTGGGCCTGCATGATAATCTAGACAAGGGTGGGGAATGCCAACATGGGCTTGAATAGAGCACTAATAACCCTCTAGTATCCATGATGCCTAAGAACAAATCAGCAGAGCATTTGTGTTTGTAGCTAAGGCTTATTTGCAAAGTGATAGAAATGTGATAAGAAACTACGCTACAGTTGTATGGGCTAAAAAGCTGGAGTCCAGAGAGCAAAGGGTGGACATAGAGTGATGGTGGGGATACCCTGAGCAGGATGGTTTCCATCTGAGGGCCATATTCAGAAGAAGCTGTGAGCTCCAAATGACCAGCTTCATAGACTAAGACTGTCCTGAGGGTTTCAGGATAAACACAGCTAAGCTATCACGATGCTTTATCTTCTCAGAGAGGAAGCTCAAATGCTGCACTGTTTCAGGCAGCCAGAACAGCATTTGCTGTGTAATGTGAAGCATTTAAGCACACATGGGCTTCATGGTGTTTGCTGCCAATCTGCAAAGTATCAGTGTGGTGACTTGTAGTGCCAGGAACTGGATTAAGAGGAGGAGTTCCCCAGTGGGCATAACCTAGTTGCTGTCCTACATGGGGCACGTGGCTGAAAGACTATGGGGAAACCCTGAATTGTCACACTGTCCCTTCCAATAAAATAAATAAATCTATCTGCTCCATCTCTGTCTTCCAGACAGTACTGTACCTTCTTCTCTAGCTATACACTTGAGGAAACATGACTACTCTCCAAGTTCCCCAACTGGCCCCAGCTCTTCAGAGCAGGGGCTGCAACAGAGGAGTAGTAGAGCATGTAAGAACTATATCCTGTGCACGTGGACTGCCCTTCCCTCTGGATAGCTTCTCCCCAATGTACGGAGGTGAATCCTGGTGAGGCACTCATCCAGCTGCTTCAGGTGATGTACATGTGCCCACTTGACTCTCTCCTGGAAAACCTCATGCCTTCTTAAGGGTTGTTCACACCCATCCATACACATACACATGTAAACAGCATGGTAGAACATTAACACAGTTATGACCTATGATAATGGCAACAAAACGTGAAAGCTTCTCTCCTCGTCCTTGTTTTTCTGGTTTGAAAAAGCAGGGTGTGACTCCCTGAGTGAAGGGAAGAGGGGTGGGTGCTCCTGTCAGTTTAGCAGCCCTGCTCCAGCACTGGCAAGGCACCTGCACTGCAACTGCTTGTATGCAACTCCAGAGCTTCAGGTCACTTCTGACCCGAGGAGGCATTCATTGTCACTGGTAATTGTTACTTCCTTACACAAAGCAAACAAAAATATCCGCTGCACCAGCACACCTGCTGTGGTTTACCCAGGGGGAAAGGAGTGGGCAGTGATGGCCCAGCTGATGCAAGAGAGTGCTCTGTGCTACTCCATGCTGCTTTGAGCCTTTTGGGTCATTAGGGACATTCGAAATGTTTCAGACAGTACAATAACCAGTTTTCCTCTCATATGTGTACACCCCACACTAATCATGGGGACTGTCTACCTGGCAGTCTTGTGGAAGGAGGTAAATTGAAGTGCTTATAGGCATGTGACTTGAAGTGCACAGGAGAGGGACACGCAGATGTCCCTTCCCTCCCAGGTCAGCCGGGAGGGTGGATGGAAGGGGTTGGGAGTGGGGAGGGGGAATGACCCACTGAAGATGACTGGGATCTGTAAGAGCACAAAACACTGCTCCATGCGTTTTGCAAATGGCTTCCTTTCCTCTGAGCACAACGAGCTTGTGAAGAGAAAGGAGGCAAATGCCGTTTGCAGAGGAGCCAGCATTTTTTCTCCCTGTTGCAGGCAGGACCAGCTGCGTTCCAAACCCGTGACTGGAGCAGCCATGACCCCTCCGAAAGGAAATCTGAGCCCTCAAGCAGTTGTGCTTGGGGAAGGCCGTGCTCTCACGTTTCTCTGTTTTGTTTTGCAGCCTCTTATAAATACTGGGCTTGCTTTTTCCCTTCTTTTCTTACTTTCTTTCTCTCTCTCTTTTTTTTTTCCCTCTGAACGTATTTCCACAGCCTCAAGGAAGGAATTTAAAAAAGAAAAAAAAAAAAGGTTCTGGCATGGAAACAAGTATGTTTCAAATTACAGAAAGGATGTGAAAGGTTCAAGAATTTGAGCCCTGACTCCGCCTGTGTCTGTCTCCACCCCGCCTCCACCCCCCGACCCCCCTCACGCCCCCCCGAGAGTGGCTCGCAGTGTGGCTTTTTCACTACGCCGCACAATGAGGTGGGAGCGGGGACGCTCGGCGGTGCACGGACCGGGCACAGGGTGCCCTTGGCGGGGCGTGGGCTCCCGAACCCTGCCCGCCTCTCCGGCTGCTGCCTGCCTGGATTTCCGAGGCTTTGAGCCACCCTTTTCCCAGCTCGCAGTTTGTTTTGAGCTCGCGGGTTTTTTTGTCTCCTAGGGTGTGCGTGTGCGCCTGTGGTTTAGCTCCATCCTAGGAATGTGCTGAGGACCCACTTCTCAGAGCGGAGCGCCCTCTGCTCGGTGGGAAGGGAGGAAAAGCAGGCAAAGGTGCAGCTCTAGGGTGGAGAAGCTAATTTCCTGCTGCTGCTGAGGCGTAGACGCTTGCACACAGGAGCCTGTGCAGGAACACGTCCGTGCCCTCGCGGTGACTCGAGGGAGGGCCGGTCGCGGCGCTGAGCGCACTGCAACGCCCTCGACTCGAAATGCACTGCTTGAGTCCTCAGCACACGTAGCCCGTGTAGCTGGCTCCCATTCCAGATCCACAAAAAGATGGGGGGGTGAGAAACCGCTAGTGAAAAGGACGGTTGAAACGCCTTGATCTTCCCTTAGAGGGGAAGATGATAAGTAGATCTGGTCTCAGTCCCTTATGGATGATCATATCTTGAAGACTTTCTCCATTATATGACTTTATCCTGTGACCCCAGATGGAAACACAGACCACCGAGGAATGTACATAGTTTCCAGAAAGGAGGATCCTGTAAATAAGGTTACATGGCACAACGTTATTTTCTTGTTCTCCTGTAATGTGATAGGTACCCCGTTCCCTTAAGGCTGTGAAAGCTGGCATATTTGTCCCTTGAGAGATGCACAGCTAATTGTATGTCAGTGGAGTAACAGGTCTTCATGAAATGTCTGGAAGAGAGAAGGCTATCAGAGCAATCCGTCGAGTCTGTGGTATGTGTCTGGCCGCCATCTCAGCAGCCTACAAGAAAGAGGGTGGCAAGGAATGAACTATGGGTTGATTGTTTTTTCTGTGGGGCCAAACTCAGAGCGAAATCTTTTTGGTTGGGCTCTCTGGATTAAGAAACTATGAAAGAGCTTCAGTGTTGTTGATAGATAAGAACTCACCCACTTAAGAAGAAAATAGCAACTATAACGTAAATCTTCAGGAGCTGAAATGTCCATTATGATCTTGACCTTTTCCAGTGTCTTGTAAAAACCATTAGCACCAGTCAATTAACTCAAACCTGCTGCTTCATGCTGAAAAAATTAAATTTTGTCCTGGCATATTTTCACTCCATCATCTCTTCAGATTCTGTAATTTTGCTGTAACAGATTCAGGTGGGGGGTGTTAAGCGTCTTAGTTGCACTGATCAGTATGTTGTACATGGCATGCTCCCAGTCCCATGATGCTTGATTTCATGTGTGGCTGCAAGATGCCCTTTTGCATAAGGTGCACGTCCACTGATGTACACTGAACACTCATTATATGGATGGGAGGCCACTGGAACAAAGAATATTGATCTAAGTTTGAAAGAAGAAGACTAGTATCAGTGTACTCACTTTGGCAGTCCGTGAGATTTCTCCTTTGCAAGTAAAGCCAAAAACCTGTAGGTCAGTTCAGCTAGACAAATCAAAGGTCTTCAGTGTGAACAAGCTGAGATAGTTTGGCATATAACGTTACTCTTTATACTTACTCTGAGATTTTCAGAGATTCTAGTTAGTGATATTTTTATAATGTCATATATGTTGTCCTAAGTACTGCAGTGGTGCTTAGGAAATTAGTCTGGATTAGGTCTCATTCTGCTGGATGGGATCCATTACAAAAAGATGATTTCCCTTGCAAGAGATTCAAAGGTTCATCTGAACTAGGTAACACATTAAATACTCTGGTGTTCATGCTGTGTTTTCAAAACATGTTACTTAAACAGTGGTATTTTCTTTCTAATATTGAAGAGCTCTGACAGTGTCACTTGGCTGTGTCACTCTTAGAAGCTATGGAAGAGACGTACTGTTTAGCCAGCTTTTTGCACTGTCTAATTTTGTGCTGGCAGGCTGAATTCCTGAGGTATGTTAGATGAGTCTCAGAGCTGCCTTAATTTATGCTAGCCAAACCATTTCCTTCTGCGCCATTTCACAGGTGCAGGATCAGCAGAACGATGCACGTTCCACTCCCCGACCGCCCCTGCTCAGTGTCTTACCGGAGTTTATACCTGAATTCCCAGCAATGGGACAAATGCTGCCACCAAGCTTAAAAAAGCTTTATTGATCTGAGAATGCTCAGAGACTCTGCACAATACAATCTGCAACTACATCTCTCAATCACACTGCTTGCATGTGACTAAAATCTTTACTCTCAATTTTTGGCTAGTACTTTAGTTACATCAGGCCACATAGTAGGTGAGAAGGTTTTATCTAGTTCCTTCCCAGAGATCCAATCTTTTGATTTGATTAAAAAATAAAAAGTTTTATTTATCAAGCCCTTGCAGAATGGAAATGTGGGCTCAAACTCTTCAGCTGAAAGAAAACATCCAATCTCCCTGCAGGTTTTTCCTGGTGTAAAGGTACAATCTAGCTGCCACATTATTGTTGTTGAGTCTGGAGTTTAAGTGGACCCTCGAATAAATAAAAGCAACACCTGCTGCAGGACAGTTCCCATCTCTATTTGATTATGTTGTTTTCTTACAGAAGATTTTTGATGGCTGTAACTAATCTAGAAACTTAAGGGCGATAATTGAACAAATCAGTTTAGTTGGGCATCCGATTCTGTGCAAATCTAAGTGGAATAGTAATGCGTGACTAATATGCAGCAGCACTCTGCATAAGATAAAGATCCACGTGTAACGTATGCAACACAAGCCCAAGACACTGTGGGAAGAAAGCACCAAAGATATTGAACAGCTTATATGTGCTACTCCTCTACTCCAAAGTGCACTCTTTTTCTGCACGACAAACAATGCTGTAAGGACAGTGAAGTAGGACCTTCACTCTGCCATCAGGTACCCTGAGATCCCATTGTTCTGTCTTGTGTGCTTTCCACTCTGGAAACAAGTGAGAAACTTCTCACTCCTGATCCAGCTTAACTGACCATAGAGCATCTGCCTGCTGATAAGCCAAGAGGCGCCTTTTAAAGTAAAATCTGTGATGCTGCGAATCTTGTTCTTTGTTGTGTAAGAATAATCGTGGGTCATGCAAAAAAAAACCCCCGCTCTTTTTTTTTTGCTGCAAATATTATAAAATCATTAGATATTTGCAGCTCTCTGTCTTTAATTCTGAGCCTGCATATGTTTGTATTTCATTTTATTCCTCTTCAGCTGAAAAAGAAAGATTCAAAAAAGGATTTCTCAGGCCTAAGGGAGAGAGAGAGGAATAGATATTTTGCACTGGCATAGCCAGGGAATGGTGAACAGTTGGTCAACAGACTTGGAGCCACTGAAGAACATCCTAGAAGATTACCTGTTTTAAACAACAGTCCTCTCCAGAAATGCTGAGTATCTACACTCAGGTCTGTGGATCAGGTGCAGTTACTTTGGTGGGTCCAAGAGATACTAAGACTGTCCTGCAGCATTGACACCTCTCTGTCCATATCACACATGTGGGCCAACAAGCAATGTCAGTGTTGTTGCGAGGGTATGGACCAGTTGTCTGGTATCTTCAGTTCCTCAACCACAGTCCCACTGAGTCCAGCACAAAACATGCCACAACCACTGCTCATGGACCCACTGGCCTCTGGAGCATGGTGCTGAAGGAACATCATACAACAGTTAAAATGCTGCTTCCGCTGGTAGTTCTTCACAGGAAAGCGACAATGAAGTAGTTGTGGGAAGAGCAGCTCTTGTGAGACCCTACCTGGAGAACTGCATCCAGCTCTGGGGTCCACAGCACAGGAAGGATATGGACCTGTTGGAGTGAGTCCAAAGGAAGGCCGTCAAGTTAATTAGAGGGATGGAGCACCTCTCTCTCCTATGAGGAAAGGCTGAGAGAATTGGGACTGTTCAGCCTGGAAAAGAGAAGGCATGAGTGTGACCTAATTGTGGCCTTCCAGTACCTGAAGGGAGGCTACTTGGAAAGCTGGAGAGAGACTTTTTATAAGATCACGTAGTGACAGGACAAGGGGGAATGGCTTCAAACCGAGAGAGAATAGGTTCAGGTTAGACATTAGTAAGAAATTCTTTGCTGGGAGGCTGGTGAGGGACTGGAACAGGTTGCCCAGAGCAGTTGTGGATGCCCCATCCCTGGAAATGTTTAAGGCTAGGTTGGATGGGGCTCTGAGCAACCTGGTCTAGTGGAAGGTGTTCCTGTCAACGACAGGGGCTTGGAACTCGATGATGTTCAAGGTCCTTTCCAAGGCAGGCCATTCGATGCTTCCATGAGAACAGGCTCCGGGCAGGCCGCCGAGCCGCGCTGTGCCGGGGCTGTGCTGACACCTGCCGGCCGCCGCGGGCACTGCCGGGGCCTGTCCGCCGAGCGCGGTGTCAGCGGGGCCCGCCTGCGCGGGAGCGACCGCCCGCCGCCCGCCCGCTCCGGCCCCGGGGCAGGGCCCGGCTGGGTGGGGGTACGCTTCTGTGCTGCTCTGGGCTGGGGTAGAGTCAATTTTCTTCACAGTGGCTGGTATGGGGCTGTGTTTTGGATTTGTGCTGAACACAGGGTTGATAATAAAGAGATGTTTTTCTTATTGCTGAGCAAGGCTTACACAGAGCCAAGGCCTTTTCATACTGCCACGCTGGTGAGGACATTGGAGGTGCTTGGGAGGTTGGGAGGAGGCACAGTTGGGACAGGTGACCACAGCTGACCAAAGGGATATCCCAGACCATATTGGCATCATGCTCAGTATAGAAAGTGGGGGGAAGAAGAAGGAAGGGGTGGACATTTGGAGTGATGGGATTTGTCTTCCCAAGTCACTGTTAGGTGTGATGGAGCCCCACTGACCTACCTGCCATGGGAAGGAGTGAATTAATTCCTTGGTTTGCTTTGCTTGCTTTTGTTTTCCCTATTAAACTGTCTTTATCTCAGCCTACAAGTTTTCTAGGTTTTTAGCCTTTCAGTTCTCTCCCTGATCCTGCTAGTGGGGGAGTGAGCAAGTGGCTGCATGGGGCTTGGCCAGGGTTAAGCCACAACAGCTTCTATGAAAATGTACCTCAGTGTTTAGGAATAGTCAAGAAACACTAATTACATTTCAGGAACGATTAGAAAAAGAACAGAAAACCCAAAGTGTTATACCCCTGCATGTGTAAACTGCCCAGCATCTGGAATGTTGCTCTCTTTCTTCATCTCACACCCCCACATATTCCATAGGTGAAGGGGCACTGGCTGCAATCACAAATCAATTCTGGAAGAGCCACAGGCATCAGAGGACACAGACCTGCTGGGATAATGAGCTGAAGCCTTCTGAAGGTGACTGCTGAGCAGGCATTACCAATGACATCATGCCAACAGTCATCTTGACCTCTGATTAGGCACTGGAGTCACCTGAACTTAATCAAAGATTTTTCAAGATATTTCAAAGATTTTTTTCTACATGGGAATCCCATTGGGAAAGAGACACTTACCAGATTGCAACTACCTTCTTTTCCTTTCCACGGAAGGCTGATCTTCCCAAAGTGGCCAACATTTCCCAGTTCTTCAAGATTTTTGTTGTAAAGTCTATGTTGGCAGTTGCTCACATGGCAAAACGTACTTCCTGTACATGTTAACATTTTCTAGATTATGTTGTTTTATAAATATTAATATATGCAAGGCTTTAATTCCTTCTTAAGTGCTGTTGAAATGTATTTTTTATTGTTGTTTTTAAAAAAGAAAGGTATCTAAGCCATTTAAAATCCATTACGTGTTTTCCATCTTTCTAGGATATTTTTCCCATGGGGATATTAAATAAAATTTCTATCACCCATAACTTTTTAAGCAACATGAACTGTAGTTCCTCATGAATTTTTTTTTTCTCTTGCAAAGGTCCCTGTGTCAGATCTGCTAAGCTCATAAGGGATGACTGCAGGGCTCTGACCTCAGTCTTTGTCTATGTGCTTTACCTCAAAAGGAGATAATGGCAATCTGAGTTATTAAGAATAACAGTGTTAGTAACGAGTGTCTTAGTTTCCCAATTCCCACTTTTTGCCTTCATCTTTGCAAGTAAGTTCATCACTGTCAGCATACAGAGCAAGACAGATTTGGTAACCAGGTTCAAAGGACCAGTCTTTCCTGAATGGAAGAGGACCACACTGTGTAGGCACCTGCTGTGTTATGGAACTTCAACTTTATTTCTACATTCAATAACAGACTATTAGAGCTCCCCAGTGCTGGGCCTCCCCAAGTCCAGAGCCACTCTGAGCTTTCTTTCCGTGGTTTTTACACAATCCTGCACTGTCTGACTGGCCTTGCTTCATTTTTATGGCTCTTCCTTCTCTTCCTCCTCAAATTCCCCTTCCACAGGTTTCTCTGCTGGCTCCTGCTCTTTTAAGTGACTGAAAAGAAGGTGGTGAACCAGTATTAATCTAGTAAAGTGAACCTTCTCTGTCAGATAAAAAGCTGCTGAGAGGATCTTGAGGAAACAGCCTGAGGTAGGAACAGTAAGGACAACAAAGGTCACAACTCATCTGACTCATCTGCAAGGTGAGTATTACCATTTCACACATGCTACAGTGCTAAAATGCATCAAGAAGCTAGATAAGGGGTACACATCTGTATCCGTTTTTCCCCATGTATCACCTCAGCCACATTCATGGCACCAGATGAAGTCTTTGCTGGCCACTGGGTTTCAACAGTTTCATCTGCTTACTGTTTAACCACAGTTATGTAAGTTGTGCCTGAAGTACTTGGGAACCCCACGTAACCCCTGACTCAAGATTAACCAGGCTAAGGCACATCTAGCATCTGAACACGGATGCTTTTAGTATGGCATTTATATATGTGAAGGAATAAAGACTGGACCCAGCAAAGTAATTTGCTTCTCTTTGAAAACATTAGGAGGCTAAGAGCAAAACTGACCCATTGGTTCTAGCTTTAAAACTAGACTACAGCATATATTTAAACCCATTAGTATGTGCTGAGGGATGGAAATATTTGGGCATGATTAACAGGGCTTTCAGCTGATGAGTCACATGTCAGAACTGACTGAAAATCAAGGGGGAATTTTGGGTCCAATGACAAGCGGTTTAGCCTGCAGCGACTGACAACCTCTGAGGAGTTTGCTGCTGAATGCTCAGGCTCTCAGAACTTGGACATGATTGCTACAGGCACTAAGGAAGAGGCGCTTTCAAGAGAATGAAAAGTTCTGTAGTTTGAAGGTGGGTTTCCAGGGAAAACTAGGTCTCCTAAGAAGAGGAATCAGAGAGAAAGAAAGAAACCAGAAGTCCCTGAGGATGGACGGAAAGTTCTGACAGCACAGATAAGCTGTCTTTGCAAATCTTACTGTGGCTTCAGGGAGGGGACAGTGTTGAGGGGATGCTTCTCAGCTTAGGCTGAGAATGAAAGAAAATGCCATTCAGCTCTGAGATTCCTGTAAGATTCTCAGAGCAAGTTTATCAAATAGGAAAATAAGACTTAACTTGTAGTTTGATTCAACAGAACTTCTAAGCGTACAAGGTGTTCTATCATCATATCATTTACTTACGTAAGTAATGGACTGGCCAAAAATATATGTCCCTTCACGTCCTAGGGTGAATGAGGTTATGTTTATTTGGCGTTAAGCCAAATTAAAAAAAGAAAGACAAACCAGGACAGTAAGTGGAGTCACTCAGATACCTGTAATCCACAACTGCTGTCTGATTCCGGCATAGATTGTACACTAGTTCCCCAGTTTGGACTCAGTTCAGTGGGATGCTTTGTTGCTAAGAGGAGAAGAGAAGTGCTAGGAAGCCTGGGTAATTTTAAGCAGAAAAATCCTCCATATCTGAGTGGAGCCTGGCTGTCTTTTAATAGGTGAGCAGATGGCCTGGTGCATGGAGGAAGGGATGTTAAAAATCCAGAGTGGTGGTGGTGGGGAGGCAATTTAACTCTTTTTTTTTTGGCATTTTTTTGTAAAAGAACATCATGGCTGGTTGACCATTGCTACTGATCCCAAGCACCACAGTGGTTTTGTCAGGAAGACAACTGTCTTCTGCATTGTACAGGTGAGGGTTTAGATGCCTATTTTTCACTTTCCCATAGCAGTAAGGCATAAGTATCTATCAAGATCCTATATATCCTGTACAAACAGTGGATGTCTGGGATATTCTAAAGTTGGTCCATTATCACTGATGCCATCTGCAGTATTTATTGGGTGTTACAGTGTTTCTGTTGGTCTCATTCTAGTCTCAACTTTTGCAGAGTGAATTTAGCCTTGTAGCCCGAGCAATCACAGAATCACAGAATAGTCTGAGTTGGAAGGGACCCAGAAGGATCACCATGTCACCAGCATGGCTGCAGCAGAGACGTTTTCCTAGAGCAGTACCCTGCCAGAAGATCATTCTGGCCGTGCTTTCAGAGGCACACCTGCATCATGGCTTTCCAGAAGGCTGCCACAGGAATCTTTATGTTTCCATCTGCATCAATATTCCTAAAAAAGTCTCAGAGTTGTAGGTTGTGCCCTTTCAAGTAGTTCTAATGGAAGCAGAGGTAAAACATGGGCATAACCATGAAACAGCCACTGATACTGATACGTGCCTCCAGCTCTCTCCTTATTCTTCCGTCACCCTGCTTTTATTCAGTCCATCACTGAGACATATGAGTTCTTGACTCCTTGTGCGGTCACCCTATTGTCAGAACCAAGGCCTTTTGTTCAGGTTAATCCCATTCTTCTCAGTTATACCTTCTTCTACCCCTACCTTGAAACAAGACTCAGTAGTAAACCTGGGTTTTTTTCTGATAATTGCATATGGTTATTTGGTCCTCATCCCAGCAGCCACTGCTTGGCTAGGCTGTCTAATCCAGACAGCTCTCTCCCCCACATCTCTGATCACTTTAGTTACTCTTCTCTGAATTCTGCCTCTGTTTGAATGAGGACACACTGAATACCATAATGGCTATTAAAAACTGCAAAGCATGGGAGGGCAAGTGTCACCAGCTGTGAAGCATAGCAGCATTCTTTGATGTGAGCTAACAGCCCAAGCTTTTGCTTAAGTTATCTGAATCCTTATCAACAGCTAAGTCTCACCTAATTAGCTGAAAATCTGCACAGCAGTTAAGAAACACAGTGAAGCTGGTAGTGCAAAAGTGTTATTTAGCTCAGCAATGCTCAAGTGCTTGCGTTGACTTCCAGCAAGGAGAACAGCACCATCTGCTGCTCTCCATGGAAACTGCAGACCTTAAAAAGCTAAGTGATGTCTACTTCGGACAATAAATACTATATCCTTGTAATACTATGCCCTACTTTTATGAAGCACATTAGTTTTGATGCTAAAGCACAACTGTCAGTGAAGGGTTCTGTGAAAGTCAGCTATCATGGTGGGTTTGTGATGAAGTTGGACATTCATTTGGATTAGAGCTGAAGTCAATGTTTGTTTTATACAGCAAGAGAACTTCTATTCATGTTCCTTTTTTTCCCCCTCAGTTCTCTAAGATTCCAAGGCAATAGCTTCTCCTGAAAATCAAAGGATTTGCTTAGTTAGTCTTTGTGTACTGAGAAAGGTGAACATTGTGACTGTCCTCGTGAATTTACTTTTCTGAAGGAACTTGGCTGAATTTCTCACTTGAAAGAGGACTTACCCTTTTGAACCTCCATCCTTCCAAGTGTCTGGAGCATGTGTACTGTGTACAGGGAGCTATGGACACAAATCCAGTAGCTCACCAGAATCACTTCCGTGGGATTTGGATGCTGTTGGGGATCTTGGTGATTTGGCCTTTGTCCCCACTGTCGATCACATCTAGTTCAGGATACATTTGACACACCAAATCCTGCAACTTGATGGAAGTTTCATTCACCAACTCATTCTGGTACATAGGGGCAAGGAAAATGCAGTCAGCAGGAACACCCAGAGAACAACAAAGACTTTCTTGTATTCATAAATACATTAGCCATTCTCTCCTAAGGATGGTGCTTTCTGCTAGCTCTGCTCTTCACTTTCAGGAAACCCATGGAGGCCCAACTCTAAATAAAGTATTAATCTTTCTCTTTTTCTATGTCCGAGACAGAAAATATATACGAATTTATGTAGAAATTAGCTTAATGCAAGGTAGGTGTTCATCAGTAAATATCTATACCAAAGGCCTCTTATTTTTGGCAATTTAAGTGATTCATCTTCATCCCTGAGACAGTTCTAGATGGGTCTTCTCTCCATTCTGTTAAGATGCAGACTGCAAGTTGAACAGTTAATGGCCAAAATGCACCATAGAGTTCTGCAAAAATGAAAAAAGACCTTAAAGGATTAGCATCTCCAGCAATGTAGCTTTAGAATCCAGAGAGGAAAGATGACTCTGTCTGGGAAGGGGTCAGGTGTCTCCAGATGAGAACTTTTGGCAAAGCTCTGTTTCATTGTGTAACCCTAAGAAGAAGTTCCAGTCAGCAGTAGAAGACCTGACATTTGTTTTTTCCTAAGAAATTCAAATAGGGTGGTGAAAATGGAGCATTTCAGAGCTCATATTGTAAGTTTCCTGTTGTAACATTTACTGAATGGGCAGCGGCACAGTGTCCTGATTTAGGAGTTTGGAATATTAGAAAGTAAGGTATCAATGCAAATATTATTGATGTCACTGTAAATTATTCTTCTAAATTTAAGTTATGACAAATTTGCCTTTGTCTTGATTGATCTTTTAAAGACATGACTATGATTTTGTTCATACCCATGATGACAGGGGAATTGTTCACATCTTATCTTAGTTATATACTTAATTACTGGAAATTTCAAGGCAGTTCAGGCAGTTCACGAAAGCTTCTGTTTCTGTCATTGTGGGAGGTTCTCAAGTCATCAAGCACTGTATTTTCCCCCAGAGTTTATTTACAAAGTTTTCCAATGCTCTCTTACAGCTTCTTTTTAGAAACTTTAGATCCATTGTTCTGGAGATCCATCTAGAAGCTTATCATCTATTGTGCAGTGAGCTCTTGACTGTTACTACTCAAAACCAGGCTTGAGCCGGTCTGGGTCCAGCTGGGTTTGCTAGCTTTCATTCAGCACCAAGGGTTTGATGGATGCAGAGTATCTCTCTGAAGAAGCCATTCAGACATCCTTGCACTAGGGACAGTAGCAGAGTGACCTAATCTTGGGAATGCAGCACAGGAAAGCTTGAGCCGGCTTTGCTGGTTGCCAGCTCTCCCCAGGGTTGCCAGGCTGGCTTGACGCCATGACAAAGCTGGTGGACTGCCAGTGTGGCCTCAGGAGCAGCATAGCCAAAGCACCATGTCTGGCCTAACAAACCATGCTGGGATCAGGCAGCACCTGGAGGGAGCCATCTTGGGCATTTCTGCATGTTTGACACAGTCCAGTCCAGAAAAACAACACACAGACAGCTGAAAAGCAACAGTAGTTTCTTTTCTACTGTAATGCTGAAGATGAGCATGTTCTGGCTACTTTGATTCATGACTTCTAGAAATATTTGATTGTGAGTAACTGCAAGTTGGAACCATATAAAGAGTAGATTATAAAAAGAATGTGGGGAACAGTCGTGCTTAGAAATGCTGTCAAAAGGAATAAACTGTTAAAAATGTGCCTTTCTATTGCTCCACCATTGCTAATGCTGTCAAACCCATGGAAAGGTTTCTAGATGTGATCCTTATTCCAAATTCCTCTTATAGACACACTATTTATTCATTCTTTAAAAGTCAAGATAAGCATGCATCACTGAGAAATGGGGCAAAAGAGGTTTTTGTTTATGTCTTTCCTGTAAAAGATTAACACCTGTACTAATTTCTCAAAGGTTTAAGACAACGTAAGGTCTTTGGCGCTGTGTATTTACAGTTGCTCTGAATTGAAATGCAAGACTCCCTACATCACAGGTGAAGTGAAGTCTGTCAGACAGCTTAGATGTTTGCCTACAAGCATTTGATTGGGATGCTGAAATGTCATTGTAAATTTATGCCATTGACCATTTCTCTTGTGAAATGCCAGGTAATTTAGACTTTTTCAAGGGTGAGGTGAAGAGAACAACTATTAACCCTAAAAAGCAGAGACTCATAGTGAGATTTAGGTTGGATTTAAGATTAATTCCTTGCCTCAAAATTTCTTAAGTGCTTCCTTTTAAATAAATGCATTTCAATAATTTCTTTTCATTTCTCAGAATGTAGCTAAAATTTATTATTCTTTCAAATTTTATGAATTGTTTAGGTTATTAGTAATAAAACTAGCAGAACCACATCTACTGTAATGCAGTCCTTTACCCCCATACAGGCCATTTTAGTTTTCCTTTGCAAAATGAGGTCTGACTCCTTGCAGACTTGGAAAATAATTCTCTTTGATCTTAATAAATGCAGGAAAAAATCTTACCCTTGAGGAATGCCTGTTCTTCAGATGATCTCTGCTGAAAGTACTCGATACTCTTAGGAAAAACTATGGATTAATATTATTTATTCTGCTTATTTTAATTTCTTTCTTTAACATAGTAACAAAGAAACAAATGCAAATGTGACTTAGATACAACCCATTACTCGAGTGTTCAAAACTGTCCATGAACTTTATTTTTAGCTTGTTTCAAGTGTGAACATAATATTTATGTTCCAAGTCCCAAATCTAATTTTTGTGAAAATGCTCTTTCCTTTAATCGCGGTGCTCTCAAAGGTGGATGGAGGGCTCTGAGGCCCCTGACACCTTCTGTAACTGCTCCCATGAAGAACCAGTGCATGGATGGGAGGGCCAGGACTGGACTGATATGTGCCCAGGTCTCTCCTCAGTGTTGGTCTGCCATGCAATCCAATGCTCCACTCAGCAGCTCAGGAGCATTTCTCAGTCTCCCATTTTAGAAGCAATAGAAGCAGCACATGAGGTTACAACAACGTGTGTCATGCTCCCACCTTGCTACAGAGTAGTACACTAAGATTTGGTTTCTTTGGTTTCTTTTGCCTTCCTTGCCAGCTTTTTAATCTTTGATTTGGATTTTTTAAAAAATAGAACTGCTTTGCTTTCAATGCCTTGAAGCATCCATCGTCTATTCCTCAGACATACTGACAGAGTATCAAAACACTTCACAGTATCTAGCTTCTTAGGCTGCCCTGGAGGAAGACAGCTCAGGGGATGAAGGGAATTCATCCTCCAGTGGGAATTCACTCCTTGTTCTTGTTCTGCTGTTACAAAATGGAAGGGAGCAAAATGTGGTGTAACTACAAGCACCTCTCCAGGCCTAGACCAAAGCCAAATTCTGCATGGGTCCTAGAAGGGTTGTCAAATACTAGCCTTTTTAAATTAATGACTGTGCATAAATGAAACAAACAGCAAGTGTCGAAACAGTTTTGGAAGGGGGCAGCTCTGTGATCCACCCAGTTCCTAAAAATGCATAGTGTATCGTCATGAAGGCTTTTCAGCATATAAGCTCTTACTGAGATGTTGATCTCCTCCATCATGAATTTGGAGGGAGATCTATTCTTTCTGATAAATGTGATTAGTGCAGTGGCATCTTCTGTGGTCAGGGGATTGCTGGCCATGCAGAAAAGAAGAGACATAGATCCAGACATAGTGAGAATGAGGACATCATGTCTACCAGAAAGCGTGCTGTAACCTCAAGGATGATGCTTTCTTCCTATTCTTCAGCAGGTGTGTAGTCCCTTTCAATGGGTTTGTCTGTTACCTCACCATATCTTGTCTCTGCCCCACAAAAGTCTGCAATGCACCTTCCAAGTGGAGTTGCCTTCTCAGTTTCTCTCTTTCTCCTTGTGTGAAATTCCACCTACAGGTCCTTTACATCTGTCATGCAGAAGGATGTGATGTGGATCATATTCAGTCATGTGAGGAGGAGAGGCTGAGGCAACAGGCTTCATTTGAATGTGTGTTTGCTCGTAGGGCCCCTCTGGATGGGGTGTGCCCCTCGGGACATTTCCCATATGCTTGGCTCCTCTTGACAGCACAGCAGGTCGGAGCTCAGGCTGATTGTCTGCCTCCGGCCTACAAGGTCTGGCTGTCTGGCGTTACAGGGTTGCCATTGCCGCGTGAACATCATCTCTCCCCCACCTTGGACCTCATATGCAGTCCCCCTTCCCACTATCAGAAAGAAGAGTTCTTTGTGAATGTTGGCCAGCAGAAGACATGTCCTCTTTTAGGTTCTTTGTGATAACAGCTCCTGAGACAATCTGGGTGGCTACACAGAGAGAGGAATGCCTCGGTGTGAGCCAGTGACCTTACCTTCAGCCAGGTTAAAAGCAAGCCAGACAGACATGTTTATTTACATAATCTGAAACAGCAGTCCCAAAGACTGGTGTGATTGCAGTGATTTACAAGGACAGGGGTGTCCAGAGACAGGCTTACATTAACAGCTTTAAAGATGCCCCTCAACCACCATACTGCTATTTGCAGGCTCTCATGATGGTGACGTTAGATCTAGCTGAGAATGCAGCTTGCAAGCAAGCTGACTTTTCTGAGCTGAATTCCTAGAGTCTGATTTTGGATTGAGAAGACACGTTAGCTCTCAACCCTACCCTCTGGAGTCATCTTGGCTGGTGATTCAGTTTTGCCCTTTCAGGGGTTATTGATCCCTATCTTACTAGAAGACAGTTTTGGCTTTCTTTTTCCAGGACTTGATAATACTCCTTTATTTTAGGCAGTGCTGTGTCATTGCCCTGTTGTAGCAATGACAGTTTATCCTGTGCTTGAATAAATTCTTAGCAAATCATTTACATTGTGAAGGAGGAAGGTAGAGAGAGGGAGGATATCTTACATTAATAGACACTGCCTGTTTTTCTCACTGTGAAAAATGGCTGGATTCTCCTTGCTACATCTAAAATATGAAGACTTACTCTGCTTATGTTTGATTAGCAGAGGAGAGGAATTCAGCTTCATATGGTAGCTGTGCCCAGCTGTCCATGTGCCAATGCCAATTCACATGCATTGCACACCTCACGGTGTAAGTTCTACTTAGAGCAGGGCATGTGTGAATTCATTTGTGTCTACTGTGACACTGAGAGGGATAGAACTTGCTGCCAACACTTGCTTCACATTCTCAGAGAATTTCTCATCCAAATTTTCTATGTATGGGAAGTTGGATGGAGGCAGATGGTGAATTTAGCTGACTTAAAAATATTCCTTTAAGAAACAAAACAGAAAGAAACAGATTCTGCAGTAATCTCAGCTGCTTCTGCTTCAAGTGACCTGGAAGGAGAGAAGAGCTGTAAAACCTTAAAGTTTGGAGAGCCATTTTTCTGGATGAGGAAGTTCAAAAGTTTTAGTACTGATCTCGGTGTTGCCTGCAGGCTTGTTCAAGGCAGGGACACATTGCCTTGCCCTCACTTCAGTTTTAATTGATCCATATTTTAAAGATATGGACTTTTATTAGAAAGGGATAACATATCAGTGAAAATACTGAACCAGGAGAAAAAAGGCATTAATAAACAGCAGTCACTGAGTTCCTGAGATGCTCAAGGAATACCGGATGCTCACAGCACATGCTTGTGGCCATTATGGCAGCAGGTGTGTTGAACATATGGAGGGAAGAAGGGCATTCAGATATTCATGCAAATCTTTCACGGTGTAATAACAGCACCTGAGATTACTGAAATACTAGTTGTTTCATTTGCCTTCCCTCTGAAGGGCTACTAGCACCCTCTAGTTCTCACTTTGGCTGAACAGAGAGATTAGGCATCTTAATTTTATTCCTTTCTAGTCTGTGTCTCTTGCTGCTTACTGTGTAATGGCTAAAACCATTACGGTTTTCTACTTAAGAAAAACTGAAGTAGCTCCTGAACTTTGCAGTCAAAAAACAAGCAACAGTTCTGATGCTATGAGATTTCAATACAGTGCAGTTTTCTGCTTTATATGCCCTGAGGGTCTTCTCTTTCAGCTCCGTTCTCTGACAGACTGCTCTGTTACTGTGGTTTCTCATGCAGCATGTGTGTTTCCATACATGAGTCAGAGTTGCTAGAGTCACTTGTGGTGATGAGGGTGAGCTTGTGGGCCAGCCAGGAAGCTCTGGATCTGGGTGCCCTGGCTTTTGTACTACTCACCAGGTCATGGGGCATTTTTGCTAGAGAAAGAAATACATGTTCCACTGTGCTGACACCATCCAGTCCCCCAGTGCCTGTACTGCTGTGTTCTGGTTCTCGGCCAGGACAGAGTTAATTTTTTCTCAGTTGCTGTGAGGGGGCAGAGCCTGGACCCTTGTAGGCGTGTCTGGGTTGTTACTTTCACCACCTCAAGTCACTTCCAGGGGTGGAAGTACAGGATTCTCACTTCTGAGAAGAAGGTGGGTGTGGCTTGTGGCCCGCGAAAAGCATGGGCACAGAGAGTGCGTCGTTCACTGTCCTGGACTCAGTCCGCGTCGAGTCAGTCACGGAGCATTTTTTGCATGTAAATCATCCCCTTCTTGTATTATTTTGTTATTAATATTGTTGCTGTTACTGAATGTGGAGTTCATTTTCTTATTTCATTGCTATTTTCAGTACATTGTTCTTATCTCAACCCCTAATCTCTGCCTTTTGTCTCTCTGTCACTGGAGGGGTTGTGGTTTTGCATTGGTCAGAGAGAAAAGGGGTGGAGTTTTTAGCACTGTTTAATTCCATACCACCCATATCATGGCAGGGGCATGGTTTCAGCAAGAGGAAACTGGGGCTGGAAGTGGAAGGGTCACCATCTTTTGCCGGGTTTGGGTTTGGGGGTGATAGGAAAGATGGGTACTAATGTCTTTACAAACACCTGGGTGGGTGAAGGTCATTAAGAAGAATGAGCGTTAATGAGTCTTAATGTCTCTGCCAACCTCCAGTCGTAGGTTTGTTACAGAGCCCAGACAGTTTGGCTCCCCATGGACCCACTGAACATAAACAGCCTGAACTTCTAAATTTCAATAGAAAATGCGCAAGCTTAATAAACTTCTGAATATTAACTTCTCCGCCCAGGGCGGGCTTAGATCTCATTTTAATGGTCATACGACACATGATGCGGGGGGGGATACATGTTCAAGGGGGAATATGTAGTAGGCGGTTCGGGTAGTTTGTGCCTTCCTAGTACCTCAGCCACTGGGGAAGGGAAGAGGGCAGCCTGCGGCCGGGAGTTTAGCATAAAAGGGAGGCTGCATCCTCTGAAACCTCGAGAGACACCCCACGGGATATGGGCTAGTGGACTCTCTCCCTTTATTCGAATAAAGTTACAGGACTCCTCTGTCTCCCTTTTTGGACAAAAACCTCTGGCGTAGTACATTTTTCCACACTGGAGTGTGCAGGTTTTGGGGTCAGTCTGGTGGAGCTAGCTCCTCTCTGCCCCTGGTGGTCTCTTTCCGGTTCCTCTGAGCCATGGCTTTTCTGGTTTGGTGCTGTAGGACAGAGTTGGTGAACCCAAGATGCTCCTCCAGGAGAACGGGAAAAAAAAAAGGAGAGAGCAGTGGCCATGTGGAGTGGAGTTCAGTTGAGCTATGTGGATCCCAAGCTGCCGGCCACAACAACTGCAGCAGCAGCTGGAGCTGCAGCCAAAGCCCAAGCTGCATCTGGAACTTCTGAGCATTCCAGTCCTGCTCCCACAAGGTCAGGCCCAGGAGAAGAGTTCTCTGACCTGTTTCAGAACCCTGTCAGGTCCCATCAGGTTTTGTCTTGTCCTTGTTTTTCCATTGTTTTTTGGGCTGGTTAACTGGAAAGTTAACCATGCTGGGTGCTATCTTTGGGAAGTGTCTTTCTTTGTTCAGTGGGTAAAATTCTCTCTCTTTTGTACACTCTTTAATTAACATTGTGGTTATTACAATTTTTCAGTAAATTGTGGTTCCATTTTATAATCTCTCCTAGTGTTTTCTCCACTATCAGGAGGGAGCAGTTTAATTTTCATGCTGTATTTTAAACCAGCACATTTTTGAAGTGCTGTTCCTAAACCATGACATCCTGGCTTTGCAGGAGTAATAAGTTACTGAGCATCTGTCCCAGGAGCTGTCCTCCTTTCTCAGAGATCTCCTTGTGTCTGAGGTTCAGCTCCATCACTTGGTAATTCCCCTGCAGAGAGACAAGTATGCAGAGACAATGTGATCTTCCAGGCAGCTGCAGCCAGATGCCATACCAAGGCCCCCAAAACAGCAAAAGCAATAGGACTTTGTGTTGGGCAAACTTCTCTCATACTGCTCATGCCTGGCCTGCACCACTTCCTGCAATTCTATTCCTGCCCCTGTTACACTCCCACCATTGTCTCTTGACCAAAAGCTCTTTCTGATATCAGGTCAAGACCTTGTTTCAGGGAGGCTTCTGAAGGTACCAAATGATTAAGAGGAAACAGGAACTATGCAGAGAAGTCAAGCCTCTTATTTTTACTGGTGAATTGCAAAATTTTATGAAGTTGGGTTCTCTTACATAGTTCTGAAGGTTTGTTTCTCAGCCAGACACACACAGCTGTCCTGAAAAAGTGTTGGTGCAGTTCATCCAGCTCTGTGTCTGCCCAGCCTCTCTCATTCCTGAACTAAGCACTTAGCAGAATTATGCCAGGAAATCATGTGGGCATTGCCAAGTGAAATCATGCCAAGTGAGTAGTGGCTTCAAGATGAGATTAGTCTGTAACACAGCCAGGGCTGCAAATGACCTTGGATTTCAGGTAAGTCACTATTAACGCCTCAGCAGAGTATGGTGTTGTTTCCTCTCCAAGGAGGGGAAGAGAAGTATGTTTCCTGGGGAAGAGAAGTATGTTAACACTGCAATGCTCTCCATTGGTGCTGTGCTGGGGTCTGCAGAAAGCTATGCTTTTAGGTAGAGCCTCCAGTCCATCACAGTCCATATCTGGCTGTAAGAAGTTGTGGTGGGTTGACCTGGGCTGGACACCAGGTGCTCACCAAACTTCTCTGTCACTCTCTTCCTCAGCAGGACAGGGGAGAAAATAACATAGAAAAAAACCCTTGTGGGTCAAGATAAAAGGCCACACACTGAAGCAAAAGAAAAGATTTATTCTCTATTTTCCATCAGCAGATGATGTCCAGTCACTTCCCAGAAAATCAGGCTTCAGTACACGTAGTGGTTGCTCCAGAAGACAAACGTAATAACAAATGGGCTGCCGCTTCCCATCTCCCCATACCTCTACCCTTCACCTTTCTCTTAGCTTTTTTTGCTGAGGAGATGTCGTATGGTATGGAATATCCCTTTGGTCAGGTTGGATCAGCTGTCCTGGCTATGCTCCCTCCCAAGATCTTATCCACCACCAGCCTAATTGTGAGGGGAGGATGGTGGAGAGACAGTGCTTGATGCTCTGGAAGCCAAAACTCTGCTATGTTTAACAACAAGTTTCTAGCTACCAGTGCAAATCACAGAACTATGAGGGCTGCTGTGGGGAAAATTAACACCATCTCAGCCAGATCCAATAGGGAAGTTAGTCACTATTCTCCTTTGCCCCATGGAATGCAATTACCCGGAGATGTGGGAGATGCTCTAGCAATTATCTGAGTTTCTCTTGAGGGACTGGTAGTCAGAGATGCTGGAAACTGAGCAGGCCAAATATTTAATCATATCACTATAAATCTAGATTTTCACTGTTACTCTGGGTTCCCATCAGAGATATAGCTGAGAGATTGATTTTGCCCTGTCTGAGTAATATTCTCAGGGTAGGAGACTGGAATGAAACACATCTTACTTTACTTCTACTGCCATCATGTTTGTGTGCATACAGCACTCCCCGAGCTGAAGAACATGGAGGTAGGACACATTATCCAAAAGCAAACTGGCAATGGCTTCAGCTCCTGCTGTGTCTAGGTGCTTTTTAGAGATGTTTTGGAAAGAAAGAAGGGAGTGTAAGAAGGATGAGTCTAAAGACTGTATCGGTTTTACTGTCTTCTTAATGCCCAAGATACCAAAGGAATAATGCAAAATGAGCAATATGAGCAATGTTAGCCAGACAGTAATTAATGTGTAGGTTATAGGTATATTTAACCCTGTATCCTTCCTAACATGAATAAAGCCCTAGAGTCATCAGTTTCACATGGATGTTTGTCTTCAGTGAACCAAGAGGCATTTGGCCAAGAATCTTTTATTTCAGTGTAACACAGATCCCATGGACTATCAAAATGCATTTTGTATACCCCAGTTTCTGATCGAATGAACATTTCTACCAGTTCATATCTGAAAGTTTTGCATTATTCCCATAATCTATTTAGATCCATATCCTATTGGAGAATGAAAGTTCCTGACCAAAACATTTTTTCCATTGGCTAAGCATAAGCTGGAAAGACTTAGTTATGGTAATTACTGTCACATCTGCTAATGAAGATAACACTTCCAGACTCACCAGACTGCCATTATATGCACTTCTGCTTTTCAGAACTTTGTACATTTTAACAGTAGTGCAGCATAAGATATGACTTTCAGAATGTGGATGTTTTTGCATGGAAACAACAGTTATTTGGTTAAAATTAGTTTTCTTTCAGACCATTGAACTGAAGCAATAGTTTTGACTACAAACTGTGTTAGGTTGGGTACCAGTTCTTGAAGGGAGGAATTATCTCACAGCATCTCTGCTATGCATATGGCTCCTTCTGCCAAAATGCAGTTGTCTTCCAACTCTAAATGGGTGATGGTTTTGTCGGACTGGGAAGACAGTGACAGGTGAACAGAGATATACAAAAAATTACTGCAAAATTAGCAAGGAGGATAATTTCCTTAGTTCACCGTTCACACACTGGACGTTTCCTCCAAACTTCATGAAGCATTGCAGGTCTTGAGCAGGACAGTGATCAGGGGATGTGACAGAGCATAGCAGTGGGAATTGGCATACAAAAGAGATGTTTTCCTGGAGGGGTTTTGAGTGGCTAAGACTTTCTGTTGCTCTGTGCCAGCCGGAGACTCAGGTTCAGGTCCCAGCTTCAATTCAGACATCTTGGACCTGTCCACTGGTGAGTGTAGCACATACCTATGCAGAATCCAGAGTGGGATACCAGTCTCTCCAGCACTGTCTGTGGCCCTGTAGGCCTTATGAGCACTTAGGACTTGTGTTGCATGGAAGAGCGTCAGTTGGTCTTGGAGGTAACTCCATGAAAGGACATCAGTTGCCTCATAAAACTTTAATGTGCAGAGGATTAGAAACATGAGGGATGCTCAGAGTTTCTGTTGTTTTTTTCTCCCACACTGTGTGCTCATTGATGACCTTCAGGGCTGAGAGAGGCCTAAAATTCCTGTTGTTCTTGAGAACAATGGTCCCACTGTCACTGGCTACTCACCACCAGAGCACTAACAATGACTTTGATGCCTTTGGGTCCTAGAGCATGGTAGTTCAGATTTATACAAAGCTTGGCCAAGTTTTGAATAAAGTGTGAGACAGGCACCACCTCCATCAGTCTGCATGCTTCCAAGTACAGTTCTATGCCCTTAATGTCTACAAAGGCCTTTTCAGGATCTACAGAGAAAAAGTGTATTGATGAGTGGTGCATTAAGTGTCCCCCTTTCTCTTTTAAATAAATTAAGCTACTTAATAAAATTAAGTAACACTATGCAACAACACTATAGTTTTAGTCCTTATGCGTTATCATCCCCTGGTTCTCCCCATCCTAGGAGTTCATGTATTCTCCTTGCTTATCCATTTGGCATCCAGTGACTTGCTGCAGCTTCTCACTAGTCTGCAATGTGACTGAACCTCTTTTGGTGTAACTGAGAACTTCTGACATGAGGGAAAAACATTTTTATGTTTTTTTTTTTTTTTTTTAATCCTAATTGAAGCATGCAGCTGATATTGCCAGCAGAGGTAGGGCAGCTCAGAACATTTTGGCTTACAACCATCAGAAAGAATCCCAGCATTCTCATCTTGGCCATTGGGTGTTGTTGACACAGCTGCAGTGAGACGTATCAGTGCAGCTGGAGACTGTGTATCCACAAAAACGTGTCATTTGGAATTCCTTCATCAAACCCCATACTTAAGCGTTCATATTTCTCCGTGTTGTTATGTGCATTCAATGGTCTGACCTCAAGACAAATTCCCTTCTCATCAAAGCCATTTTCCTGTTCAGTCTGAAGCTGCTAACAAAACAGTCTTTGTTCTTGCATTCCTATTTTTTAAAAATTTTCCTTCAACTTATAACAAGTTAGAAAGTTCTCATCCTAAATTGTGGATAAATCCTACTGTTACAAAAGTGAGTGCAAGACTTGTTTAGCCAGATGACTGACTTCATGAGGCACAAAATAAGAGGAGAGCCACCAGAAAAGACTAGGACAGTTGTGGCAAACCCATGGCACGCAGACCACCAGTGTTTGCAGTGGTTCATCAGGCGTGCACACACAGGGCCACAGCCCCATCCCTGGTTCCAGCGAGCTGCTCCTGCTGCCCAGGCAGTGGGCTGGGCTGGCAGTGTTGGCTATTAAGGACTAAAGAAGACAATAAGGAACAAAGAAATAGCTCTGGTGTGTAGAAAGCAGTTGAAGAAAGATGCTTGACATCAAAGGGAGAGCTCTTAAAGGGAAAGTCACATCCCAACGCCTCCCTCCCCCACCTTTATCAATAGCCAGATTACATGTGGTTGTCAGGATTCTGGCAGGGTCACGTCCTTGATCTCCTTTTTGGATACATATCAGTTGGTAGGTACAGCTCTTACTGTAAGGGAAAGGCTATGAGGGCAGATGGTCAGAAAACATTCTTTTAAACCCCTAGGTCAGTGTCAGGGGCTTGTGTTGCCTTCTCTGCTGAGGCATCAGCCAGCGACACAGACTCCTGAGACTCACTCATTTTGGACATCTCTTCATTCTGGTCTGCCATGAAGAAGATTCAGTTTGTCAATGCAAGCCCAGCAAAGACGTGACTCCATGGATGTGAGAGATCTTCGACTCCTCTCACTGAAGCCCCTCTTCAGCATGCTGTGGATGTACTCCTGCATCCCTGCTTCATGCCCATCACTCCCTGCACACTGTATGCATGTGGTGCTGGCCCCAGGGTGGGGATGGGCTCACTCTGGCACTTGGCAGTGTTGGACAGAGCTGTCCTCAAGTTCTTCAGGTCATGTGTGGGGAACTCACAGTTCTCCCACATTAGGTGCTTGTTCTCTCACAAGCTGCCTTCCTCCCCCTTTTCAATTTCTGAGCCCATCAGGCAAAGCCATTTTTTAAATCTTCATCCCATTTCCCCACAAACAAACAAGCCAAACCCATGCCAGCTGCTCCTGCCTTTCTTGAACTGACTCACAGTTCCCCAGGCACGGGCAGGACACTGTTGGCTGACTTTGCGATTGGACTGGGAATGCTTTGCAGTATACTTTTCCACATGGCAGAAGAGAAAGCATTTGAATGCTACTGTATATTGGGACTGAGTGTAATTATACTCCCTGGAAGTGATACAGCTTCTCTTGGCCACAATTAATAATTAATTTTATAGTTAGAAAGAGAATTTTGAAAAATCCCTTGTAAGGGGAATAAATGCATTAAAAAATGCTTAGGTGTAATTTTGCAAAAGTAGTTTCTGCCTAATAGCACAGTACATACTTTTTGTTTTTACTCCAAATCTTCCCTTTCATTCCCTGTCACTGCTTTTACTGCCTTCTTCCATTACTCTCTATTTCCTTTAGAGCTCCAGGCTATTAACCTGTAGTTTTGTATCCTTCCTGGGTGTCACCTAGCACTGATGTGTGATGTGGAGCATGCAGTTTTGCTGTTCATTCAGACCTATGTGAGGAAAAGACTGGCCAGCTGGCGCCCACATCACCACATTTCAACCAGCCCTACAGCTGCATCTCCTCTATTAAGACCCTTTCCTTCTGCCAGACTTTATTTGTCAAATGATGGGTTTACTTACATTACTTTAGTGTGAGAAACACAAATGAAAGGGTAAAAATAGGTCTAAATCCCACGTAAATAACTCATGAGACAAGTCATGTGCCCAGTACATTAGTTAGTCCCTCAGTGCGTGGATTGAGCCTTCTGAATCCCTGCATTTCATAAATTGCATTATGCTCTATTTAAATACAGAAAAACAAGCCAAAGAGAGGAGTTGTCCCACATATGTCCCTGCCTTACAGTAATTGCATTATTTAGCAAAAAAATTGCATATATAACAACAAAGGAAAATAAGAAATTAACTTGTAATGACTTAGTGACAGGCCAAAGTTTTGAACTTTGAGAGGAACTCTTATCCTAAGCTAGGAAGTCAGGCCAAAGAGCTGCGAGCAATACAAGCACGGTCTGAGAGCAGCAGGTTCAGAAAACCCTGCTGCCCCTCACGCCGTGCCCATACTGCTGGGCGATGAAGAGCTCAAACAGCACGTGGTCTCACAAGATGCTGAGCCCTGACATCTCTTGTGGGCATTAGGGGCAGCTGGGTGGAGTGTCCTGGAAGCTGGTACTGGCAAGTCCTCTAATGATTCATTTTGTTTTTTCCAAGCTGCTCCCAGATGGCAGCTCCCATCTCTGGGCACTGGCACCCTGGATCCTTGTTCGCCGCCCTTCTCCTCATTGCTGCCTGGTCTAGGGAAGCGAAGCCTTCCCAACTGGTGATCGGCATGTTGCAACAACAGTCTCCCTTGGCTGCTGCTTTTTCTTTGGCCATTTCTGACGATTCCTGAAGTGGGTTTGCTAGTAAGTAAACATCCTTCTCAGACTTGTTCTCTGTGTCACCACCAGTGAGTTGCAAGTTCATTTGCTTTTTCTGTTCTGTAAATAAGGAGTTCACAGCCACCTTCTAGATCCTGTAAGTTTCTCACACCTACACACTAAAAGCACAGCCGCTTGGCATCAATTAAAACATCTCCAGGAGGAATGGTGCTACTTCTAAGACCTGTGTTCTTGATTTTATACTGCTAATAAACAGGAGCATCTTATTTCTCAGTTGCAGGGGCTGTCCTGGTGTTGTGAGAAAACCCTGCAGAACCTCTGGTTGCCCTGTCCTGCCAGCATCACCCTTTTGTGACCTCACCTGTGCCTTCTGACTCCTAAGGGTGACATTCAGTGCTGGAAACCCCACTGCTCTGAGATCCAGTCAGCTTCCAATAACTGAGAATAGCTGTGATTTAGGCTGTGAAAACCCCTCCGGATGTACCAAAGAGCCATGCCAGGCTGCTGATAAGAGTTCTTGTCTCCTTTAAGATCATATTCCAGTTTGTACAATTTCATGAGAAAGTCAGACTATGGCAGTTACAGTCTTAAAGGAGATGAGGATAGGAATGTATTCACCTTTTTAGTCTTGAACAGATTCAGACTTCCCTACTGCCAAATTCCCAGCATGTTCAGTAATAAAGTGTGGCTTGTAAACATGTCAGCACTTAATGAGGCCTTGATTCAAGAACTCATTCATTTCACCAACTGCTGTTGGTGCCAAAAGTGGTTCAGTCCTTATTATTTTACATCTTTTATTCCAAGGACTTTGTGACTTTTCCTAAGGGACTAAAACCAAAACTGTAACGGAAGAGGCTTTCTGATAAAGGTTGAGCAAAATTAATTCATACACTTAGAAATATTTCCATTATGGGTGATGGTCTGTGAACAAATCTCTGGTACAGCTTTTGAAGTTTATATAGCCTATACAGTGTAGTATGGACTCTACAGAGAAGAAGAAACTATTTTCCCAATAATAGGATAATTTTAGTGACTTTATTCCCTTAGGTTCTACATAGACCTCTCAATTAGTCCAGTCATTAGAGACCGTGGTAGGGTTATATTTGGATAAAGAACAAAATGCCACAAAACCCAGTGGAAGGTTTGACCCTGAAGCAGAGGACCATTGTCGGCTTTGATTTTATTGCCAAAGTTTGTAAATATTTTTTCTAGTGTAGGCCAAACAACTGTGGCTATTCGGCCACAGTTGCTTGCTTGTTTGTAGCACCAGGTAACATTCTTCTCTGATTTCAGTCTGATTATTCTGATGTGGGTTGGATCTGAAGATCTTTTCCTAGATCTTTCCTTTTAAGGAACAGCCTGGTTTTAAATGACCCAGTCATCAGCCCTTAATGTTGCAGATCTTTCCTCTCGAGAACACCCTCCATTTTCTGACTAGAAACCAATGATGGATTGGTTACTGCAACAGGAGATGGAAGACCATGGTCCAGTTCTGTGCTTTGCCAGAGACATCTGTGGGATTTGAGACAAGTCACTGCTTCTATAGTCTGTGGTGTTTTATAACTGGGGATTTGAAAAAGGGACTGGTAGGATTATTATTTATATACATTATAACATCATCTCGGGTCCTAGCTGTGGACACTCCTTGTGCTAATCACCAAGTGTTTAATTATAACCCATGAGACAGCAGCTGGTCACCATCAAGGGAACAGTTTGGCAGCACTCATCGGTGCAAAAGGCAGGGATAACATGAATCTTGACTTCATTGCAGGTCCCCATCTTAAAGTTTGGAAGAAGGCTACTGAGATGACACATTAGAAATGTGTATTGGGTGTAAAAAGATGTGTGCTCAGATCAATCTGTTTGCCTTTAGATGTTGGAAACATTTGATTGTGGAATGAAGTAAACATTGAAATCCCAGACTTCAACCAGGATTTTGCTTTTCATATATAACTGTCCGATTTCAACATGTGATGGATCTCAGCTTGCAGAGGCCACAGGCAGGTGAGGAGTGATTTTGCAGACCTGTGATGACCTGTCAGCAGCACCGAGGGAGGGCACGCTCCTGCTCTGCTGTCTCCCCCATTGGCACTCTACCGCCTAGAGGTTGTCCTTTGCAAAACCTTGGCTATCATCAACGCTGTTTGAAAAGCTCGTGTGATTATTAACTCGTCTGGAACAAATGGTGGCTTTCCAGGGGGGGAAAGAAATGGAAACTGTCCTGTTTGGATTTCTGGACAATAGGGGGTCAAAAATTTTGTTTGAAACCAGAAATTTCAGGGTGGTGGGACCAGAAAGCAGCCGTCACTTAGCCCAGGGTCACAGCTTCTGACCCCTCGGGCACAGCACGGCTGTCGGACCCCACCGCAGGCCGTGGCCCCACGCCGCGCTCCTGTCCCCCAGCGGGGCGGGCAGGGCCCCACCCCGGCCAGGGCCGTCCCACCACCGGCTGCGGCCTCCCGGGAGCGGGCAGTCTTGGAGTGGCACGGGGTGAGGGCCAGGCCCGAGGCGGCTGCGAGGCCCGAGGCGGCCGCCAGCCCCGGGCGCCCGACGCGGTGAGTGCCTGGGCACGCCGGGCTCCGCCAAGCCCACGCCGTGAGGTCGCAGCTGAGGCGGGGCTGCCGCGGCGACGGGGCCGGGCCGAGGGAGTGGAGGCCGGGCCGGGCGGTATGATCGGCACCGTACTCTGCTATGTGCTGCTGCCGGCGGCGCGGCTCCTCCAGGCCCTCCGAGGTAACCCGGCCCCGGGCGGGCGGCGGCGGGGTCAGGGGGAGCCGGTGAGGGTGGCCCGGAGGGGCGGGATGTCCCTCGTCGCTCCTCGCCCCGGCCTGAGGGGGTGCAACCCGGCAGCCGGAGCCGGTCCGGCTGCCGCGGAGCTCCCCGAGGCCCTGGCCCTGGGCAGATGAGGGCTGGGACTGCTGGCAGCGCGGGGAGCTGCGTGTTTGGAGGGAACAGCTACCGGCTGTTGTGCTGCAGAGGCAGGCTGTGCTCTGCGCGGGGGCTCCAGCTCCTGCCCCGAACCTGTGCTGCAGGCCTGGGGACATCTTTGGAGATGGGCCGCTCAGAGATCTGTGATCTCCCAGACCTGCGGGTGACTTCGTGGATGGACTTTTGCTTTGCCTGCATCGCTATTTCACTTAATTTTCTAGATACTGCTGCTACTTCACAGTCGCTGGTGACTGCGCTGATGTAAAGCCACCCTCCAGTCTGAACCTGTCCCCGAGCCTGTAGCAATGACTGGACTGACACTCTCTCTGTGACCATAGTGAGCAGCTAGCTGACTCCTCTCAAATTCAGCTTCTGTTGTTATTAACCAGCTCTTGTAGGCACTAGCCGTGCCTGGCTAGTGGTGTGTGGAAATATAACCTTGGTACACTGGTGTTTTTTGCATTCATGAAGTTCATTATAAACCAACAGAGAGGAGTATGGTTCTTAAAGCTCTGTTTCTGACAGATACAGAAAACTTTGACACAAAACATATAGTAAAACTATACGTGGATGTTGCTGACTCCCATATGTTACCGCTCTGGCTGACTGACAGGAATGTAGAGAAAAAAAGTGATTTGTAGTCAACAGAAATTGCTAGTCAACAGTAGGGACTAGTGTCTGTGTAGAACTCATAGCAAAATGTAAAGGCCATCTCTTGTAAATGCCATCTCTTGTATAGGTACAAGTGAAAGGAGTCTCTGTCTTTTTCTACTTTACCCCACAAATATTATTTATTCAAGTGCTACATTAAAAGCAGTTTAAAGTGTTTTTATTTTTTTGCCACATATGTCAGTCATTGGGTGATCTGTAATTCTTACCAGGACTACTGTGCGTATACTCTCTCTAATAAGGCATGTGTTGGTCCCTCTGTGCCTTCGTTTTTCATCTCTAAGTAACAGAATGGTTTTTCTTCTACAGCACGTTCTTATGATATGTTTTATTTTCTTAGCTGACTGCTATTTCTTACTCAGTCCCTGGAAAGAAACTTGCTCCAAGTGATGATCTGCAAGACCTTGGCTTCTTAGCCCATGCACCTGATCAGCTAACCTTTGCAGACTGTGCCTTTACATATTTTGCTGAAAGCTAATAGCTTTCACAAGGCCTTTCAGTGTGACTGTCTGACTGGTGCTGCATGAATAAGAATTGCATTCCCTAGGTTTGATAAAACCATTGCTATTGTGTGCAGTTTCAGTGACTTTGACTAATATAACTAGACTTGGACTGTAGTTTAGCATTCTGGAGGAGGCAGAAGTTATTCAGACGGTAACTGTTCTTCTTCAGAGAAGTAATTTGTTTGGTTTGCTGTACTGAATGGTTGTATTGTACAGAATTACAGCAAATGCATTGGAAAAAGAATGAGTGAGAAAAGATTTCTGGCTGTCTTACACTGATTTTGTTTTTAAATGACAGATGTTTTCTTTACCTGTCGAAAGAGTGTGCTTCTGGCGAAGCGCCCGTCCACCCAGATAGAAGGTGTCTTTGCTGCAACCAGAGGAAGATCGGTCCCAGAAGAGCAAGAAGCCCTTCTCCAGCAGTGGCTGGAGGAAGGAGCAGGGAATTTGCCAGCCAGTGAGAGTGTTTCAGCAGTGGGGGAAGTATCAGTTACACTCACTAGTGACTGGTTAGAGGGTTCAGAGCTATTGATGACTAGCCTCAGTGACCTGAATTCATCTCCAGAAGTCACCTGGTGTGCTGATCAGCAGCTCTCAGAGCTAAACGTCTTGGCTTCTTCAGAACTACAAGATCATGCAGTGGCTGAACTGGCAAGACTTCCAGCAGAGGAAACAGTGACTGTGGCAGGCAGTGCCCCTTGGGCAGCTGTGGTGCCACAGACAGATCACCAGACAGCTGGCGGTGCTGGTATCAGCGTAGAGGTGCTGAATGATGACCCAGCTGTGCTGGCCTGGAGTTTAGAGTGTGGTGCTGAGATGGTGCCAACAGCGCTCCCAGCCCCGCCCATTCAGGATGCAGTGCCATTTAATCCTGTCCCGACAGAGGTGCCCTATCATGGTCAGTAATGGCTTTGAATCTAATGTTCAGTTTGGGATTGGCATTTGTGGTGAATGTGGTCAGGTTATTGTGTCTGGGCTTGCTGTCAGTAAGACATTGACTGTCCCTGCAGAATTGACAGGATCTGCTAGTGAAAACTGTAAAGTGAGTTTTTGCTAAGGATAGACTAGTCACAGCTAGTGGTTTCTGTGTTTTTAGACTGTCTGGTCTGAATATCAATATATATTTCCTAGTGTTCTCAAGTGCTGGCTCTATAAAAAGCACCGAAAAGTGGGTCTGGTGTTTCAGTATGCTTGACTCTGGTCATGTGTTATGCCATCCCCATCAACAACTATCCAAAGGCATCCAGAAAGAACATCTGAAAAACAGAGTGGGCGAGGGTTTGCTCAGAGGCTAGAATGCCCTAGCTTAGGGAATGAGAATGGATTTTTCCTGGGTTCCAGGGGAACTAAAGTAATAGCAGGGTACCCAGCATGGCTGTAACCTTGCTTTTTGTCTCTTGCATGTAGAGATCTTATGGAGAGATTGGGAGGATCTTTCTGTCCAGCCCTGTGTCCTAGAACAGGTCTCAAAAAACACTCCTCTATTTGAATTTCGAGTCATGTCTTACAACATCCTTGCCCAGGACCTGGTGGAGCAGGGCCTTGATCTCTATGTACACTGTAATCCAGACATCCTGAACTGGAACTACCGCCTTCCAAACCTTTTGCAGGAGATCCAGCACTGGGATCCTGATGTGAGTATGACTGAGCCCTTCCTACATCAGTGTCACCAGAATTTGAACTCCTTGTTTGATCTAAGTATTAAGAAAAGAAAAGATGGAGGGCAGTCCTAGAAAGATACTACCTGCTTGGTAACTGAACACTGATTCCTCTGAGAGTATTTGAGGGCTTTCACAGATCTTTTTTTTGGTGTTTATCTTGCTTTGATTGTAGAAACTAGTCATACTTCGATAGCAGGGCTTAACTGCTATAAACGGCAGAAGTAGAGGAAGAAGGACCAGTTTTCTAAGGCAGCACAGGAGGGGAAGCCTGCATAGAAGAGGACTTAATGAATTTCTCTATTCTTTGAAACCTCTTTGTGGGATGAAGGATCTTTTACCTCATCACTGGAAAACTGAATTATAAGCTAATGTGACCCAGAAAGTTATTGCTCTCCAGCTGGAAAGTACAGGACAGAGTTGTGGTGATGACATTTCTGATTGGAGGGTTGGTATGTGAGTGTGCTTTTCCACTTTCTTCCTTCCCCAAAACAAGGTAACTAGCAAATACTTGTGGAGCGAGTGAGGTCTCTGCCTTCCTTCCAGGTTCTGTGTCTCCAGGAGGTGCAAGAGAACCATTACTGGGAGCAACTGGAACCCACGTTCAAGGAGATGGGTATGTCCTGCTTTTGTGGGTCTGTACATCCAGCTCATGGGACTGGCCAAGCAGTGCTTCCTGCTTAACATCTTCAAAGCACTCAGTTTCAAGAGACCTCTTCCTGTTTGCCAGGTGACTGCTGGCCCTACTTCTGAACTGTCTACCTAGACCTTTATCCTTTCTTTTGCAATTGATGTCTCTGAGTTGAAAGATCAGAGTAACAAAACAGAGGGTCCCAGAAGGAGAAAGAGAGAGAAAATACCCTAGTGATTAATAATAAACAGTGATTATTGGAACAGAATTTGTTATATTGCTGTACTCAAATGTAGTGGGAACCATTTCTACACAGACTTGCTGATCTCCCAGCTGATGGTGGGAGCCTGAGGTAGTGACTGGATAAACCTTTTAATAGGTGATGGTTTCTTTTCAGGCTTTACATGCTTCTATAAACGGAGAACTGGGATGAAGACAGATGGATGTGCAGTGTGCTATAAACACAGCAGGTTCCAGCTGATCAGCCTCAGCCCCATAGAATATTTCCGGCCTGGCCTGGATGTCCTCAATCGGGATAATGTGGGCTTGGTGCTGCTGCTACAGCCTGTGCTCCCAGACGGCCTAGGTCTGAAGGCAGTCAGTCCTTTGTGTGTGGCCAACACTCATGTGTTGTTCAATCCCCGTCGAGGAGATATCAAACTGGCCCAGGTGGCCTTGCTCCTAGCAGAGATTGACAAAATTGCAAGAACAGCTGAAGGCAGCTACTATCCTGTCATCTTGTGTGGAGACCTGAACTCTGTGCCTGATTCCCCACTCTATAAATTCATCCGGAATGGTGAACTTTCCTACCATGGGATGCCAGCCTGGAAGGTAGTTGCCAGCCAGAAGTGGGATTGGATAGCTTTTTATTGCATGCTGCTAGAGAAATGCATATATTCTTTCTCTTGTGAAGAAATAGTCTAAATCCTGAATTAAGTTATTTTTCAGTCTTCGCCAGTGTCTCCTGCACTGCAGGGGAAAGAAGCACACAAGTGTGTGCCTGTTGTTTCCACCACTGCTCTTTTGGTTTCTCTTGAGGCAGACTTGTGATAATAGACCACATAGTTTCAAGTCTTGTTTTAGCTTTTCTATTGAATTTTTGTGCCTGGGTGACTGGAAGTGTAGGGAAGTGCAACACCACCAAGACTTACTGAAATTTTATGTAGATATTTGTTCTGAAAAAAATTTGAAGTGGGCACCTATGCTAGAGCCTCTTGTAGTTACCTTTTACAGTGTGTCTGTGATCAATACATCATTTGCTTTCAAGTTAAATCATCAGTTCAATAAGATGCCTGCAAAGTATCTTGTCAGGTGACTTTCAGCTAATTGTATATGTCCCTTGCAGCTGAAGGTTTATTACACCTGCACCATATTCTGAATAGCTTAGTTTGTGCCTGTCTATGAGGTCATTCTCCTGTCTTGCTCTTGACAAATGTATATATGTACATTGTCTATAGCTTGCAAAAATTCAGCTCTATGTTGCTGATGGCTCCTCTCCTTTTCTGGCCTTCTTGCAGGTGTCTGGTCAGGAAGACTTTTCCCAGCAGTTGTATTCACGGAAGCTGCTGGCCCCACTGTGGCCGAGCTCACTGGGTATAACGGAGAAGTGCCAATATGTCACTCTGTGCCAGCCAAAGAAACTTGGTGAGCTCCAGTATGTGCTGAGAATATGAGTTTGCTGAGGATGGACAGTTTGTGTGCCTTGTTGTCTTTCTGAGTAGCTTGGGCATATGTTGCATGAGGAACTTGACAAAGATTCTCTTCTTCTATCCTTTTTCTTGGTGTATGAGTTAAATATAGTTTTTCCAGAATCTATTGCTGTAGCCTCATTTCTGCCATTTTCTTTCTCTAGTCAGGAGCTGAATGTTCCCCTACCGGTAACAATTACTCTGTGTATCTCTTTCATATTCCCACACTTACGCTTTTTTGCAGTCATAAACCATGTTCAGCAGGTACAGCTTTCACCTGCCACTGTTTGTGGGTGTGGTTTTGGGTAGTATTTGCAAACCACTGTTAAGAAATCATTCCTAGGAGCCAGTTACAATCATGTCTGTTCTCTACCATTCGTAGAGAGGATTAAAAAAATTGAGTCCACACAAAATAGCTTTTGTTAAAATCCTAAATGTAGAACTTGTATTCAACCTGAGCTCTTCTTTTTCAGCAGGCATTTCCCTGAGTTGCACACTAACTGATCTGCTTGAAAGTCCCTTGACCTTGTGGTGTCTCAGAGAGGACATTCTTAATTTGTGCTGACCATGACTCTTGCATTTGCTAACATGATAGCAATAGCTGTGCTCAGTTCTTCTACTTTTACACATTTAGGTTATTGGGTGATTTCTGTTCTCACGGTGTGTGCACAAAACCCTCTCTCAAACAAAAGAGGTCTAAGAGGTGCAAAGGTCTAAGATGTATGCAGGTGTTGCCTGAAGATGTGACTTTGTTGCAGTTATGTCTTTTCATTTGTACTTTTCTCTGCAGGGAGACGTGAATACAGCCGTGACTTCCTGCTCCAGTTTCGCTTTTGTGATGTTGCCTGTGAACGACCACCGCAGCTGGTCCTCTTGGAAGGTGTGACAGATGCTAAACCAGGTAACCGGTTTAGCTTGTAACTCTCCTAGCTCAATGGAGCACTTCTCCTATGAGGACAGGCTGAGACAGTTGGGGTTGTTCAGACTGGAGAAGAGAAGGCCCCACTGAGGCCTCATTGTGGCCTTCCAGTACTTAAAGGGGGCTTATTAAAAAAGAGGGAGAGGGACTATTTGTACAGGCATATAGTGATGGGATAAGGGAAATGGTTTTAAACTTCTTAAGACTCTTTACCTAGAGGGTAGTAAGGCACTGGGCCAGTTGCCCAGAGAAGTTGTGGATGCCACATCCTGGAAAGTGTTCAAGGCCAGGTTGGATGGGGCCCTGGGCAGCCTGATACAGTGGGTGACATCCTTGCCCATGGGACAGGGGGATGATCTTTAAGGTCCCTTCCAACCCAGGCCATTTTATAATTGTATGAGTCTATGATTTCAAGGAAAACATGAGGTGGAGGTAATGCCCAGTGAGGAAAGTGAAAGGCAGAAGGGTGCCTTCTGTGACTGATTGGGTTCCATGAGAGCTCAGACAAGTACAATCTTACCTCCCTCATACACGCTGACTGTGTTCCTTGAGATGCCCTGAGACTGAGTCTCTTTTGAAGCTGTTTCTTACAAACTTCTTTTAAGCTGAAAAACACACGTATATTTCTTCTTTCTGCTTCAAGATTTTTGGTGGTGGAGAACAACCTGCTGACTCTAATGTCACACAGTGGCCACAATATAGATGTCTCTGGAAGCTGGTACCCAGCAGACACTGCTGCACCTCTGGGCCTTGTGTCATGGCTGGTTCTGCTTTCTCCATTTCTGTTCTGCCTTTCTGTACACCCTTTGAATGAACTGTAGGCTAAGGCAAGCAAACTTTCTTTGAGAGTGAAGGTTGAAATACCCTGAACTTTGATAATATTAAATGCTTTAAGTACATGTCCTTAGTAGGACAGAATATGACTTCTCAGTTGTTTGCACTGATGTGCTCTAAGGATGTTCATGTTAGCTGGTGTTTCCTTTGGATATTTTTCTTTAAGATGCTTGTGACTGGAAGCTATCTGCTCTTCTTGGGCAAAAAGATTCATTTGATTTCAGGAGGAACTTCTCAGACTTGGGATGAGCAGCCTGCTCTGGGATCTGTGTAGGTCTGGCTGGAATCTCTCTGCTCCTTTGCAGACCGCCCTGCACACTGGCCCAAGCCTGCTGCCGTGGTGGAAGACCCTGATCCCCAGCCACTGATCCCAAGGTAACTTGGTGCACCTTCAATGGCCTCAGTGTTCAAACTCGGTCTTGTTTTCCTGAGCACTAAAAATCTGGTTGAAGTAAAAACTGAAGTAAAGGTGAGAGTAGAAGAGAGTGAGGAGGGCTATCTGGAAGAGCTCTATCCACCCAGGATTGTCCCAGCAGCTGGGCACTTCTCTGTCAGCATTGTGTTGGTGAGATCAAGAGTGAAGGGCATAGACATACACAGGACTGGGTATTGAAGACAAAGGAAGTTCATAGTCTGCTTTGCTTTGGTGTAAATAGAGTGAACAGTTCTGAAAGATTTTATGTGCTCACAAAGCAGAAATAGTTTGGACAGTTGCATCAGCAAGGGAACGTTCAGCTGTGACTGCAGTACCAAAAAAGCATCATTCTGTTTCCTTCCTTGGTAAATGGTGACTGTTTGTGTGCAGGTGTTCAGGTGTTATCCAGCACGGCCTCAACCTGACCTCTGTCTACAGCCACTTCCTGCCACAGAGGGGACGCCCGGAGGTCACAACGATGCCCATGGGGCTTGGAGCCACTGTTGATTACATTTTCTACTCAGCAGAGCCTGTGGAGAACAGGGCGGGTGAGTGTGGCAGTGCAGGGCTTATCTCTGTGACATTGGAAGAGGTCTGTGAGACAGGCCAGCTGGGCAGTGCATTTCATTAAGATGGGGTGGATCTACAGGATGTGTCTTTGAAATGATACACAAGGTGGAAGCAACATTTGCTCACTGACCATGAGAAGACTCTGTTTATCTTTGCTGTGAAAAAACCGGCTGCTTGGGTTAATGTAGACTTTTGAGGAAGCTAGAACAGAATGGATTCTTTTCTTCTGTGTAAGTAGCTTGTGCTCCTGATAACAGGCAGTGCTGGGTCCTGAGTTCAAGGCTTGGACTTCTGGTCTGTCTGAGACCACACGTTGTTCTTGGAAAGAGGTGACTCTGGTTGCCTTACTCCTTCTCTCTGCTGCCTGAAACAGTTCTCTTGATGAATGACTGCATGTAAATGCATCCAGGAACTGTCTCTGAGCTAGCTTGGGTCATGTCAGAATCAAGTCTGGGGAACAGGTTATGAATGAAGGGATTAATTCTTCCTTGGGGGAGGATCTGAAGCTATTGCTAGGGCACAGTACCATGAAGGGAACTTCATGGTGAATTTAGTATATTCTTGTTTCCAATGCCTGCAAGTGTATGAAACCATGAACAGCAGTATTGTAGGATGCTCACTGCTTTCACATCTAGGCTCAAAGGTGCATGCACTGTTTGTGCAGGCTGTCTTCGTTCACCAGGGTAAGAACAGGAAAGGACTGACAAGCATCCATCTGTGAGTGTGAGTTAATCTACAGCACCAGTCTCTTGCTGATGTTTCTTTCCATTTGCTTTGTCAGGTCGTAGGCTGTACAAGGATGGAGCCCTGAAGCTGCTTGGCCGTCTTTCCCTTCTCTCTGAAGATGCCCTTTTGATGGCAAATGGCTTACCAAATCCTTTTTGTTCATCTGATCATCTCTGCCTGCTGGCTAACTTTGGCTTGGAGATCCCCAGCCTCAGAGAGAGTTAGTGTTGGTTTCCTTTCCCTAAAGAAAAGCTGTTCTGAATACAGCTGAAGCTCTGGATTGCACAACCTGCTTGCAAGAAAACTCTTTTCCTTATCATGCCCTAAAAGTCTTTTTCTCCCCTCACACCCTCACTAGAAGCAGGGATGGGTGAGTTGGAGAGCTTTTTACTTTGGTATTTTCTGGGTCTCTGCAACCCTGAGCTGTGTTCCCCGTAGGCTTCCAGTTGTATTCAGGCATTACCATCTCTTAAAGGGATCCTTGTTCCACTGCTTTGTTTAGCAGATGTTTTTGTGCTGTGCTGCAGGAACCAACATAACTCCCATGTTTATTTGTCCCTGTGTGAGATCTTCAAGGAGCTGGAAAAGAGAGGGGCAATGCTATCAACTTCTGGTTAGTTTAATTGCTACCAGGGAGCATGAGATGTATACACCAATACTCTTTCACACCAAAACAATAGTTCTTTTAATTTCTCAGTGCTAGTTTATGGAGTCTGGTCCTTTCGGGGCTAGTTGTTGTGTTGCCTTTTCTGCAAGAAACTGCCTTCTGTGACTAATGGGCTAGGGAATGGGATTGCTAGGAGTGGGTTCTGCAGAGCCACCACAGCAGCTCTAGAACTGCAGCAAAAGCCTGGAGGCCTTGGGGAAGGCTTCCTTCCTTTCTAGCAGTCTCAGAATGGTACCTAGTTTGACACTTGCAGGAAAAATATTTAGGATCCTCCCAGGGAATATCCAGTGGAAAAAAATCACCCTATAAGTCATGACAGCCCCAAAAGGCTGTAACTCTGGATGTCCCTAAGGAGAGATGAAAATGGAAGGCATGTGAGAGTCAGCAGAGCCATCAGATGGAAGAGCTGATACTTGTCACTTGCCCTGCTCTTTCTCTGTGCACTCCCTATTGCATTCAGCCTGACAGGGGTCAATACCCAGCCTGGAGCATCCACCTGCGCCAGATTGAAGTTCATGCTGCTTCTTTCTTCTGGACCCAGCCATGTTTAGGTAGGTAGAATCCTTAGGACTGACTTGTCTCTTGACATGCATTGGGAGGAAGAGGAAGGGTGTGTGACTTGGAGCCAGATCGTCACATTGTCAGTTGCTTGGATCCCAGTGTACCTTTGGTGTCCTATCAGTGTGCTTTTGTCAGCAGTGGCTTGGCTGGTACAAAAGCAGTAGAACTGTACCTGTCCCTATAGTAAATTCACCAGTTCAGCCTGACATTTGGTACTCAGTTTTTCCCTAAGAGATGAGAACAATATTGGCAGAAACATTATCAATCTTCTGTTCACAAACGAGGCAGGAAATCTGGTCCCACCTCAGGTTTTTTGTGGGAAGTTATGAGGAGACTTGAAATATTGTTCTTTTTTCTTGGTCTGTATTGAGGAACTTCGATATTTTAAATGTTACTTTCTTTATTGAAAAATAAAATACTTCTAATCTAAGAAAATAACCACACTGCAGCACCTTATACTTCAAGCAGCTGAACCCTCTGAAGACTTACTCAGCAAGGTTTTCCTGGCTGGAATGTGAGAGAGTACAGATTAGCTATACAAGATAGTAGTAATGAGGATTGAAGAGAGGGAAGAAGTGAACCTAACCATTGTCTCCCAGCACATCCCTATATCCCTGAGGTGGTTTCTTTGGCATAGGGCTTGTCTTGCCCCCTCCACCCCACAAAAAAGGTTTGCATTGAGAAACCCTTGCCCTCTTCCCAAAGAAAGCAAGTACTGCTGATCTTTTCCAGCTCACTTCTGTAAACTACAAAAACAAGTGGAAGTGGTGTGGGGGTTGTGTTCTGTGCCGCTATGAGTATGTAAGAACTGCATATTCCCTTCTTGCCCTGCCTGATGGTGTGGTATTTGTCTGATGATGTGTGGATGACTTTTGCTACCAGTTGTTTCTGTAAGTGAACAGCAATCTTGGGGGGGTTGAATAATTTTGCTCCTAGGTAATAATTCTCGTATGGCACTGGTACATGGGGAGGGATGCAGAGCTGTGCCTTTACATGATTATATTTAACTCAAATTTGACTAATTTCTGCCAGTACTCTTACTCTGATTTTGTTAAGTGGTTGTATTTGTAAAGGGATGGAAGGAAAGGGTGAATTGAGAGCTTTGTTTTTTACCTGGCTCAAAAAGAGGTTGCCAGAAGGCAGCCTGGTTGCAGATGACTCCCTCCTGCTGTTAACATTGTAATAGGAAGCTTGGAAGACACTAAAGATTTAAAAACAACCATCCAAAAGCAAAACAAAAAACATTGTGACACATGGTGTTGGCACGTAAACTTTCGCTATCTGCTTCCATTGTAATTGCTGGCTGGGTCTGACGGTCAGTTAATGGGGGATGTGTCTGTGTACGTGTATGTGAAAGCTGCCTGCTCCCCCATGGAGACCCATAAGGTGTGCACAGTTCACCAGCAGATTAACTGGTTGCCCCTGCACTGGCCAAAGCACCGTGCCAGTCCCGTGATGTAGCTCAGGCAGAGGAGCTGTGTTCCAGCATCAGAAGTGCTTTTTCCATTTTATTTAAACCAAAGACTTGATTTTTGGGCAACTTGCATGAAGGCATCTCAGGAAGTTTTAAGGTTGCAGCTATAGTTTGTTGGGAAATCTAATGTTGCACAGGTCAAACTAATACTTTCTCTTTCCGTGCATGAAATAATATGGTATGCACTTGGAAAGGTTGTTTTTAAACACTGGATATGGAGTCATGTGCTGAGAAACCTCAGGACAATGCCTGCAAGTCCCCTTATTATTCTTTCTGGAGGTTATAGCATTCCCAGGGGGACTTGCAGCTCCCAAAGCCCTGGCTTACACATGCTTCCTTGGGCACTCAGAGGTGAAACTATGGCAGAAGTGCAGGACCATTGCTAGTGACTGCATACAGACAAAAAGGCAGAGTTGAAGACTTGATTGCTGTGTTTATTTTGACCACAGTCTCTGAAGCTCTAGTATGGACACGTACAGAGTTGGCCTGTTTCAGGAAATAAAAACCCCTGTGTTCTAGAGCAATTTAAAGTTAATATTGAGTGGATCTGGAGACCTGCGAATGCCTCTGACTGCATGGGATTATAGAAGTTGGGAAGTGGGGTGGGTAGAAAGTTCCTAACTCTAAAATAGTGACTAGAATATAGTTGTTGGGAGAAAATAATGTGTTTTATGATGCTTTAAGAATAGCACCCAGTGATATAATCAGAGCCTGTGGTAATGAGTGTCGTGATGGGATGCAGAACTGAGATTCCCGGTGTAGCTCTTAGCACTGTTTCCAGACCTAAATGCATGTAAATGGTTATGAAAGTAGAACAGGAGTATCTGCAATGCTCAGAAAGGAAGGTATCATAGAGGTAGTTACCAACTACATCATCTAATAGTGATATAGAGTTCAGGGAGACTGGTACTTAGGGGAAATGATGCCAGAGACCACTAGCAGTGTGTGCACATTCCCTGTTAGCAGTCTCCTAAGCTGCAGGAGTGTGCAGCTGTAGAGGCAAACATATTTGACAAAGTACTTTCGCTCAAAAACAGCTTGGTTTGCACCACAGCTGCTAGGCTGTATTTATGCTATTTAGATACAAGTTGGACTTCTTTTATTTTCTCAGTTTTAAGTTCATTGCTTCAGGAGTTGCCCTTTATAATCAATTTTCCCAATTACATGGGATGGGAGGAGTGGTAAACAATATAATTGCTCTAGCTTCTTTCCTTTTCTTAATAAATGAAGCTTGGCTGCTGTTTGAGGTTGTCTTTCTCCATGCTTTTTACTTTTGAGCTATCTCTCCAGCAGCTGTTTTCCCATGACTGCCATATCCAGTTATCTTTCTGTGTTACTGATGTTTATTTTTTCTGCAGCTGTATTTCTTCAGTTAAAAGCTATGGGTGCAATTCTTTAGGGCTAAGTCTTATTATAAATGCAACATTTAAATGGTGTCAAGACGTAATTTAGTGGGTTCCCTCACCCCTGAAGAATTAAGTGGGAGGAGTGGGAGCTCTGAAATGAACACCTAAATGGGAGTAACACTGGTTATATAAAACAAAAAAAAATGAGTTTCAGGTTTAACGTTAGTGCTCTGTGTGCAAACTGCTTTGTGAAAGCAGAACTCTGAAATATACTTGACTTTAGTTCCTCTTCTCTGAGAGTCTCTCAGAGGTCCTAAGATGTTCAGCATCTCAGAATCTCTTTGAAGAGTGGATCATGGTATGAGTCCTGCTCCTAATGATGTTTGAATGGTGTTGGCAAACAGTCTGCAAAGCAGGGTGTTGCTACAGTGCAATATCTCCTTCCGTCGCCACCACTTCAGTACTGAACGTTTATTGGATGTACTGTTTAGAAATTTGCAGACAGATCCATGGGTCATCTAAATGCAGATGAACCCTTTTGTTGTTTGCCTAAAGGGGGAAGCACACAAGCCTTAGTGGGATACCATCTCCTTTCAGGCTTCCTGTTGTGCAGACTAATTGAATTGTTGTTTGTGACCTGCTCCTTACCAGACTGTAGCTGCCTGGCCTGTAATGCTTCCCGTAGCACTGTCATGCTGAAATGCACAAGCTGAATTGAATGTACTGCGTTGTGTTTCAGAGTATACTGAGTTTCTCTAGAGAACTCACCTGTTATAATGATAACCAAGACAACAGATTTAACAGCTGGCATGCCTCAAGCTCCTTCCTTTTGTCAGCTGTACAAGTTTGGCTTCCAGGCAAGTTGTCTTCCAGCTTCCACTGAAAATGTCATTCTATTCTTGAAACTATTTTTATTTATTTTAAAATTTATTTATTTTCTTTCAGATTTAGACTGTACAGTCTTGTGCTGTCAGGGAATAGGAATGCTGTATAATGAGTGAAAAAATTTTCTTAACTTTGGTTAGAGAACACAGCAGCTTTCAAGGTCCGTGTTTGGCAAATGAGAGAAGGACTAGGCTAGACACTGGCTTGTGCTACAACAAAAGATGTATTTGTTCCACCCAATCTTTCATTTATACACACACACAAAAAAAGACTTGGCTTCAAGCCTTAGCAATGATACTTAGTTTTTTATTCTTTGCTTTCTGGATGCAAAGTCTTCTACTTATATTTATTCTATATATTCAGTTATTGGCCAGTTTCAGGAGCTGCTCTTGAATTGGGAGTAGGTGAATGCAGTAGTTATCCTATTAGCTATTCCTCTCCTCCTTTTCTCCCCTAGAATGAGGTTAGAGATAGGATGGTACTCACTCTTTGCCAAAATAAAAATATAATCCAGGAAAGCCAACACAGCTGAGTTAACTTGATTCTGTAATGGCCTAGTATCCAGAGCATGTCATATGCCTTTGCCTACCATAATCCTGCAGCCTCTGCATGAATGGTGCTTTAAGGTTCAGCCTCACTTTCTCATGAATGAATTTGTGTACTTCTAGACATGTGAGAGCCTTAAGTCTTGAGCCTCTCAGTGTAAAAACTGACTGGGTTTTGGTTTTAATTTTCTGCTTCTACGTCTTGTTTATCCTTTCCACAATAAAGGTTTTCCACTTAAGGTCCAAGTAGCATAATCTCTAACTGACTTAAAAATCTAAAACTGCAGGAACAACCAGTAGTGGGGGGAAAATCTGATGTAAGAGGGAGCAGAGTCTGTGGCCACATCACTGTTTTGCTGTTCTCACTCCATTGTCTAGCAATCACCCTGATCTATACATCTATAGGGGATGTAGGAGTCTGATATTTAGCAAAACCTGTAAGGCATGGATGGGGCAGAGGGTGTTTTCAAGCAAGCATCTGAAGTAGATGTTTAGTACTGTGCAGTTACTTTCCCTCAGGGCAGAAGCTGTTCATATAATTAACTTGGCTAAGAGGGACTATTGCATGTGCCTTTCTTTTTGGAGTAACAGGTCACTGGATGTTTATTCCTTTCCTATACACACTGTAGGCCTGCCTACATCCTGGCCCTGGTCCCAGCTATTACTCATTTCCCTAGAGAGAAGGGGTATGTTATGCCTGAAAGATGATAGCCTGAATAAAGTTGGATCCCCTTGCTGGGAATCCTTGCACTGAATCTTGCAGCTGACTGTCCTTTAGTAACCCAGCATTTGTCTTGAGAAGTCTTGGTGAGGTCATTAGTCTGGAAGGTCACTAGACACAGACCTTGAGCAGAATTGCTTTTCAGGCCAGGAAGGGAGACTGAATTGTACATTGAAGAGTTGAGCAGTGCAAGCAGAGGTTTGTATTAACCCTTAGGTATTGTTTGTCACAGTATTCTAAGACTGACATTTCTGATACTGCCTGCACTGATTTTTTGTTTTCCATCCAGTCTGACTGATGGCAGCTCAAGAGGAAAACATGAGTTCTAGCCTTTGCTAAACAGCCACATAAGTACAGACTTACTCTGGCAGCTGCCTGTGTGTGCACAGACATACTCACCTGTTCAGATGATTAAAGGAGACTGAGGGTTCTTCCACGTCCATAGTGTAGCAAGTACAGGACATCTTTACATAATCTGCCTGATACCATCACTCAAGGCTGTCCCTTTGACTTTTCAGCTGACACATAATGGGAAGGTTTAAATCAGAAAGAAGGACAGTACAGACAATATGTTTTCTCTGCACAAGCTGAGAGCAGTACAGAGGGAATTTTATTGTCTTAAGTGTCAAAGGAAGCAGGAAGAAATATCAACATGAGGGCCATGGGAAGTGCAGTAAGAACTAAATCTAAATAAAAATTCTTTGTTGGCTACGTAAGAACACAGAACCACACTGATTAATTACAAAAACACACACATGATACTGTTCTTAAAGAAAGAAACTCCATTTCTTAGTTCTGAGCTGTACCAGTGATACAGATGTAAATGGTTTTGGAGCACCCTATCAGTGCTAGAGTAGAATACTGATGTGCATGGAAGGGGACCACTCTGGTCCCACTAGCACCATCTCAACCCTGACCTGGAGGGAAGCTCTGCTCTGCAGAGATTGTGGGGAATTCAGTAGCCTTCTGGGCCTAAGCTGAGTTGCTCTTGAGCAGACAGGGCCAGGGCATCACTGAAGGAGAGTGGTTGTGATACGAGTAAACACCTGCTCAGAAAACAGACAAAAATATAAAATTCCCTAAGGAGTTCAGCTTGGTTGTAGAGGGGCCATCTCCACCTTGCTCTGGGAGAGCAAACATCAAGCCAGAATAGCACTTGCTTTGTCAAGTAAAATTATAAATCCGTAATGCCGGTCTGAATGTTGTCAGGACAACAGTGCAAGGCCACTGGAATATGTGGTGTTATTTCAGCCAGACTTGCACACACAGTACCCATGGGACACCCTCTGCCTATAGCTACTGTCTGATCATCAGGACCACTTGAAATACTTCACTCAGAAGACGTAAGTAGCTAAAGCAACCACCCGAAGTGATTAGCCAGAGCCACTGGAGCAAGGTCAAGCCAATCTAATCCAGACTCTTGCCCTTTGGCACCAGAAGCATTCTTCTGTTTGTTATGGTTTCTTAAACTCTGAAATTTTAAGGACAGTCATGCTTCAGTCTATACAACACCACATATGAGCCTGCCTTAGGGGGCAGGCACCTGATTAAGGCTTTCACCTGAAATTCTTGAAGAAAGTTCATCATGTTAAGCAGATTTCATAACAGCAATACAGCTACTACATGAACAGAAACTATGTTTCAACCACGGTTCTGGAGTCATTTATTCTGAGAGATCCAAACATACTATATACTGACCCTTAGTGCGGCACACGGGTAAAATAGTAACTGAAAAAAAAAAAATCACTCCACTCCACCTAAAACACTTGCTAACATACCTTAAGTTCCTAAAGACTCCTTGAGCTTATACCAGTTAAAAAGAAGGCTAGTGTGTCACAGACTGATGGACACCCAACCCTGCTCTTTAATATACAAAATTTGTATCAGAGTGATGCTGTAGCAGAAAGTTTTGCTCACTAATCCATCTGTCCATTAAAAAAATGCAGTTGGCCAGGCATCAAGGGACTTGTCTACATAAAAGTATAAAGAGGGACTCTTACTTTAAGGTTTGCATTACATTTAAAATAGTTTTGCCAGTAATAGGTCAGCATTTGTTGAAATCTTTCAGAGCTCGCCTCAACTTCACATACAATGCAGGCAGCATCTCTCCATTCCTAGTGTACGAACACAGTTCCCATCCACAGAGTTCACAGGACTTGTACTGCAGAACAGACATCAGGTGAGGCCTACTGAACAGTGACATTTACACTACAGAGCCACATGAGCGACCCTATTAATATTTAATGTTTAAAAATTAATAGGACTCTTCAAGATCCCTCTTTCTTATTCTGCAGGAACTAAGGAGTACAAGTTACAAACTAGTTCCTTAATGTGATTCCTTCTCTGTAGCTCTAAAGACTGCAGAAGTGAAAAAGACTCTCATCACCAGCCTTTTTTTCCTTATGGTTAAAAGCAGACAGACCAGAAGCCAGAGCAAGTAGACGGGGAAGGAAAGAAGTGGAAGTGCTGAAGTTTGCCTTGCACTGCACCCTCAGGTTTCTTACAGCATAAAGCTGGGTTGCATTAATCCTCTCTGTCATGGAAGGATGCGGTCTTGTTTGTTAGGAAGGAAGCAAAGCTTTGTATTGAAGTGATTCATCCTGTTACAAAGATGAGGGGAGAGCAAGAAGGAGAGAACTGTATGGTCCTTTTCCAGTCTCTTGCACCATCTGCTAAACTGGAGCTCCAGTAGAGAGCAGGAATTCTACCACACAGAGAAACACAGTAGAAGGCTTGAAATAGTAACCCTAGCAGAGGGCACTTGTCTGCTCCTATGTCCATCTTTATCAACATTAGATACATGCAAAGAATTAAATACCTCCTAACATATATAATTGTGCAACTAAATCTCGAAAGAGGATGTACTTGTCTAGCTGCAGCTGAGGATTAAGAGATCTTGAACTCTACCTGTCATTCATATCTTAAACATTCACTTCCTTTGGTTTTCTAAGCAATTGTCCTCAGTTATGTCCTGCAGAAAACGCTTAATTACCAAGTCAAACAAAGCATTTTCTTTTAAGCCATTCTGCCCTGGTGATCTAACTGCTGAGCATCTCTGTTGCCCTGCTCTTGAGAAAGCACCATTACCTTGCAGCTGGCCTCTCACTTGTCCCATCTGTTTTAAAGTTTTCCCCCCACCCCACATTTCCATCTAAAAACGCTCAAGTCTGTCCAGCTATTGAATGTTCTCTGTATGAAGCTGCTAATTACTCTCAAGATCTTTCCAGTACTCTGAATTAACTAACCAATCAACTAACTAAAGTCACGGTGAGGACGCATCCTAGTCATCTTTTATAATTTTTTTTAAATTCTGAATTTCATCCACTTTAATAAAACCTGACATTCAGTTTCCACTTGCTGACTGCTGCTTGCATTTATCATATGATTCACAGTGGCATCTGAACTTTCAGTCCGCTGCATAGCAAACATTATACAAAGGCAGTGTGTGGCTTCCAAGTGGCCCATATTATTTACAGGTAACTGTGGTACCTTTACAGCTAACATTATCATTACCATCCAGACTAAATATGTTAATTTACAGCCACACAAAAATGACCAGAGGACACATTCTAATAGGTGCTTGGCTTGCTACTGCTGTTAATTTCAATTGTTGCATGTAGCTGGAATGTAAGGGAGTGAACAAGTGTTGCACTGCACTGTAGAAACTGGCATCCTCTTCTGGATTAACCTTCTCGTGGCTCAGCAGCAAGTTCTGCTACTTTATTACAGATTTTCCTCCTGATTGTACAGCATAGCAGAAAAGTACAGACTACAAAGCGAGCTTGGAAGGACAGACTGCAGAGGTACGGATACGCCTTGCAAGTTACATCACAGTTAAGGATGTACAATTAGGAACCTGTAAGGCCTGAGTTAAATCGCTTGTGGGTGGTGCTTCGAGGATTAACTGCTTTAACTAGACAGAAGAGCTGATTTGTTTAGGGTTAAGAACCCTTTCTCTGACACCAAAATAGCTCTGCTTACTATGAGGATGTGGTACAGGAATACTGCAACAAAAAAAAACCTGGTAGAGCTAAGCTCCATCATGTTCCTAAAAAAGAAAGGAAAGAATAAGCCCAGTTCTAACAAAATATGTGGTATTTCAGTAAGTTTAGCTCCTTGTCAGTGCTGTGATAAACAAGACTCTCACAAGGGTACGCCCACTCCCAAGCTCAGTTTTTGCATCCCCTAGATCCATGCATCCACATCACTTAAAGACCATGCTGTTCTGACTTCTAGAAACCCCACTGTTCCTAGGCCTCAAAGAGAGGTCTGACAACACTCCAGATTTCTGACAAGCATTACACTGCTTAATCAGTAGTACAACACTTCCCCAAAAGAAGTGTAGGAAGAGACAAGGCCGTAACTGGCAGAGAGACCCAGCCCAGCCCTTTGGGGAAGGTTGGTGTAAGTGGTGCTGTTACATACTGCAGCTATCCAAAGAGCCAGAACACAACGACAGCTCTGGTATTGGGGTGGGGAACTGCTTTCTGGAGGCTCCAGGCTGAGCTGCCAGGAAAGCAGCTGCAATTTCCTCAAGCAGGGCTTCTCACAAACAGGTGTATGTAACTCCAGCACTAACACTAAAGGGAGGAAGGGGCAAGACCCTTGTGGAGAGGAAAAATGCTTGTAAAACCTGTTCACATTATTACATCTGTCTTTAACGATTTACTCTTAAAAGTCGTACCTCAGTGTCTGAAGTGCCTTCCACAAGCTTTCACAGTAGCAGTCACTAGAAGTTAACAGAGAGAAGGCTGATGAAGACATGACTCAGAGTTCAGGTTTTCCACCAGCCCCTACCTGCCCCATCTCCATTGCTGAAACAGTTGAGGTCTCTGTGCCTGTTTTCATATACTGATGGCATAGGCATATCCTGACCCACTCAACCACAAAAGGACTTACAGCAACAGTTCACCAGCATTGCAGTGGGCAAAGAGGTTCATCATCCCACTGTCTACTCCCTTAGAGACAATGAAATGCTTTGAAATAGGCAGGACTAAACATACAAGATGTGTTTTTTTCTGGATGAGAAGACTTTGTGTGGTCAATAAACCAGGCTGAGCAAATTCAGACCTATCTCTCACAAGAGCAATGATAAACAAAGTGTTCATAATGACAAAACCAGGAGTTTTTGCACAAGATTAAGGGGCCATCCCATTCCAGCATCACTTCTCCCTCAGCCCTGCAGGCTTTGCAGGGGTTGAAGACTTCTGTGCAGACAGGGGAGAAGTACTTGACAAGATGCTTCATCTCCTTGCTGTCAAGGCAAAGATAACAAGTCCACTGACCCTACTCACTTCATATTCTTCCTGAAGCAAACTCCCACCAATGTACAGATTTTTATTTTTTTTTTTCTTATTTTTTTTTAAAAATATGTAGTAAATTAAGATGGATACCTCTCCCAGAAACAGGCAGGCAAATCCTCTGGGACCCATGGGATCCAGCTCTGGGACTGGCCCACTAGTAAGTACCTGGGAAAATCAGCACTCTCTTTTGCTCCCGCTCCCCTGTCCCCTTTGTCAGAATCACTGCAGGTGGATCCAGGTCCCAACTGTGGCCAGCAAGAAGCCCATGGAGCTAGGCACACAAGGCACAGCTCTCTTCACACCCGGATCTGGTACCCATTGAGGTCTGGCATGGCTTTGGAATCGGCAGACTTCTTCTCACCAGATGGCCTGTGAGCAAAGAGGATAATAACTCTTCAGAAACTGTTTTCAGTCAGGAGATGTTGCACACAGAGATGACAGCACAAAAGAAGGTACAGGAGAACTTCAGACTGATCCTGCACTATTAAAGGCAGGACTATTCTGCAACCTCCAGTAATTCTCCCAATGATCTCAACAGAAGAGAATGCAAGTTAGGAAGCAGAAAGTCCACTCTGGAACCCTAGATTATTTTCAGGAAAAGAATCTTACTGATAGCAGAATAATTTTTGGAATCTCTTTGAGGCACAGGTCTGTGAGACATCAGAGCTCAGACCCATGCATAAGGTTAAAAGTCAGCTACCAACATCACTGTCTGTCTGAGTTGCCTTCCTCCTCTCTGCCAAAACAAGCAAAGAAAAAAAACTAGCCATCCCCTCAACTCCATAAGCAATGATAAACTCACAAAGGCACTGACTAGGGAAGAATGCTACTGCAGGGCAGAGAAATTTCCACTGTTCTAAAGAAGCCCAGCAGGCTATCAGAAGGTTCCAAAACCAAACAGCAAGGTGGAGTCTGTGAGTAAAACAGATGTTCTAGATAGGTTTCCTGCCCAGCAGCCCCACTCACCGTCGGTCCCCACGGCTGTTACGCCGATGGGGGCTGGCCTGACCTCTTTGTGGGGAGGAGACATCTTTCTTTCTGTCCTTGGTGGGAGATGGTGGTCCAGTTCCTTTCCCAATCTGCCAGAAAAATAAAAGAGCAACATGAGCAGAAAATCAATATGAGCAATAAGACTAACAATGATTTATTATATGAGAAAAAAAGACAAAATGGCAAGGCAAGTGCATCGAAAATGCAAAAGCCAGAAAAAACAAGTTACAGTGACAGCTATGGCTTCAAGGACTGTATACAGTTCAAGCTAATCACAACTGCAGCACTGCATGAGCATCCATTAGGGGATCAGCCTGTATACAATGGGTGGTATACAATGAGAAAGAGGCCCCAGCCTCCCAGTTCATCTTCTACTCCACCACCATCTAGGAGACCTTCCCGTCACTTCACTCCCCCCGTACACCAGCAGCCAAGCAAGACAGTGGATGCAGCAGCGAGCTACTCCATCCTTGCTGCTTACCTTCAGCCTCATATCACGGGCATGTCTCTCAAGCTCTTTGCGAAAGTCTTCCCGGGTTAGCTTGTCCAGATCCAGGATGGAGCGCTTCCACTCAATCTGCTCCACACTGTGCGGGTCATGGGACACGCAGTGGCCCAGCTTCACCTTTTTCAGAGTGTGCCAGCAGCGGCGATACGCCTCCTCGAAGTCAAAGATGAGTTCGCTCAGTGTGCGGAAGACAGGTGCTTTGTACATAAGCTCCTCACGTCGGCTGATGCCCAGTGCCCCATAGCGGCCTCCAAAGTTCACCCCCAGCACAATGTGTCGGAAGTAGTTCCCTGAGAAGTGGGTTTTGAAGCTGATGGGGAAACGGTCCAGTGTGGTCATGCTGTTGGTGAGGTAACTGACAGCAGCCACTATTCAGGAAACAACCGGTGATACCAGTTTCTCGACAAGATACTTCCTACCTGCTCCAGACCCTCCCAGATTGCTTAGCAGACTCCCCACTTATTAAGGCATCACACCGACGGGATTTGTTCTCCAGGATAAGAGTCCAGCTCATTGCAGGCCGCCCTACTTTCATCTGGGTCATTGGGAAAACAGACTTGGCCTCTTCAAGGAGATGGTCAACAAAGGGAAATTAATTTGCAATTTTGTGATGCAGAAGTTGCAATGCTAGCACCTTAAGTGTACTGTACTCCCTAGCTCCCAAAATGTTAACACTGCAGCATTATTCCTCAGTTTGCTTTAATCTGTTTCACTAGCTACTGTTTCACACACCTTCGGGATAAAAACTCACCAGCCTACACTTTTAAACCAGTCACTCGCCATCTCTGCCTCTCCAGGTGGCTTTACCAATTTGCATGAAGAACTTATAGCCAAATGCCACAAACTAAACCTGGAAGATAGCTAGAAAAGATGTGTAGTTAAAGACAACACACATCTAGAACTAATATAAGTATTGCCTAAGCTAGTAAGTGACATACACCATAATTAGCAGTTTGGGAGGATCCCTAACTTATTTTAATGCAAAACACATGCAGGCAGTAAGGGAACAATGCTATCCACAAAGGCTTTCCTGACCTAACTCTACCTAGTGGTTTTGCCCCTCTTTAGATGTTCTTTTATCCTTTACTGTCTTGTATAGCTGACCAGAGCAGCATCACCCTTCGTAGTGAAGGAGGAGCAACTCCAAAGAACTAATTCTGATACTTCACAGAATTGCTTGGATTTGGATTTCATTGGTGGGGTTTTGTGGGAGAACTGGGGAGGAAGAAAAGGAGGAATGTGGGGCTTGGTAAGAATATCATCACCCTCAAAGCATCACAAGGAAGAGAGCAGAGGCGAAAACACAAGGAGAGACATGCACAACTCCAAGAGGAAAGGATACATTCCCAGGATCACAGCTTCCAGGCATTTTATTGGCAGGGCCTCTTTGGTCATTTCTTTGGCCAGGTCCATCAGCCTGCAGAATGGGACAAGGGAAAGATGAGGACAGTTAGAGGGCTTGTGCTATGCAAGTGTGGCCAGTTCAGCGCTATATATGTAAGGTAGCTTTCCAGGAGAGAGGGTGGCGCACGGAAGACAGGGAACAAAGTTTCTTTAGGAACATATGAAATCCAAACCAGGTCTCTGCCACACGCTGTTGTTGCTCACAAGGAACTCGCTTCAGTGAGTTGCAGGAAAACTGCCTGCTAGGCCAACCTCTGTTCTCAGGGGGACCACCATAGCACCTGGCACTGCCCATTCTGGATGGATACCATGTGACCATAAGTATAACCCCCAAAGGACCAAGAGCAAGCACTGTTTGCCTCACAAGGCTCAAGGACAATAAAGTCTTCTTCTCTGGCATCAACCCTAGTCTCTGTTGCATGAGTACTATGGAGGAGACACTACACTTACTACAAAACAAGGCATTTAGAGTCACATAAATCTATGGACTAGACCAATAGTAAGAAGCCAATCTTGGGAGACTCTGCATATGTTGTTCAAGAGAGTCAATGAACATCAGGTGCTTATCTCCAGCAACTTTTGGGGAACAGCAATTCCCAAAATCTGTGAGGAGAATACCCCTTCTCATTCAAAAGATGATACACCAAAAGCTTAGTGAGCCTAAATTCTTCAGAGGCACTCATAGGAGCTATGAAGCCAGACCTGTAAAGATACTTGGCTTTTACAAAACTTTCTTAGAGCAGGGCCTAATTTCAGAATCCATTAGAGGTTCATATAGTTACATTCCAAGTAGAAGCACGCAGGATATGCACATTTTTGCAATACAGTTTTGTTGGTTTACTGGATTTACTGATTCATGACAAAAAAACCCCTACTCTCATTCTTGAGAAAGACCAGACACAGCTCTGCCCAGCTATGCCCCAGGCAACAGACAATAAAGTTACCTAAAGTAGGATGGAGCTGCAGTACTGAAAGCCCTGAGCACCACTAGACCTTGGGCAGGGGATGGAGAAAAAACAGTGTGTATAGTAGGGCTTCAACAACAAAGAAAGGATTATATGCTGTAGAGGCTGCCAGCACTTACCCAGTCAGAGGTCTGCTCTTCTTAATCTCAAAGAATTGTGTCCCAGTGTGATTGTACCTGGAGGCAAGAAGTTAAGGGCTTGGCAGCTTGGAGAGTAGAGTTTGAAGAAAACTTGTCTGAAGAACTTTCATGTTATTTACTATTCTCACAGCAAAGTCATGATCCCACAAATGTAAGAGCAACACAAGAAAATCCCTACCTCCTTTTCCTGCATTTCTCCCATTTATAATCCCTCCTTACTTCCACTGTATTTCCTTGTCAATTCTTCTCTTCCTCATACCCACGCATGGGTTTCCACTCCAATTCCCAAAGGTTCATGCTGACAGCACATGCTTTGCTCAGCTTTCCAGTTACCAGGGCAGAATAGTTCGATAAATCTCTTCCTGTTAAAATCTGCACATAACACATGGAGCAACGAAACCTTATTCTGAAACTGATTGGGATCCAATCCAGAGCACAACCACCCTGGATGGATGAGAGGTGCCAAAAGGTCGGCCTTCTTATCTTGAATTAGGGCTGAAGCCAGAGCTAGATCTGTATCTCATCAGTGAGATTACACTGTGTTTGCATGGCATATACCTGCTCTGCAGCACAACAGGGATGGAGAAATCTCACTCCCAGAACCCAGTCACACAGGCAGCTCTGCATATAAAGGGCAGGATACCACAGATGCAGGGTAGCTGACTGTCATTTAGACAGCTACAGAGAAGAGTGATCAAGTAGGATGACCTGCGAGGGTTTTCCCATCATCACAACTCACCCACACCTTAACAGTGAGGTGATGCAGTTTGTCGTCCATCTGACACCTGGCTATCGGGATCTCAGCTATGTGTGTTTTTAACAAAATGCCACTGTGAAGCCACTGACCTAAAAGAGTGGGTAGTGGGGAAAGGCCCTTGACAACGTGCCCATTTGTTACAAGGAATGAACAGAATCAGAAGGTAACTTGGGCAAAAAAGGAAAAGAAACAGAGCAGCAAAACAAAACATTATCCCAAGTCCAGCTTCCTAATTTCAGGAAACAAGTTTCAGCTCTCCTTCAGCTACAAGAGAAGGAGCTTTTCTGTTCTTCACAGGGATTATCACACCAGTGAGTAAGGTAACAGCAAAGGATACTGAAGCTCCCTGATGTAGCGCTGTACAGCTTCCAGGCGCTCAGGGATGGGGGTGGACGGCTGGAACACAGGCACACTTGGTATGGGAATCTGAAATGAGGAGCAGAACATAAATCACTTTGCTTCCAAACCTCTCCAGCTTCTTGCTGAACTTAGTGGCACATAGCTATAGGGAGTGTGCTTCTCTGAAACCAGACCCTTTTTGCTGCCCAAAGTGACCACACCAGAAACATTCCTCTGTTTCCACAATAGAAATTGGGAAGGGATTCAGAATGAAGCATCACCACAGAGCTGCAGGAGAAACTGTGTGAAAAGGTCCTGCATTTATGCAGTGTTACACTGGAAGAATTAGATAGAATTAACTGACAAGTCAAGATACAAGACAGGAAAGCTATCACCTCATTTGAGCTTAGCCTCATTTGAGTATAAAGGCACAAAACAAAAACAAGAGAAAGAGAGAGAAAGGCAAAAATGGAGAATGAGTTTTCCAATATCACCAGAGGGTGAAACAGTACTGTAAGCAAGGGTAGAAAGGTCCTTCACTGCTTCCTGGCATCTCAGGTGAGTTGGCAGTGACTAGGACACAAGCTTGACAGCATGACTCCCTGACCTGCCGTGTCTGGTGTTTCGAATTACGTGGTCAGAAAATGACTTCTAGAAGTTCACCATTCAGACTGCTGTTCCATTCTGAGGCCTCAGCCTTACAGGTCCAGGCAGATTTTCCTCACCATTTGCTCCACAGGGTACAACTGCAGTCTGGTCAGCAGCTGCGAAAATGTATCTAAGGAAAGTGAAGGGTCCTGTCCACAGGACAAACATAAAAGAGAAGACACAAATTTGGGATGACTGACAGACTTGGAGAAACAGCCCAGTATTTTCTCTCTGAAGGATAGCTCATGCCTTGCATGCACCTTGCTGATACCAGACTGCATCTTTTCTCAGCAGTTTGGTTTTCAACATTTCGGTTCCTCCTCTGACTTCCCCCAGAGTTGGACTATCCACAGCTATGAAAGAGTGAGTCAGAGGCCAGTCCTTCCCTTGAACCTTCCATTCTGCTGTGCACAAGTGCCTCTGCTGGACTTGGTTTTGTAGCCAGTGGCACTGCTTAGTGCACCCTCCACGTGTTTTTCTGTGGCCACTCATTTCCATACCCCTCCTTCTTCTGCCCTGCCTTGGTACAACTGACCAGTGAACCAGGTCAGGCACCTGGAGCCCCTGAAAGCTGAGCCAGCAAGAATGGGTAGTTTTCAGCCAGATCAGTTCCCTGTCCTGGCTTGCCACACAGTTGCACTCTGCTTGTGCTTCCCCATAGTACAAGGACCAAAGGCCGCTTAACCGTGAGATGGGCTATTGCTTTCTCGCATCAAGCAGAGGCACCGGCTGGCTCACTCGCAGGAGGCAGCACAGGAACGGCAGGAGCAGATGTGAAACTGGGTTTGTTCAGCTGCAGCAGGAGCAGGGAAGGCTCCAGAGAGCGGCACAGGAATGGAGCCATCTCTGGAACCGCACAAGCTGAGTCAGTTTGGATGCTGTGAGCTGACACACTGAGTCATAGGAAATAATTTCCAGGCAGAAACAACGAAAGAGGTAACAACCAGGGCAGGCTGACTATTTAACTTCGTTTCATTTCTGCAGACTTTATGCTTTGGAGTGGAGACAGACAGATTAAGTGCATGTTGACAGCACAGACTAACAATTCTGGGTAGTTCCTCCTCCCTTTACTAGTATAGACCCCAGATCCCCTTTTCCTCAAAGGACTGTGCAACACTGAGACAGCATAATGGCAATCCGTTCAGCAGGGGACTAGTTAATGCTGAAGAGCCTCCTGCACCTCAAGTAATTAAACTGATGAAAGTACACTGTGCTCTCTCTCAGATCTGGGCCTACAGCCCAGACTGGGCTACAGTTTCTTTTGCATCAGGTCTATAGCATTTTAATAGGGTAACAGAAGCAGAAGGGGAGGAATAATGTCTCCATCCCTCAATCCCACACTGACAGGATGAGAGACCCTTACACTTTTTCTTACTCAGCATCTCAAAAGAGCTATAAATACTAGGTAGTTTTCATAGTCCTTCAGAAAGCAGAGAGGAATTTATTTGTAAAAGAAAAGATAGGAAATCAGATCTATTTTGACTTCCCTTTAGTTATTTTGAAAGCTGGAAAGAGAGCTAGGAAAAGAGCCCAGATTTCCCAAAGTATATAACCTCTGCCAGGCTTAGCAGACTGAATGAACACATCCTTGGTCCTTCATCAGTTGTGTGGAGGAGTTGCATCACCCCAGTCTTCGATTCATGCACCCTGCCAGACTGTCTTTAAGCATAGGATCGGGACTCTGCTTTTAGAAAGGCAATCCTGAGAACAACAGAGATTGTCATATACTAAGTGGGCCATGCTCTATGTGAGGAAAGACAGATGGGAGAGAGGTGCAGACAAAGCTCCACCCTTATCGATATCAGAGGTGCTCTTCTGGCCAGCCTAGCTTTTTAATGGTACTTATGTGTATCCAAGCACCTCCTCACTCTTCCTTCTGCAAACAATATAGGAGCAATACCAGTCTTAGCTGACAGCCTGGCTAAAAAACCAGATTTTTTTTCTGGCTCTCTCTGTATGAATCCATTAGATGCAACTCTTCCTGTCTTTGCCCTCATAACCACCTCATTTAAAATCCATAATTTCTTAATGAGTCAAGCACACCTCACTTTGTATTTCCAGCACAGACCCATTTGATGGTTTCAGCAGCTTGAAGCAAAGCAATACCCCACCCTGTTGCTGTAGGTTGTGTTCTACAGGAGGGTGGCACTCTCAAGCCGGCTTACTTGATGGCTACTCACCCCAAATCTACTGGAAGGAAATGGAGACTAGAGGAGACCTCTGAGCTCTCATGCCCCAGTGAGAGACACAGCCCCTGAAGCTGATCTGTAAACATATGTCTGATTACAGCCTCCTGCAGTCATTGTTTTATCGTATTTTAGTTTATTGATAATTTTTTGAGAGTTATTTTCCCCCACATCCAATGCTGACTACAATTCAAGGCCAAAAATTTGGAGTAGGCAAATCCCTGTCCCATTCCCAATACCTAAGAAGGACTATTTACCCTCCAGCACATGGAGAGTACCTGGCTTTTCAAAGGAACTAGCCTTACAGAGTACACTCATTGCCCTGATTCTCTTCTGTTGCACCAGCCTTTCAAAGAAACTTGATGGCATGGAGACAGGTGGTGATAAACAGCCCTCAAAGAAAAAAATACATCCCTAGAGGGTAGAAGGAGCTAGGGAAATAGAGCTTATCCATCCTTGTGGTCTCCTGCATCCCAGTATCCTCTCAGCTATATGCCCAGTGAGTTTGGGAATGGGATCTCAGATGGTAGAGCACTGAATAGAGTTTATAGATCTATTTCCCAGGGGTGCTAGCAGACGCAAAAAAACTCACAACAACCCAAAACCCAACAATCCCCAAAAGAAAACAACCCAATTTCACCTGTTATTGCAAGAGCTCAGATCACTTTTGTCCCCTAACTGTAACCCTCTCGCACCAAGACTATAAAGTGAGAACAGTGGAAGTTCTTCACATAAGACCAAAACAAGGGACTGAACACTGTATTTCCCTCCCCTCACGCACTGGACTCTTGTTTGTCAGCTTCTTTCTTCCATTTCCCTCGCCTCTTCTAGCCAAATATGTCCTTATGGTTAGGAAATTAGTGTGTGTTCTGACTGACCTGAAACATGTTTTCAGCCTTCACCTAAGCTCAGGACAAAGTCAAAGGAAAGGAAGGAAGTCTGAAAAGGAAGGAAAAGTCTACTGGGGTTAGAATAGGGACTGTAATCAGTACTCAGGATTTGTTCCGGTTGCTGCCACAGATGCCTATAACTCTTTACTGCACAAAGGATGTTGCATCACATGCTTCTCCAGAATTCCTCATGGAAAGCAGCATGGATTGCCTGTGCACTATATAATAGCATGTTCTTCCTTACTTCAAATTACCTTCCCAAGAAGGTAAGTCCTTGCTAAAAAAGCCTGAGCTAAAAAAGCTTCATCTTTTTGTGTCTGAATTTCCCCTATTAGAATGATGAGAAGACTCTCATAACCCACCAGTGGAGTGACACACCAAATGTTTGCAGTGTCTTTTGTTCACAACACACCAATGCAAGGGACAGATTTTCCTCCAGCTAAGGTGCAACACAGATAGCAACAATCACAAGAATTCACACTCAAATGTGTCAGTATGGCACAAAGCTCAGTGAAATAGTCAGTGGTTCCTCTTTTTGGAGAGTTCTCCGCAGCAAGGCTAGGAACGTGCTTGGAAGTCACATCTGACCCTATACCAGCAGTAAGCTCTGCAAGCATTTGCCAACTCCTCTTAAAATGCTTGGCATCAAAAGTCTTTTTTGACAGACACAGTTCTGTTCAAGAATGCTTTTTGGTATGGGAGACTGTACCCAAATGGAATTTCTTCAGGTTCAAAAGCTCACCTCTGCCTGCCTCAATCCCCCATCTGAATTATTTGGACTCTTTTAAATTTAACTCTCCTCATATTTTCATCCTTTATGCAATCTTTCTCTTTAGGTATTGTCCATTTCACCCCCAAGGCTGCTCACACATTAGCCACTTGAAATCTGTTTTCTAGCAAGGCCGCAGAAGAGGTGCTGCTGGCGAACCAGACAGGGCAGAACCCCGCAGATACCCTCTCCTCTCGCACTCCAAGTTAGAGCGTGGCTTTGCTTCCTGCAAGTGCAGTCCCGGGGCCCCTCTTTCCGAGGAATCGCTCCCGAGCTGGAGAGCCCGGTCGCCAAGGGGGGCAGGCGGGCGTCTCCTCCCAGCGGAATGCCGCCGTTTCCCCCTTCCCTTCGACTCTGTGGGGGACGGTCCGTCCCGGGCGCTCCCGCCGGGACCCCGCGCCGCACCAGTCTCGGGGTAGGGATGTCTCACCTTGGGCAGGTCGGCAGCGCCCCGGATCCTCTGCGCCACCCGTTCCCCCTCGGGGTGGATCCTGCCCACATGCCGCCACATCCGCTCCCAGGTGGGCTCGTCCACGGGCAGCCCGCCGCGGTTAACGAAGAAGGGGACGCCGCCGTCGCGAAGATCCTCCTCGCCCTCCTCCTCCTGCTGCTCCTCGTCCCGCGGTGCCGCCGCCTCCCCGGACGGGGGCTGCCTGGCGGCGGCCGCGGCCCCGCCGCCCCCCGGCATCGGCATCGCCGCGCCCGTACTCAGCGCCCGCCGCCCGCCGCCGGGCCGCCGGGGGCCGCACCCCGCATGGCCGGCACTCCGGGCACGGGGCGTCACCGCCCCCGCCTCGCCCCCGGAGATATCAGAGCGGAGGGTTCGCGGCGAGAACGGGAGAAAAAGCCGGGCGGGGCGGTGCCGGGTGCCGCATCAGGCCGCCGCCGCGGCGGGGGAGGCGCC